>VXAK01014022.1:92594-121335 GCA_013399435.1 Arenaria interpres | reverse complement strand
GTTGGCCTTCTTGGCCACCTGGGCACACTGCTGGCTCCTGTTCAGCCGAGGGTTGACCAACACCCCCAGGTCCTTTTCTGCCAGGCAGCTCCAGCCACTCTGCCCCCAGCCTGTAGCGCTGCAGGGGGTTGTTGAACAATATATAGCAATAGTTCAAAGTGAAATACTGGACTCCAGTCACACTCTCATGTTCTGATCAATATGGGTCTCATGTGTTCCAGGTAATACAAATAATAGCTGAAAACCTCACTTTCTCACTGAAACACTCAGCAAGTTCCTCCAATCAGTACGACACCTTTCTCAAGTTTTGTGCTCTGAGATGTCTTTATTAAGGACATTGTTTAACAGCAAAAGGTCATATTGTTAAAATAAGTAGAATGAATTTAAGATCCACCAGAAATGAAAAATCTGCTTCTCTAGTGTAGCAAAATGAGCTGTAAGTGAAACTTCATTATTAAACATTGCTTATATATGTATAGGGCATTGTCTGAGAGTCTTTAAAATGATCCTGAATAAATCTGTATGACAAACAGGTTCAATTATTACATTTTTTTTTAATTAAATTAGCATGGCAAGATTTCAGGCTGTATCGACTCCTCCTCAGTGATATATTTCAATATTCCAAATAATATTTAAGTTCACATGTAAAATCCCTGTCCTTAAGATACACTGGATGGTCATAAGCTATGTCAGATAAATTCATTGTTGCAGACATTTAGAATTTTTTTTTAGTATCAGTATTTCTACCCACCAGAGAAGTAAGGCCTAGCAGAATGCTGCTAATACTGAGGGTATTAACATAGGAATACTGTCTAATTGTTAGAGACATTTGCCGTTCTAGATTGAGCTCTTTATTTCTCACAAGGTTCTCTGCATTATCAATTTCATAAACATCAAAGCCTTAGAGTAACTTGCATAACCCATAATAAGCTTATTTTATATGTTTATCTGTTGTTGTTTTCACTCTGTGCATTTTAAATGGCTTAGTGTGTATCTTGGGTTACTTGGGAAATGAGTTCACTGACAGAGATGTTGTTAATATTACAGTTTTCCTGGAAAATTAATTTCAGATTTACATCAAGCGGGTGTTTGGGATGGCAACGCAATTCTAGGAGTTACTTTCATGGAGCAAGTGTCAGATGTGTCTTGCTTCCAACCAGCGTAACACTGAACTGAAAGGTTTCAACAATGGGCAGAAATTGCTGTAATAATAAACATTCACAGAATAGATTTTAATAAATGAATGTATTCATGCGACTGCTTAAATATAGCACTCATTACAAGCTCTGCCCATACTTACTGAAAAATACATAGACAGTGTGCTGTGCAGGTTATTTTCTAGCAAAAAATGCAATGGGTTAAATAACTATATAAGAAATTAAATAACTTAAATATATAATAAATAACTATTCCTAAATATGCTTTTAGATAGCTGAAATTCAAAAGTCCAGCAGATCCGTGCCGTGTGAGCCATGGTTGATGATTGTCACCATTTGTAAGTATTCAATTAATCAGAAGTTTGTGGGGTTATTAATGGTTGTTTACATGGGCATCTAGAGTTTCTTTCTTACATCTTTGGCTCTGTGCATCCCAGTTCTGCTCTCTGTGCAGCTGGATCTCTACACACATCTGCAAATGTTTAAGGGTCCTCTTGTATCAAAATACAGATCTTTCAATGTGGAGACCTTTAGTGACTTTTTAAGGTGTGTGTCAGCGCTGCAAGGTCCTCCCACAGACAGTCAGGGATCACCTTCTGCCACACCAGCCTGCATTTGAGAGTCACAAGTCACAGCCCACCATGTCCCTACACCAGAGCAGCAAGGAGCAGAGAGGGGCTCAGTTTCCATGCAGTTTAAACGTGTTTGAGTCAGCGCTGGTCAGGCCACACCTACAATACTGTGTTCAGTTTTGGTCCCCGCTATACAAAAAAGATGTGGACAAGCTGGAGAGGGTCCAGAGAAGGGCTACAAAGAGGACCAAAGGACTGGGAAACCTGCCATAGGAGGAAAGGCTGAGAGAACTGGGTTTGATCAGCCTTGGGAAAAGAAGGCTCAGGGGATCACCACGTTCCAGTATTTAAAGGATAGCTACAAAAAAGATGGAAACTCCCTTTTTACAAGGAGTCACATGGAAAAGATGAGGGGTAATGGGTACAAGTTACTCCAAGGGAGATTGGACACAAAGGGAAAATTTTTCACACTGAGAACAATCAGCCACAGCAATAATCTCCCCGGGGAAGTGGTGGATTCCCCATCATTGAACACTTAAGGTTCAGCTGGTCAGGGTGCTGGGCCAGCTTGTCTAGGCCATGCTTTTGCCAAGAAAGGTTGGACCGGATGATCCCTGAGGTCCCTTCCAACCTGACATTCTGTGATTCGTCAAGTCAAAGAGGCAGGCATCTTTCAGAGGCTGCAAATGATGGATGAAACCTCAAAGGCAGCTCAAATGTTTTGACTGTACAGGAAGGTGCAGCCAGCTTCCCCATGGCTAGGACTGGCTTGGGTGGTCTCCCATCTCCCACCTGAGAGCTGCCTGGGTGAGCCCTTTGGGTTCTCACAAGGCACTCACAAGTATGGGCTGAAAGCAGAGACAGTGCTACCGCAGCACTGACACCACAATTCACAGATATACAGACCAGGAAAACTTGTTTCTACAGCCTGTAGCAAAATGGAGCCACGGTTTTGTTTGGGCACTATCAATATAGGTATGATTAATATAAATAGCTGAAAATCCAGAAAGTTGGACAGAATATGCCGGTTCAGATTAAGAGAGCATGAACTTGATTTGAAAAGACAAGTGAAGCCCTGTCGTTCTGATGCCATCTTAAATTACTGTTCCTTACAAAAGTTACGAGCTGGAATCTTCAAGCAGTCTCATGTTGTAGAAACTATCCAGGACCCGAGTAACCTGCCCCTGGCTTCCCTCCGCGCAGCCTCCGGCACAGGAGAATGAGGGACATCTCGCTTTATGTCACTGAACACATGCAGTGAGGGAAAAAATAACAGCCCTGCGGTAGCAGATTAGCCTTAATCATACCCACCTTCTCTCCTTGCGGAATATTTTGCAACGTGCCTCTGAGATTCACAACAGAGAATCAGCCCCCTGGTTTGCAATTAATTCTGTGTGCAATTGCAGAGGCTTGTTTGTTGGGGGGGAGGAAAGGAAGGGAATACAGCCCCGAGCTGCCTTGTTCCGTGCAAATTATCAGTCTGAACCGCAGATTTTTCCCATTTACGGGCACGCACAAGAATGGTCAAAACCTCCAGAAAAAAAGTACCGTTTTTCTTGGGACACTTAAGTCACCAAATGACGACTTGTCAGGTTGAGTCTGAGGTCTGTAATTCCTTGCTGAACCAGTGAGGGTCCTGCAACCAGGAGGTGGACAAACTCACCATTCTGAGCAGCGCAACGGGATGAAAAACTATGAAGGAGAAAATCAGGTTTTTTAAAGCAGCTTCGTTTTTTCACAGTCTGGGAAGCTCTCCCATTTGAAATGAACTGGCACAAATAACATCATTAAAATTACTCAGTAGAAACACATATATTTGCAGGAAGAAATGCGTTTAATTGTACAGCCACACAAAAACGTGAACCTTCTTAAAGAAGTTCAGTTCCCTGGCCTCGGCTTCACGGGTCCGTACCCGCCCGGGCTGAAGCTGGAGGAGTTCCTCTGCCAGAGAGATGGAACTGAGCTCAAAGGCAGCACTAATTCAGCCCAAGAGGAAATCACAGGAGGGGCTTTGAAAGGGTGTGGCATTTTTCAATAAAACACGTATTTCAGATTTTTTCCATTGATACAGATATAACTAACCTTCCCATGTGGGTAAGTGTGTGACTGTCTCAGGATCTTCCTTTTCTTTAAGCACTTACTTGCTTTAGCTTTATTCTATAACACAGAATGACTCATCTAGCCATTAGAATTACCTGGAGTTGTGGCGTGATGAGGAGCAACCTTTAAGAACCCTATTTATAAAGTTTGAATAGACATTTAAATTATGCATATAGGCAGGGGATTTTTTAGATATCATTAGAAAAAAGCCTGATACAGAAATTAAATGCTTTCATTTAATTCAAATATTTCCTTTCATCATGACCCAATGCTCAATAACAGGCTTAATCAACATGATCCACTTTCATTCAAATATTGTACACCTTTTTAAGTGCTGGCACATCGTTGGCCTCCATATTCATTTGGGGTGAGAAGTGCAGATTTGGGGGGTGGCGGGGGAAAGGAGGGGAAACGGAAGCTTAAATTATCTTTCTGGAAGGAGTTTCTCCATACACCACCCACTGGTTTTAAAAGTAAGTTTTTGTAGGCTTTTTTTTGTGGCGGGAACTCACTTCTCAGACTTGACTTAATCAACGTGAGTTACTCTGTGCTATTTTAATCCAGCGAAACGCACCTTAACAACACCCCAGAGACAAAACTAACATGGGTTTTATCTCTTTTTCCCCCAGAACCTGCTGAGCAGCGGGGGAGGAAGGNGGCGGGCAGCAGCGGGAGCGACAGCTCTGCCCTGCGAGTGCTGGCTTCAGCCTCCGGGGGGGCGTGTAAGCAGGGGCTGCTCCTTCCCCGCCGCTCCTGCTTTGCTCAGTCTCACCCTTTGCGGTTCCTCGTGGGTTTGAGGGAAATGATGCTGGAGAGGGAAGTGACAGGCAAAAATCACTCGCAGCACTTCCCGCTGCTTTTCCTTCACCCCGCCCCGCTCCCGCCGTGTCCCTTGCACAAAGCTTCCTGCTTGTTTTCCTTCTTGCCCTTCTACCCCGTATCCTGGGTAGAAATGCCCACCCTTGCTCTCTATTTGATGGGAAAACAGTCTGGGCATCTTCAGGTAACACTATTTGAGTCTTTCTAGGAACGACTGGAACTAAAACATCCGTCTTGCTGGTGTTACTTTCCTGTCTGACCTTTCACTCCAGGAGCTGTCTGCAGCTTGCGGAGAGAGCAGAGTACCACTTTCCATGGGGAAACACCATTCCACACAACACAAGATGAAGGAAACCACTTAAGGAATGTGATTCTCAATCCAGGCTGTGTTAGGGGAAGCAACTTCTGCAAGAGTTCAGGATCTGCTGTCAGAAATCATTGCTTGTAGCTAGAACATAAAAAAAAAGAAAAAGAAAAAAAAGAAAAAGAAAAAGAAAAAGAAAAAGAAAAAGAAAAAGAAAAAGAAAAAGAAAAAGAAAAAAAAGAAAAAGAAAAAGAAAAAGAAAAAAAAGAAAAAGAAAAAGAAAAAGAAAAAGAAAAAGAAAAAGAAAAAGAAAAAGAAAAAGAAAAAGAATCCCTCCTGACAGGGTCGCTATCACCAGTACCAAAATGCAGTATCGCTGGTCCAAGCTGTGGAGGAGGAGAAAGAGGATGATTTTGATTACTCCAGTTTCGACTATTACTGCTGCTTTTTGGGATTAAAGAGTTAATAAAAGTTGAGGAAGTCAAAGGCTGAGGTCCCAATCCTGCATCTTCTAGCAGTAGGGACCCTCGGATTTTTCTTCCTAGCACATGTTAGTCTCAGTTCATGTCAGAAGTGTGTGCTGTTTGCTTTTTCATAGAATCACAGAATTGTTTTGGTTGTAAGGAACCTTTAAAGATCATCAAATCCACCCACCCGCAATAAGCAGATATTAACTAAATCAGGTTGCTCAAAGCCCTGTCCAACCTGACCTTGAATGTTTCCAGGGATGGGGCATCTACCACCTCTCCGGACAACCTGGGCCAGTGTCTCACCACCCTCACCGTAAAAAATGGCTTCCTTATACCTGGTCTAAACCTACCCTCTTTTTGTTTAAAACCATTACTTCTTGTCTTTTTTCTTAACATTATCTTTAAATTAGTTCCTGACATGTTGTCAAAAGAGGCTGTTTTGATACCACGCGCCTGCTGTGCCTGCGCTGGAAGCTCCCTCTATGCTACAGAACATGGGAAGATTCTAGCCCAAAATAGGAGAGGAAAAACACATCTCTCATGACAAAAGATGGAGCATGTCTCCTTACTGTCACGTGCCCTTCTTCTACTAAAGCTTTTATTCCCTAAAGCTTTTGTTTGTTACTGCGTATGTGGGCAGGATAAATTAGAGAAATGTAAAATCCTGTATTCCCTGCAAATGCTGAATGTTGATCCAATTATAAGTCAAGAATACTCGCAGAGTGTGCCTGCTCTGGGGTATGTCCCTGCCATCTCTCATTTGAACAGTCTGTCTGACTGTGTAACGTGTCTAGTGTTTACCTTTCATTCATCAGTCAAGCAGAAAAAAGCTTGAAACCCATTGGAAAAAAAATAATCCCTGATTGTTTCTATTGCAGAACAGCTGCAAGTGAGAGAATCGGCAAGTTTGGTCTCATGGCGTTTCATAGCATTAGAACTGAGAAAACAGCTCTAGTGACAGTTCTATTATTAACTGGCATAGAAACAATGCCGATGTTTGTTTATTGTTTGCAATAGTGCTCCAAGCACAGGTTATACCTAAGGGACAGCATCAGAAATCTTCACACTTCTGGGGAACTCTTTCCACACACTTCTTAAAACCTATTTCAAGTTCCCACTAATTGCAAGTCATAATTTAAATAGAAAGAAAATATTGTGTCTGAAAACTCAAAGCACCAATGTCTTGTTGCCTGTTTCAGTTCACAGTGCTAAAATGGAGAACTCTGAAAAATAATATCTTAAGAAAATGGGAATTCAGCATCTGTCTGAATTTCAAGTCTTTAAGACAGTTGAGATACATTTGAAAATCCTGGGCAGCTCCCATCCTTCTCTCCCTACAAGAGCCCGAAGCAGTGGCCGTTACAGCGACTCAGTGACATCTGAAGCAGCACCTGGGCCATGGGCAGTGTCTGTTGGAGACAGGAACGTAAACGACAGGGCTAAAAATTAATTACCATGGCCTGAAATACTAAGGCTGCCAGTAAAATCTGTTAATATATAAATAGAGTTTATGCTGGTCCTTAGAGTGCCTTTGGTTCTCATTTTATTTATTTTCTCTTGGGGCATCTGGGGCTAAACTCCTACACCCTCAGTAAGTATTGTAGGAGTTTATCAGCAGCCGGCGGCTGTGAGTCTCTCCGTGCACAGGAGCAGACCCGTCCGCCTGAGAGCTACCTCCTGCCAAGCCCGTGACCCCTTTGCTCTCCCTGCAGCAGTGGGACCCCTGAGCCACCAAACCCATCACCTGCCCTTGGGCTGGTCCCAAAAGGGGACGGCTCAATTATTAACCCACAGCTTAAATCTTTGAATAGAGCCATTCATTGACTGGGAAAATCAGCTGACTCCGTCCTCAGGCCGGTAACGAGTAATGAAATTGTTTCAGAGAGCAACTTGCAGAAAAGACTCCTTGAACACACAAAATTTGGATACTACCAGTAAGAACTCATTTAACTCCTGCACATTTAGCCTTTGGCATAGGTACTGGAGCCCGTTGGGTAAGTTGGGGTTGGGTTTTTTTAGTAGATTTTTCTCACGGTTTGTAAAATTAAAGGGTTGTCGTAATGTCCACAGCACTGGTTAAACAGCGTTGTAATCTGTAATGGCTTTCAGTAGCTGTAATGCCAAGAAGAACAGAAAACGTAGTGAACTTCTGGTATCCCAGGGAATTCCTGGAGATGTGTTAAATTCTGATCAGCAGGCTGGCTGTGAGATTTGTGGAGCTTGAACTGCTTGCCCAATAACACATAATAAGCCAATATTAACATTATCACTTAAGTATGATATTGATACATAAAATACTTGGCAACATGGTATATCATAAATGAAAATGTCCCCATTTTAAATTTGATTACATTGACATTTAATGAACATTATTTTGGATGTATTAATGTAAGCACCAATGCTTGGAAAACTGACCGAACAAGTTCTGAATAAATTCAGTATTGTATGAGGACCTGAAAATGAGACCAAATAATACAGTTTTTTATCT
The DNA here is from genome assembly GCA_013399435.1 of Arenaria interpres. NCBI lineage: Eukaryota > Metazoa > Chordata > Aves > Charadriiformes > Scolopacidae > Arenaria > Arenaria interpres. The sequence goes on along the minus strand of VXAK01014022.1, from coordinate 113,425 downwards.
AAGCTAAATGCAAAATAAAAAGTGGACAAATACCTAATGATCTATAGATTTCATTTAAATCTTCCCATTTTAGTGAAGTAACGGATAATGGCAATGTTGAAGACTTTAAAAATCTGCTAATTGGAGAGTATCAATTTGAAATTGCCATAAACAATTCTATTTTATTGAGTGTCCTAGTGAATGTAATGGAAAAGAGGAAAATAACACTATAAAATGCACTCCATCTTTAGAATTCTTTAGGGAAAAACAGTTTTCTCATTACAATAAATCCTGTGGGAAGTAGAGGATGAGTCAGTTACTGTTCTAATACCTGGTAAGGTCTACTCTCAAATAGGAAAGCTGGTCCTCGAAAGTCTACATTCTTATACCTCATATAGACTCCGTTATTATAATACTACTCAGTGAGCTGAGGGTTACATACTCTGCAACCATTCCAGATTATCTGAGTGGAAAATAATGAAAATATAAAATGACTCAAATTTGAGAGTTCATATCATCTCTTTTTGTATCTTGTTGCCCAGTAACACAATGAATCCTTTCAACATGGAGAAGAAGTCTGATGAGGAGAGGCTGAGGGAGCTGGGGGGGTTCAGCCTGGAGAAAAGGAGGCTGAGGGGAGACCTTCTCGCTCTCTCCAACTCCCTGAAAGGAGGGGGTAGCCAGGGGGGGGTCGGTCTCTTCTCCCAACTCACAGGCGATGGGACAAGAAGAAATGGCTTCAAGTTGCGCCAGGGGAGGTTCAGATTGGAGATTAGGAACAATTTTTCTGTGGAAAGGGTTCTTAAGCCTTGGAATGGGCTGCCCAGGGAGGTGGTTGAGGCACCATTCGTGGAGGTACTTAAAAGAGGGGTTGCCATAGTGCTTAGAGCCATGGTTTAGTGATGGTTTTTATCAGAGTTCAGTTGATGATTCCATGATTCTATGACTCTCGCTACAGGTAATCACCGAATCATGGAGTTGTCTGGGTTGGAAGGGACCTTTAAGATCATCTAGTCCAACCATCAACCTAACTAACAAAAAAAATAAATAAGAAATAGGAAATAAAAATCACACTTACATAAAACACAAACATTTTTTATTAAGTATTGGATGCCTTCATTTTGTTTTAGACCTATCTTGGGTTGAAATTTTTCTCCTGTTGATAAGCCTTTACTTGTCAAGTGAACTTAATGCACTACTTGATGGTTTTTACACTGAAGTCACTGAGGCTTAATGGGTTATTTTAATGTTCATCTGATCTCTTCTAGGATTACTCATATGCTGATATTAAAGTATGTTTGACTGACACCAGGGCCTCCTACCCCATCTCTAAGTCTGGAGCACTACGGCTCTGTTACCTTGGGAGATGCTGCTATAGGCAGCCAGGATGCATCTTGCACCTGGACATTTTCAGCTCAGATCATAGCTTTCAGGCACTATGCTAACCTTTCATCTTCCCGTGTAGTGACAAAGCACTCCAGGGTGAAGCCATCACAGGAGCAAGGCTCCTTCATCTGAAACCACTGTTTCTTGAAAGGTTGTTTTGAGAAGCACATATTTTTGGCAGTATCACTTGTCAGTCGATTCACAACAGCAAGGCTGCATTTGTCATAGCTTTGTTAGCTCTTGCTACATTATTGGATATGTCCAGATGCTGGCTTTAATGAAGTGCTTATGTTTCCATTGTGCCCAGAATAATGTCAATACTCAAGAATTAAATTAAATGAATGAGAAAGCTGAGATGAAGACAGTGGGTTTGATTATCTCAGGTAATTGATTTCCTTTGTATGATGCTGTCAATGCCTGAAAGGCCAGGTGGATTAACTGGTTCAAGTCAGAACAGGCAGGTCTGTGCTAGTTTTGCATCATATACAATTTTCCAGTGTATTATCAGGACGACAGTGGAAATGTGTAAGCCTCTGGCTGGGATGTCTCCTGCTTTGAAAGACTTAGTTTGATAGGGTTTTTTTTACTGGCCTGAAATGCTTTTTTTTCATCATGAGCAGAATGTAACTGTTCAGCTATCAACAACGAAAAGCCTCCAACAAGTGTGCTGCTGAGACATGAAGAAGCAGTTTTGACATTACCTCAGGGAGCTGTACAGATGTTAGTGATGTGCGTCATGAGGTCCCTGGCCTGGCTATTCCATGGGATAAGGTAAATACACTGGAGTATCGTTAGCAAGCCCTGACTGTAGGCAGGACCAGGGAGGGCTGTGAGGTACCAGGCTCACACTAACTGCCCAGCCAGGCAAATTTGCTGAGTTGCTGTTGTGTAGTCTTAGTGGTAAAGTTGAATTGCTGGGAGAAGGTTGCCTGTCTTCCCCAAAGAGAAGCTGGAGTGGTTACTGGACTGTTCCTACACTTCCTCATGAAATAAATAGTTAGAAAAGTGCTGCTTTCCCCTGTCCATGCCCAGCCTACCTAAAGATGCCACTGAAGTCCATGAATGAAATGATCATCTTTTTATCATCAACTCTGCATGAAATATACTAGCAACTGTAAGAATTAATACATCAGTTTCACTTCTTAAGCACTACCTTTTATTTGATCTAAAACAGTTTATGACATAACGCTGAAATTCTGTTTTCACAGAAAAGAGTTTTTCCAGCCCAAATTGAACTGCCCTGTTCTGTGAGCATGTACCACAGGGCCTCATCTGTTTATGTTTTAGTTTATTCCACTATACTCTGTATCAATGACATTAGAGACCCAAAGTCTAGGGAGCCCTTGGGAAAAAAAATATGTTTTGCTTGTAGAAAGAAATAACTTATTTTGCTCATTCCTTTATTTTCAGCACTGTGTATTTTACGCAAGAGTTTCTAGCATTAATGTATTCTTAGCAGTTTTAAAGGTATACTGAAACTACCTTGAGACAATTTTTGTTTCTATAGTTGGCTGTGCGCTAGCCCATAATCTAGCACTTCTGTCGTTAAATGTAGACTTCAATATGATATTTACTAAGGGTTAGTAGCTACGTATAAACACAAAAAGAATTCACCAGTATCTCTTTTTAAAATTAGTTATGAATATGGAAAAAGTAATTCTAACAAGCACTTGTCAGGCTTTCACTTACTGTAAAATTATGCAAAGAGAGCAATAGTAAGGCATAGTAGCATTTTAAATCTCACTTGAATCATGATCTCTTAAATTTATCAAATTAATATGTCACGTTCACTTTTGCCTGCTTTATCAATATCCTGTGTATAAACCCCCTTATGTATTAAACCATAAGGAATATTTAGACCAATAGCTGGTGAAGTTCAACTTTCTACAAGCTCATTTTAAGTACGTGATCACAACATTATTTTTTTGGTTGGGAAAACCTTTTTGTAAGGCTGCCAGATTAAGAGCAAAATTTCCAGGGAAAAAAAAAATTACTTAGTATATTTTGAGTACATAGGTACTCAATCTGGCTCTTTCTATGAGTTTTGCTAGGGGAAAGTTGGAAGTATCCAGGCAAAGGCACTGACAGGTATTTTTCACCAGCCACCTCAGTCGTCCTTCAGAGGACACGAGCAACCCACTCAGCATTAACTGGCTGCCGTAGTCTGCAGTAAGCAAAGTGATGAATTCCAGGCAGGGTTAGAGGAGCACAATGGTGGAGGAGATCTCTCTTCATAAGATAAACACCATATGGCTTTTTTACTTCTTTACCACTGGTACATGTTTAAATACCTGCATTCCTGGAGCTATACAGTTTGATAGCTTCAGATCTGTATAAAGAAATGGGTAGCCTGATGTTCTGGCCTTCCTCAGATTGACTCACTTGTGTAAAGGGTGGATATCATGTGCTTCAATGCTTGAAACTGCAGATTATAGGGCTAGTTGGCAAGAGAATGGAATACATTCAGAATCATAGAATGGTTTAGGTTGGAAAAGACCTTTAAGATTATCAAGTCCAACTGTTAACGTAGTATTCCCAAGTCTACCACTTAACCATGTCCCTAAGTGCCAAATCTACACATCTTTTAAATACCTTCAGGGATGGTGACTTGATCACTTCCCTGGGCAGCCTGTTCCAGTGCTTGACAGCCCTTTTGGTTAATAAATTTTTCTTAGTACCCAGTTTAAACCTCCCCTGGGTCAACCTCAGGCTGCTTCTCTTTGTCCTATTGTTTGTTACTTGGAGAAGAGATTGACCCCCCCTGGCTACCCCCTCCTTTCAGGGAGTTGGAGAGAGCGAGAAGGTCTCCCCTCAGCCTCCTTTTCTCCAGGCTGAACCCCCCCAGCTCCCTCAGCCTCTCCTCATCAGACTTCTTCTCCAGACCCCTCCCCAGCTCTGTTGCCCTTCTCTGTACATGTCTGTCTTGTATATCAGACTAGATTTCCTAAACTTAAATATCTGTGTTCTAAAAACTTCACAGGGGGGTGACAGATCACTATCATACCTTGACATATCTGAACTTCAAGTCATGGAAGTGAATTTCCTCACGTTCCTATTTAAGTCAGGAGTAAAACTTTAATCCTGGTAACAACGGACCTTGTTTCACAGGAAAACTGTTATCTACATTATTCTTGGGGCTAAAGAGTTTTAAATTGCAAAAAGACCATGTGAAAAGTGTGCAATTATGCTCAAATAGTTTTTCATTTTCCTGAGGAGCACATGGGGAGTTGCTTTAATTCACAAATGATAATATCTGTCTGATCTATTAAACTAGAAGAAAAAATTATTCCAGGAGCAGAAAATGCTGAAGGTAGTTTAAAGAGATATACATGACATAGAAAAGTGAAAGTTAATGTGAGTCAACATCTACAGTGGCCTTAAATGCCACATTGATTCAAAAGCACACAGTAATTGATGGAATGGACATCAATTCTCTTCAATGTCTCTTTTAATGAATTCAGCAAAGAATTCAGTTCAAGTCCATAAAGGAACAGTCCTTGGGATGTGAAGTGCAAATGCTCAAAGCCTCAAAATAGCACTGTTTTTTGAAAGTTTGTGTGGTAAACACTAATTTTTTTTTAGCCTGGTTTTTATTATTGGGGTTTTTGTTATTCTATAGTAATTTTTCTGTCCGGCATTTTCCTTCTCTGCTGCTCTATAAATGTATTATATTGAAGGCTTGGAATTTAGATTAGAAACTATCCTTTAATAACTCAAATTATGCAATTATTATATTAGTCTATGATAAAGCACAGTTGTGTACAGTCAATTTTACACGTTCCCAGGCCATAGGAATACTATGGCTCTGCATCGAAGGGGGAGCCTGAAAAACAATATATTTGGGCCAGATGTTCTATCCTTGGGCCTGGGCCGACAATAAGCAGGAAAACAGAAGTTGTCTATAACATGTAACATACAAGGAGCAAGATTATGAAACCCCAGCTCCTGTATTGGGTCCATGGCTGTAATCTCTGGTGTCTTAAAAGGTGCCTGTGGTGATGCTTTTTCCTGTGACTGAAGTACCATCAACACCCTCCTGGAGCTTGGGCTCTTGAAGGGCCAGGTGAAGTTAACTCAGGATTCTGCCTTTCACCTGAGGAGAAGATAGATCTGATCTATACTAAAAGACCTGATTTTCTTTCCGGGTTTATTTGCATGAAACTTTGGATAATTCAATATGTTTGAAACTGATTATCTATCAAGCCTGAGACAAATTAATAAATGCATTCAAAAATAATTGTTGGGAACGTACAGGCTAATGTACCAGCATGTATGTGTATCTACACCTTACACTTTATTTCCCTAAGCAACTAGATTGAAAAAGAACACAAAGCTGCAGAATAAGTGACTTTTAAGAGTGAAATAAAACAGCTAAGATTTTGTCAGCTCTGTAATGACAGCAAGATTACACAACGTCTAGTCTCTTGACAATGCAGAATTCAGTGTGATAACTTTAATAACTGATGTGCTGACATTTGAAGAATTTGAAGCAGCAGCCTTAAGTTTATCTCTGAAGTAAAAGAAAACTTTTCATGAGTTGTACTAAAAATGAAAACACACGAAATAAAAATTAAAAAATTATTACACTTTGTACAGCAAAAATTTAAAATAAGGGTAACTTTTTAACAGTTTTAGTTAATCAATTCTGCACTACACGGTCTTCCATAGTTTAGTTTTAATCATACCGAAATATATAACAACTAAAAATATTTTGGGTAGCTACAAACCCAAAATTTGAAATTTTGTCTTCCTGCTGGAGGTGAAACGGAATATTCAATAACATCTGCCCTCTGTGTATGTGTTTCTGTATGTTTAAACAAGGGAAAAAGAAGAATCGGTCAATTCTGACGCATTTTCAATCTCTGTGTGTCTATGAGAAAGATATATCATGTGTGGGTGATGCTGTGCTGTTCCTGCTGAGGGTGGCAGTATGGTACCGTCCTCAAACCCAGGGAAAGCCTCTTCAGGAGCAGAATGAGCCTCTCTCATTCTACAGGGAAAAGGGGCATTGGTCCTGCAGCCTCCCAGCCGGGGGCATGGGCACGCACTGGTTACAGACCAACGTACCTGGTCTGATTCGGGTGAGGTGCACACAGCAGTATCTGTAAATAACAATTAAAAACAATTATTCATGACAAAGGTAGAACAGGTAAATTGTGTGGGGATTATTATTACCAGGGGTGGTAATTCCAACTCCAGGAAAGGATCAATTGGTTTTGCTTCTAAGGAAAAGGCCTTTCCTGAGGAGCTGGTGGATCACAGAGTTGTGCTGACTTGGTAGCCGTGAGGAGGTGCACGTTGGCACACATCGCCAGCTCATGTAATGTATATGGGTTGTATAAACCACTGCTACCCATCTGTTTAATATGGTTGATATGCCTACAGAAGCAGGATGGGGAAGAGCTACCAACACAAAGTTGTTTAATAACTACAGACAGGTGATAAATATAAGTGGAGTAATGTAAAATTTGAATCTTTCTCTACAGTAAGGATTGATGATGCATTCAGTTTATAGCCAATGTTACTTACAGTTACAATGGCTTTTTTCAGTCAGGAGCTTTGTATGACTGTAAGTATTTCCTTGTAGCTGTGTTCATATATCCCTTATCTAATAAGCTCTGTGTATGATGTGAGTAATTCTGCTTGTTTGAATGTTGACGGGTGTTCAGGTAGTTCAGAGTGGTATTTCTGTCTTCATAAACACCATAGAAAACTCTGGCTTAGTTTTGCAGCACCAGCAGTAAATATGTTGTTAAAACTTTATTTAAGTCTAGAATGAAACAGCTGCAATTAACCTTTCTGCCTGAATTGATGGAAAGACTGCTTAAGCTATGGGGAAAGCTAATCCCATCATTTAGTGGATCCACCATTAGTGGATATTACTTGAAATGAAACCTCTAATTACAGACACCCACCATAAGACTCATTTTATTACAGTAATTTCTTTCCATGATAGCATCTCTATGATGTAAAAAAAATGGCTTGTTTTCTAATATATTCTTGTGAGAGTTCACATTGAATGAAACAGTGCATTTGCAGTTGTTTATTTGGAAGGGAACCTGAGACACTGATTAATATTAGGAATGGGGAAATTAGTGTAATAAACTTGAGTAGGCAGAATGTGATACGCTGAGTATTCAGGGCCTTGTATAGGCCATTTTCTTTAGCAATTTAATGCAAATGAAAATTCAAAGTAACAGAGCTGCAGCCTGGAAATATAGCAAGAAATTTAAACCCTGGAAGGAAACCCACTAGTGAAACTCAGAGGAGCTATTTGTTTTCTTAAATACTGCCAGTCAAACATTAATTAAATTTTAAACAACTACTGTTAAACCTTAAATAGCTATTTGCTTCAGGTTACAGATACTTTTTTTTAAGACATTTGTCAAACTAAAATCTAAAGATTTGATACTGTGACAAAAATTTTTCTAAATATGAATTGAATTCAAACTCAAAACCAGTACATCAGGACTCTGCGTGAAGGTTGACACAACATACTGGCATAAAAACCCCTGGAAGCTGAATAGGAAAAATACTCACAGGCTGGAGGAAACAGATTAGGAATAACGTTAAGATTTAAAAAAAAAAAGGTACTTGCATGTAAATTGTATTTGTTTGTATCGTTAGCTTTAAACCAGGTCTTCACTCATATTTCTACACTACCAAAGCAAAGTGTTGCAAGTGCTAATGCTGTTTATGCTGGCCAAGTTGTGTTTAAGCAGTGGAATTTTTAATATACCACATGCAGTTAATAGACTGAAGATCTCAAAGCCTTCCCATTATGGCACTGGCAGAGTTGTGCCTGGTGCCATTATCCTAGGAGAGCCCTGCACTGGAGGTTGGAGGCTTGCTAGCACATCAGGGACAAGATTATAAAATTAGAATCATAGAATCATGGAATCATAGAATTGTCTAGGTTGGAAGGGACCTTTGAGATCCTCTAGTCCAACCATCAACTGAACTCTGATAAAAACCATCAATAAATGATGTCTCTAAGCACTATGTCAACCCCTCTTTTAAATCCCTCAACCCCTTCCCTGGGCAGCCCATTCCAAGGCTTAAGAACCCTTTCCACAGAAAAATTGTTCCTAATCTCCAATCTGAACCTCCTCTGGCACAACTCGAGGCCGTTTCCTCTTGTCCCGTGGCCTGATACTTGGGAGAAGAGACCGACCCCCCCTGGCTACACCCTCCTTTCAGGGAGTTGGAGAGAGCGAGAAGGTCTCCCCTCAGCCTCCTTTTCTCCAGGCTGAACCCCCCCAGCTCCCTCAGCCTCTCCTCATCAGACTTCTTCTCCAGACCCCTCCCCAGCTCCGTTGCCCTTCTCTGGACCCGCTCCAGCCCCTCAATGTCTTTTTTGTGGTGAAGGGCCCAAAACTGGCCCCAGCCCTGGAGGTGGGGCCTCACCAGTGCCCAGTACAGGGGGACCATCACCTCCCGAGTCCCACTCCCCACGCTGTTCCTGACACAGGCCAGGATGCCGTTGGCCTTCTTGCCCACCTGGGCACACTGCTGGCTCCTGTTCAGCCGACAGTCGACCAACACCCCCAGGTCCCTTTCTGCCTGAAAAGGACCTTTTACTTGCTACAGCAAATGTTTTGATAAAAAATTTATGATAAACTAACATATTGGTGAAACAATTTTTTTAAGCCCGAAAGTTATAGCTGAAAAATTATTTCCTGTGGAATAATTTTTAACTGACATAACCCAGTGTCACCATGGTACTCTAAATCATTGCCTCAGTATTGACAGATTTCCATGAACATCTCTGGAGACTCTTTCTTTAAGTGAGCTATGTTGTACTCAATCTGCAATATTCATATTCTATTCTCTAGAGTGAATAATAAAATTGAGAATTACAAACGCTTAGGTTCCCATTTCTGCCATGTAATAAAAATGCACATAATTCAGTTTTACTACTTTTTTTCATGGAGAATTAGTATTTTGGCACAGTGCACATCAAAGAGGTTTTAAATAGGAGCTAAATAAATCTTGCAGCACACTGAGTGGTTTTTTAAATAGCTCAAAATACTGGGTTTCACTCACGTTAGACATATTTTATTTGGAAAAGTTTCTGCTAACCATCTCTGTCAGAGCCTTAAGTCACCCCAGATAAATTTAAGTTTGGAAAGGTCAGGAAGCAATTTCACCTGCAACAGCTTTTTTGTTTACCTTTACCGTCAGCTCCCTAAAGAAAATTGGATCATATTTACAGTAAAATTCTCAAAATATTTCTAACTTCTTTGCATCTGCAGCTGTATTTTCTTTGCTTTCCACTTGCTGCGGGAAGGGGGCAGGGTGGTATCTACCACTTAGTTTCCTTTCAAATCAGACAGTGAGGCTTTTAAGCTTAAGAAGTAATTATATTTTTATGAGGTACTTGAGGATAATACAGTAAATAAGTAATTCCCAGTCTGTGACATAAAAGCAATAAGCCTTTTGGGAACTATCAAATGCAGCTTTGAAATGTGGTGATAATAGTGGGAAATTCTGTCATAAATGAAAAGATTTTACAAGGTAAAGCAAATTTCCTGTAATCCATGTAGGTTGTTTTCGACAAGTAAATCAGAGAAGCTGAAGCAAGTTTGTGATTTGATTCCCTTTTATGACACTGATTAAAGTCCACATTCAGAAACCACCAAGCTCAGGCTCAGTGTCACCTCTCCAGTTGGCCACTTTGAGCCTACATCAAGTGATGAACTCCAGTGTAGGTTATTGGAGCAAACTAGACTGAAGTGGAGGCAGACCCAGAGTGTTTCCGCAGCTCCCACAGGGCCAAATCCATCTCAAAAAATGTGTGTAAAGGGGAAAAAGCGTCATGTCATCCCTGATGCTGTTGTGCTGGTGCTCTCTGTGGTGACCAGCATGGAGGAAACTCTGGATGTTTGGCCATGGGGCTTACAGCAAGAGTATATCAGTGTCCTGGGTTGAGAGACACAGGACTAACTTTTCTTCTAATGCTGGGAAATATTGCACTTTTAGAAGACTCTAGTGTCTGAATTTGTGAAAATATTTACTTTATAGCCAGCCAGGCTCTGTGGGATTCAAGGTGTTTTCGAGCTTTGCCGGGTACAGGGACGAGGAGGAGCAAGGCTGGCCAACAGGATTATTTCATACCATGAACATCACATTCAATATAAATTTAAAAAGTTTCCTGCGTAGCTCTCTCTCCCTTGATGGCAGCGGGTCCAGACAACTCCTTGCCCCTGAGCCCTTCCCTTCCTCCTGAAGCCGTTGTGCTGGCAGTGTCCCACATTCGCTGTCCCTGCTGGGAGTGCACGGCTGGGTATAATTCTTGTACATCTTAGGTCAGTATCGGGATTAATATTGGTTCTTTAGTATTATTGTTAATTATTAAGTCTTACTCTATTAAATCTATTAATATTTCAACCCTTGTGTTTCCTTGTGTTCCCCAATTCCCTTTTCCAGGTGGGGAGGGGTCATCTGGTGATAGAATAATTGTCTAAATAACAACAGATTGTTATGGGTTTTCTCAAACCATAACAATCAGACAGTGTTTAGATACCAAAACCTGCAGGGAATATTTATACAGGTTAGTTCCTTTGGAAGCATGGAATGGCACAAACTAAGGCAGACAAAATGTCTGGCTAGATCTCTCCCATGCGTTTCTGACCATTTCCAGCGCTGGCTCAGGCAGCTAGGGGCAGCCCGCAGGGCAACCCTCAGCCCGGGAGGGTTTTGCAGAAGGGAGCTGCCCAAGGACACGAACCAATCTGCTCCTGGGATGCTTTATGCCATGCCAAGTCTGGGACTATACCCACATTGCAAAAAACCAGTGAGTTGTAGCTGACTGTTAACCCTCGGGTGCTCATTGACCAAAGATGAGGTCTGGCTGCAGCCACCTGTGAGTGAGGGACCGGGGGCCTGTGGTGGGGAGCACCCGTGTGCCATCACCCTGTAGCCCAGATGGGCACATTGCATCGTGGTGGACACTCGGGCAGCCTTGGGCAAGCCCCTGTCTCTAAGTTTCCCAAAAGAATGATTTAAATTCTTGAAGGGATATCTGTTAATTTCCAAGAAATTGCATCAATTCCACTCTGATACGTTCTTCGTTTTTATTAGTGGTGGTGAGGCTTTAAAAAGCTGTGTACAACTGAGGGAGGTCCAGGCAATTCTGGAGAGCACTGTGCTTTGGAGATGTTTCTCAAAACCAATCCTACCTCCTTAATCCGGAAAAATTAAAAAAAAAAAGACCATAGGCGTGATAGAGGTATGTGGTCATGTTGCAACAAATCACAATATTCCACTGTACCACCTGGGCAATGCTTTTTGTTGTATTTCTCTCTTCTACAGAGCAAATAAGAACGGCCTATAGACACCCTGAATTAGGAGACTAAAGAAATAGGCAATCGAAGAACAGCTTAATCCTGTGGGGTTTTTTTATTTTGCTAAGAATCTTGAAAATGGCAGCAGGAATATTTTTCTACATAAACTATCGTTGAACCTTAATGACTCTCACAGCTTTCAAATGTTCATTTCAACAGTTACCTGTGTTCAGCTGCTTAGTCCCCAGCGTCCATGCAGCAGGACAGTTAACGCGGTCAGTGTCCTGCCTGGTGGCACTCAGGGGGATGACTTGGCTGCCATTTCTTTCAAGTTTCCAACTCTAGCCTGAATGACCAGTATTATTTTACTCTTGTGCTGGATTTTGACCGAAGTCCTGAATTGCTCTTGGACTCGGATTTTTTTGAATTGCGGTTGAGGGAGTAAGATCAGGACTCGGTGAGAACTGCCTGAGGGATGGTGCTTGGCTTGGTTGGCTTTAGGAGTTTGTGTTGAAGGATTCCTTTTGTTGCTTGTCTTATCGTTGCTTTTTTTCTTTATAGTTATGTTAACAATTCCTTAGAGGATAAGGTAGATTTCCTTCTTAAAACAGTAATTGAGGGAAGGACTCAAGGAAGATGGTTTATTCAAGAGTTGCTTGGCTGATGGATTCACAAAGACACCAAAGGTACAGAAGACTACCTGGAAAGGGCTACTGAAATGGGAGTAAGAAGGTAACAAAAAGACTGTGAGCAGAACTGGGTGAGTCTGGAGAGGTGATATCCATTGTCAGGGAGGGGATCTGTCGTTCCCTTCTATAAATTGATGGTAAGGTCAAGTTGTCTTTATTAAATCAAACTTAAAGGATGGATGATAAATATGCAACTTCCATTAGAAAGAGGTGACGGAAATTACCTGGAAGAATTCTAGTAGAATTCTCATTACTGTGAGACTTGTACAGATGAGGTTTTAAATAAATAATTTTAATATAAGTGCTGCATTCCTGCATTTGACCATTCCTGTGCCCAGACACTCAGCGGAAATAGGGTCAGTCTGCAGAACTTCTGGAGTCCCAACTTGGGGTGAAAGCGATGGGCAGGGGATATCAACAGCTGCAATGGTCTCCTTCAAATAAAGAATTAATTACTAGTGAGGATAAGAACAATATTCTGTAGTTTAAATGAGTGCAGAAATTAGAACACCAGCAAATACTTTAAAAACTAAAGAAAGTAAAAGTTAGTTTTCTGCAGGTGACCAATGAAATCATTTCATCAAATTATGTTTTAAATTAATTTTTATTATAAATCTTGCTAAATAATAAATACAGCCAAACAACACTTCTCATAAATGACTGCAGCAGGTCATCAGCTTGTCATTGTCCATTCCTGCTATCATTATTATGTTTCAAAAGATAAAAATATTAAATACATGCAAATTCTTGCCAGTTCTCACTTATTGGCAGTCATTTAAAACAGTGATAATAGATGACTACAGAAAGTGTTCGATATTTTAGTATACTGTAAATGCTGTCATATTTGACTTAGCCTTATAGATTGCATCTGAAAACAATTTAAACAATGTTATTACTGTTTTTTCTAAAGGAAAACAAGTCTTCATGCTTTAAACTTCATTTAGCAGCATTTCATTCAGAATCTCTTCGACATGAAAGCACGTGAGTTGTAACAAATGGGAGATGCCCTAAATCCTCCACAGAGGAAAGAAACTGATTAAATGCTCAGCTGAAAAAGCTTGATCTAAAGATATGAAAATAGAAATTTTTTTTTTAAGAGAAAAGGACTACTAGGAAGTGAGAGAAGGAGTAGTTTAGTTAAAAGGGAAAGAGCAACCAACAGATGGGGGAAGGGAGCAAAGTGAAACATTAAAAAATGAAAGAAAAATTAATGCTGAGGCAGGAGCTGAAGGATGGCAATGGGAACCATGTAAGAAAAGCCTAACAGCTTGAGGCTGGTTGTGTTTGTATGTGCTAATGTAGCCCCCTGATAGTTAGTCCAGGAGCTCTCTAAGTTTAAGTGAGAGGTTGCTTTGGGAAATGCATTTTCCTATTTCATATTGCTAGGCAGGTCTGTGGTAGGTAATGCTGTTCCCTGAATTCTGGACTGTTCTTTAAAATGGAGTACTTAAAAAAAACAATAATGAAAAGCAGTCAGAGCAAAAGAGAAGCAGAGTAGAGGGGGGCTAGTCTGCCAGCACTCAGAGGAAAAAACATTTTTCCCCACTACAAAGATCCCTGTGTTAAGTATTTTATTTTGCCTGCATTTAAACCAGGCTGTCTTAAAGTCTGTTTCCTTACAATGGTAAAGCATGTGTGAGTTACTGCAGCACCGTACAGTGGCACAGCTCCAGCGAGGAGGCGACCTCTGCCTTTCCTGGGACTGTTGAGTTTTTCTCAGCCTGCTTACACGGATTTTGGCCGAGGGGAGTGTGACCAGCCCTTTAGAGTTGGGAAATCTCACCACGTGTTCAGCACGTAAGGGTTGGTGTTACATGGGAAACAAGCCTGTGATAAGTCTGAGCACTTGGAGGAAATGTTGGATATTAATGACTGACAACCACACATGTTCTTCTGGTAAATCTTATTAATGAATCTTCAGTGTATACACTTTCATATAGGCTTTGTCACTAAGTGCTGAAACTCAAAACTTCACTTCCTTTGAGTTAAGAAACTTTTGTGAGCATGGCTTTCTTTCCACAACCAACACAAGTTAGGCAAGTATCACTATGCGGTGCGTTCCCCTGGTAGGGAATCAAGTCAGGGAGATTCTCTCTACCAATATTAGAAGAATTTCTCCTTTATTTAGCAGAATCGAAGCTGATATTAGTATAAGCAAGCAGTTATTAACAGATAACTACTCACACAGTACTTTAAATTATTTCCTTTTACAGTGAGACGCACTCCCACACTTGCACTCCTTACCCTGTGAGGAGATGGAGAGGGCTGGGATGTCACTGTGTTTGCTCCAGCAGAGCAGCTTGGTGCGTTCATAGGAGAACAAGCCAAGAGAGGAGCATGGGAGGGACTGTCAGTACACAAATATGATTTAACAGGGCCAAGTAATGGGGATTTTCGATCCCGTGGCACTCTTCCTGAGATTACTTTTGCCTGTGACTAAAGCCTGAGGACTGTAGGTTATGAAGCACGTACCAACAAACATGGAACCCCAGAGAAATTACTGTCATCGTCAAATCAAGCTCGGGCTGTCACTTGGGATTTCTGCTCCCAATATTGCAAATTAAATTTAAAACAGTGGGTGCTTGTCTTAAAAACAAGTAGAAACCTCTATTTTCTTGGGTCAAGCTCAGTTTGTAAAGATGGTGTGCTTAAAGTTCCTGGTGCATCTTTGCACGTCTGTGTAATTTCTTTGGTCATATGGAGTATAAATCTGGAAAAAAAAAAAAAGAAAAAATTGTTCCAAAGGAATATAGTTTAACAGTACTTTAGTTTAGCCCATAAGAGGATAAAAAATCTGAAATTTCCAAAGTGTACTGACCTGGTATATTTTTACACTGTGTGGTATTGTTGCTTGGAGAAGTTTCTTGGTGCTAAAAATAATCATTTCTACACTGTTTTTTATCTCCAAGGTTACAAAATCTTTTTAACCTAGGCATAATTAAGATCACACCTATGAGATATTTTTAGCATGTTAGATTTTCTGTCATGTAATTGTTGCTCCAGTAGACACAGCTGAGTTCAAAGGAAGTCTGTTCCAGTACGAGTGAACAGTAGAAGGGAAATCAGTAAATTTTATAGGCAGTTGGTTCCTTTTGCAGCTTTTAGAGTCGGTCCAAAAATTTTGCTTAATGATCCACAGGTCTCTAAAGACCAGCTGATAATTTAGAAAGAGGCTCTGTGTAAACATTAAATAAGAAATTTGAAGTCTGAGTTAAGAAGTTGTAAATTTAACATTCCCTAACAGGTTTGAAAACAGAATTATTCCTTGAATTAAGTTTTCAGACCATTTGCTTGCTTCAAAAGCTTTTAAGTAATAGACTGAAAACCATAAAATGAATGGAACTGATGTGCTTCTCTGTTCAGATAGTTTCCCAGAAGGCTAAAAACAGGATTTTTTTTTTTTTTTTTTGGTGTGTTGTATTTTAATGTTTAATTATTTAATTCCATAAGGTCTAGGTCACATGAAGGCCTGATGAAAGCCTCCGATCCAGCTGATAGAACTGCTGTCCTGACAGTAAGACTATGGCACATGTCAGATAATTGTTCTGCAGAGTTCTTTAATTAATATCTGCTCCCTTGATGGCCAGCAGTTACCCACCCCTGGCTGGGTGCAGCGGGGCTTGGGCTGCCCGGCTCAGCTGGGAGGTGGCAGCTGATGTTCCACCTCCTGCTCCGTACCCCTTCCCGAGCGGGACTGCTCTGGTCCTGCTCCAGCCGTGCCACCCTCCTCACCCAAGTGTCACACAGGGCTGCCAGTGACAGCACAAGCTTTTTTGCTTCATTTTCCTGCCATAGAATGAAATATCTGCTGGGAATACCACTAGCAGGATCTGAAAAGATTGTCAATTTCTTATTCCAAGTGAAGTGAACATGCTTGGGAAAGGATTGCACCGTACAAATAGGGTCTTGCCTGCGAATGAGAATTGATTTCAGAGCCTGCTAATTCATAAATAAACTAGTTAATGTGCCTAATTTGTGAGTGCCAGAAAGTAGGTTGTGCAAGAGCATTTGAAATCTGAACGTTTCCTTGGAAAAGAAACTCTTGTGCAGGAATTCCTTAAAAATTCCTGCAGGGCAACAAAGATGATTAAGGGATTGGAGCATCTCCCTGATGAGGAAAGGCTGAGAGACTTGGGACTCTTTAGCCTGGAGAAGAGAAGGCTGAGGGGAGACCTTATTAATGCTTATAAATATCTAAAGGGTGGTTGGGGGAGGATGGAGCCAGACACTGTCCAGTGGTTCCCAGTGACAGGACGAGGGGCAACGGGCACAAGCTGGACCATGGGAAGTTCCACCGAAATGGGAGGAAGAACTTCTTTGGGGTGAGGGTGGCAGAGCCCTGGAAGAGGCTGCCCAGGGAGGGTGTGGAGTCCCGTTCTCTGGAGATCTTCAAGCCCCGCCTGGATGCAGCCCTGAGTGATGTGCTCTGGGCAACCCTGGGTTGGCAGGGGGGTTGGACTGGAGGGTCTCTAGAGGTCCCTTCCAACTCGGACAATTTCGTGATTCCGTGAAAAGATAGTCAAGCATATTTGTCTAGTCCTTCATGAATATTATCAGTTGGGAATATTATTCAGGACCTAAATCTTTCTTTCTCCACAGATATCTACAGAATTTCATCCCCTTTGTAACTTCCTTTTTTTTCAAAGGATGCTTGGGTGAAATACTGAAATAACTATTTCATATATACTGAAATAATACTGAAAAACACTGAAATAACTGAAAAACTGAAATAACATGTAGAAAATAGTTGGTTTAAATTAAATAAGTTCTGTTAAATCATTTCTCTATTGGTGCTTTAATAGTCAAACAGGTTGAAGGTTTGAAGAGTTAGTGATTTAATGGCAGAATGAGAGATACTGAGATCACAGAATCACAGAATGCCATGGGATTGGAAGGGACCTCTGGAGACCATGTAGTCCAACCCCCTGCCAGAGCAGGTCCACCCACAGCAGGTCCCACAGGAATGTGTCCAGGCGGGTTTTGAATGTCTCCAGAGAAGGAGACTCCACCATCTCCCTGGGCAGCCTCTTCTAGCCTGTTCCTCCATCTGGTCTGGTGGAAGGTGTCCCTGCCCAGGGCAGGGGGGTTGGAACTGGATGATTTTTAAGGTGCCTTCCAACCCAAACCATTCTGTGATTGGTGACCACACTGAAATGCTTGTATTCAAAGTCATGTAAGGCAGACACAAATTCACATGGAGAAAAATCTCATAGTGAGAATCGAAAAGCAAGTCTGAAAATATCTGAGAACTCACGTCTTGATAGATAGTTCTCCGTGGTGCTCATGGACATGCGTGAACTTAGCACAGGCATGTACTGAAATGAGGTGGGGTGTAAATAGGGCAGCAGGTTTTTACAGTTACAAAGATTTGGCGGTTTCCCTTTCAGAAAAGCACAAAAAGTGGTGCTTAATTATTTCCTAAAGCAAAGCCTACTTTCTGTAGCTCTGTTGGAAGGGAGAACATGTTATGTTTCCAGAACACAGCAAAGCAGGTGGGCTGAATTATCATGGGTGTATTTATGGCTACGGGTAACAAACATATGCAAATTAGAGATGCTTGGGATTTTTGAGATATTTCCCTTTTTGCCACTGTCTTCAGATAGTCCTTCTGGATGGATGCAGTCAACTTCTTTTCTGCTATTGACTGAGGGACATTGGGTGGTCAACGTGTCTACGTGCTGCCACTGGTTTTCCTCTATGGATGCTCACTTATTAAACAACAAATCACTTAACAGAGGGTGAGTGGGTAGTGGGTAGTCAGGCTGAATTCAGACATTGAAAAAAAGTATTATTTTGAAGTTATTCTTTTTCATTTTATGCATATTTTCCACATTCTGTCTACTTTTATCCTTTTGAAGAAATATTAAAATTGAGTGACTTCATCTGATCTAAATACAGTTCTTTTTTGAAAGTAGCTGTTTTGGGGTGATTTGTATATTTATTTTTGTCTTAGCTACGAATGTGTTGCATGATAAATTAAGATTTAACAGGACAAAAATTAATTTTGGTCATAAAACCATACAGACAAGCTAGTAATAAAACTGTCTCCTTTCTTCAGCCTTAAGATAACAATTATTCAAGGCCTATATGCATGTTTTTAATTTATTTTTTCTTATTTTCTTTCTGTAATTTACTAAGTCTGGGAGGTATTTTGAAATTCTGTTTGTTAGACAGGGCAACTGGTGCTCACTATCTTCCTTTATCAATTCATGGTACATCTACTACTGATTTTTCTGACACTTCTATTTTTTTTTCCTTGTTATATCCTTAGAGCTTTGAGTTTATTTTTTCTGTGTTTTTCTTCATTTTTTTTCTTTCTTTTAGTGGATCCCCTTTTCATAAGCCTCACTTATTTCACTTTACAGCATTCCTTTCTTTTCTTGGAATTGGTGGCCCCATAACGTGAAAAGTGAGATTTAAGAGAGTGGCTGTTGGCTGCTTTGAGAGCTCCGTCCTGTGAAGCCAGGAAGGGCTCTCTGCTCCATGGGACCAGCAGAGAATTGGGAATTTTGCTTTGGTAAGCCATTTTTAGGGACTGTTTGCCATGCCTGCCAGGTAAAACAATAGGAAGATACTAAAAGATGCAAACCATAAGAATAAAAGATCAAAGGAATCAAATGCCACCAACACTAGTGTACTTGCTAAGAAACCAGTAATAACAGTTATGCCTAGCTCTATTCCCAGTTGCTTGGAAGGGAAAAAAAGATCTTTTTTGTCAACGTGGGGGGTACTGATGTGCTGTATAAATATGATGGGTGATGATCTGAGTAGCGGGTGTACAGGGCAGAATATTGCCTGTGTTTGGGGCTGTGATGGTTTTATTAAGATTACCAAGCAAATTGAAGAGCCACTGGAATTTGGTTTAGAATATCTGCAGCTGATGTGAGTAAAATATCAGGTGCATGAAATAACCTGAGCAGAAGGAGCAACTGGTGTTTTGTTAACTAGGTACTTGGATAATGAACACTAGGACACAGTAACTTTTTAGGGTATACTTTTTGGTTTACACTAAGTTGTAGAACTTACGAAGACTAATTGGCTATGCTTTTAGTATATTAATGTGTCTCTTAAATAAAGGTAGTGACAGAATCTTTAATGCTATTACAAGATAATAGCATTGAAAGTTTGTTGAACCTATAGAATATGGCATTGCAAGCCTGTTATGGCATTGCACCTGATAGATAATTTGCTAATAAATATGTAAACTAGGTTGGCATTTTAAGGTGTTAGAGAACAGCCCTTTGGTACTGCTCTTTTCTTATGACATTTCAGTGCCCATCGTTCATGTGGCTTCTGTCATTCCGAGTCTGAGTGTGGGAACTTGTTTGCACGTTTTGCTGAGGTTTTGTGGATTTTTAATGATAGAGGTATTAACTTGATTCATTTATTTTGTACAAATACTATTTGTCTTCAATAGCTGTGAGTGTTTAGAGGAACAAACCTAACAAATTAGCTAGAAAACTGATTCATGTCTACAAACAAAACCAGGAACTTTTTTTTTTTGCCAGTTTCACTGAACATCATTACCTCTTGTGTTAGCAGTTTTGTAGTGATCACACAAAACCACTAAATAACTGTTTGACAGGTTCATCTGCAGATGTGTCATCCGAGCATTATGATCCCTAAAATCACAAAAATAGTAAATGGAGGTAGGGAAAGACTATGAAAAGTTAACAAGAGTGGAGAAGAAAAGAGCCAGCAGAGGTGATGACAGGGTAGTGGTTGAGTAACAGACAAGCTGGATGGTTCTCTCTGTTGCACTTCAAAGCAAAATATCATCAGGATCTCTCAGGAAATTCCGTTAAAGTGGAAGAGGAACCAGCAGTACAGATATGGTCTGATGCAAGAAGGAGTAAAGAAATTAGAGAGACTTGTATTGAGGCTGAACAGTAGAGGGTATAGAAATCTTTACTGGTGACTAGGAAAAAGTGGAGAAGAAATGCATTAAAAAAGATGTTTTATTAGAGGTGATACACAGGTTTTGGGTGACTCTGAATATCAGTGTAGAGAGAGGATAGTGGCATCCTCTGAGAAAAGAGTTACAAATATTTAAACCAAGACAAGGAACTAAGATGAAGGAAAGGAACTGAAGTCCTTTTTATAGAGGATGCATTTCATAAGATTAAGGCTAACAAGCAATTCTCGTTTGCAGCAAAATGAAACTGAAGGTCATCTCATCTTTTTACCTAAATACCAAGAACAATTTTTCCTCTTGCAGTGAATTGCGTTCTTCAAAAATAATGCTCGGTGCACGCAGACAAATATTGTACAGCTTCTTGCTGGTTTGTCTGTTTCTTCAGGAGTCACCCAAAGAGGCTTCCTTTTCAAAAAGGAATGTTTTGGGTATCTAAATTAAGCATTTGAACTTCAGCTGTTGCAGAGGAACCTGGAAATGTGGGGAGGACTTGACCTAGTGAAAGCTGTCAAGCCTGAGGTGATGGCAATGTGGGACGAGCGGGCCAAGGAGCCAGAGGCTGTTAAAAAAAATTTT
>VXAK01014022.1:56891-88053 GCA_013399435.1 Arenaria interpres | reverse complement strand
GGGCGGGTTGGGAAAGGAGGAAGGGTAGGGAGGGACTGAACCAAAAAACCAACCTCCAAAACTCGTTGGAAGTGTTGGCTGTTAGGAAAACGGCGGTGGGAAGCGGTAGGTGTGAGGTTGGAAGAATTGCTGTGCGGAGGAACGCGGGGCTCGGAGTGCGGGGGGAGGCTCCGGGCGCTGGAGCCGGCAGGGGGGAGAGCCCTCGGGAGAGGGGGGATGCCCCGGGGGGGCCAGCCCGGCCAGGCCCCGGGAGAGGCGTTACCGGAGATGCTCGTTGCACAGCGATGTTTCTATGGGCTGGGTCTTGACCCGGGGGTTGCCTTCTCCCACCCGCGGGCGCGGTGCGGGCAGCAGCACCAGGCACAGCCTTTGGCAGAAACATTTCCTAGTTTAGTATCAGCTTTTGGCAATCTGGGGGTCTCACCCGCTGCTCACAGCAGCTCCTGCCATGCCAGCCCTCTTCCCGTGCTGCTGGCGGCGCTGGGCTCTGTCAGGGCTTTAAAACACAAGGCAGGAACTAGGATAAATAGACAAGGAGCAGCAAACTGGGAAAAGACCTGGGCAGAAACTTAGCCCAGAAACTGAGTGAGAAGCTTAGGGATTCCCGCTGTTTTCCCATTATTTTGATATTCTCTTGGTCAGTACTAGGTGGGAGTCCAGGGGAATCAAACAGGGAATCAAAATGTGATTTTTATTTATTTTTTTTTCCTTGGAATAAATAAAATGGTAAAGTAGACTTCTCCCTGTTTTTAACTTCATAAAAAGTAACAAATGGCATTTGAGTGGAATAAGTATTTTCTCAGTCTGACGTACATCAAAATTTAAAGCGAAGACTGGCAGAAGGAGAAGGTTAGCTCATTAGTTTATGCAGTCATGTGTGAAGCTGGAAATTTAGAAATAATTTGCCTCTGCTGAGGAGGGAGATAAGAATAGCTTTGAAGTCAGCCTTTAAAAAGTTTCATTCCAAAAATGAAATGTAGTGCACGAACGGAGATGCCTTTCTAGTGAGGTGAGGAATCACAGACAAGAAACTTAGATGAGAACTGATTTAGCAAAGAGGACCAAATGAGCCTTCTTTTAGAAAGTGGGATTTTAAAGAGACAGCAGGGAAGTGAAGGGAGCCGATGGTTGGCGCTGGAGCGGATTGCAGAAGGGCTGGTGACGGTGTCAGAACGGGCCGACCTGCAGAAAATGGAAATTGGGGCAACAAATAGCAAGGAACCACATTTTATAGGGGGGGAAGAAAACATGAGGCAGTGTTTTTGAAAACGCCTCTTGCAGTGTGTCCTCCAGAGACAGAGACAGCCATCGGTAGGTCCCACGCAGGGAGGTCCAGGAGAGGCAGCATCCATCAGCGGGTAGGAAAGTTTCTGCCTTGAAATGAGGCCCGAATGCACACAGAGGGCACACCTTTTCATCAGAAAGGAGTAATTAGGGGATGTTTCAGTGAGACACCTGTGTCCTGAGATTCTTGTCCACAGGGGCTGTCACAAACAGGTTTGAAATGCTACTCTTCAGTTTTAAGAAGCCTGTATTTTAAATCTTGATACTGTCCTCTCTACCTTGAAATTAGGATTCATTTACCAATACAGCCGAGGAAGAAATTCTTCTTGGGGTGCTACAGAGCAACAGATTATATCAGTGATCAGTGTGAATACCTTTTTGGGCAGAAAGTGTGGCAGCCTGAAAGATCTAAGGGGGGCTTCAGTCTAGGGAAAGCGTGATACTGATCTCACGCAGACAGCAGTAAAAAGCCGTAAGCCTTCTAAAATAGATCAATTTTAAGATAAAAGGTACTGAACTGAAGAAGAGGTAGTAACACTGGTTTGGAGCTTTATATACATGGTGCGTTAATCACTGCTGTAAGGACGACTGCTCTCTATGGACCAGGGATTTTCCAGCCTAGAATGGTAATAAAGCAAAAAAAAAGGAACGGAATGTGAATGAAGATTGTAAATATAAAGAATACCTACTGACCAGCACTCCAAAAACAAGAATGAGGATGACTGGCTGGTTTGTTCAGGCAGTGAAGGAGGTAAATAGAAGTTAGCACAAGTAAATGGAAAGGAAGTAGAGAAAGAGGAAATGGAGAACATCTGATAGAAAATACAGTGAGTTGTGGAAGATTATTTAGAGATAGTAAAGCTGTCAGGGAAAAATCTAGAGTCAGCAGGACCAAGCACAACTCAAAGGAGGCGTTCTGTGTGTCTTAGGAACAAAACAATACATATCTAGCATTGCATAATCATTATGAGGGTGGAGAGGGTAAGATTTTAATGATGATGCAGGATGAAACCCACAGAAGTGTTGGTCAATGATTTTCCAAATTTGAGGGGGAAACGCATTCTGATATGAGGGAATATTTCATAGAAGTTTTATAACTGAGTAGCCTGTTTTGTAGATTAACATTTTGGGGGGAAACAAAAGTTTTAACAATTTGAAATTACATGTGCCGAATACCTACTGAGAAGATCTATGCTCAATAATGTTAATTTTCAGCAAACTAGAGCAGAGCACTAGGGATAGCTCAGGCAATGGGAAGGACACTGGGCTCACCCAATATCCCGGCAGCATGATGGTTGGTAGCCTACAGAACTGTTGCCAATTGAGTTTGACATCAGTTCTCTCTAAATTACTGAATACAGTCTCCCAAATAATCGAGTGTTAGTAGCCAGTTTGATCATATTCTTTTGGTTTTGAAAAGGATGAGACTTACCAAAGTAGCTTTCAGAATAAGGTTGTTGTAGAAATGGATAGCACTGTCAGAACGGGTAATGGAAACAAATGCATCGAAAAGGAAATTATTCATCCTAGATGGAGGCAAGCCTGGGAGTTCATGTGGTTCCCTCAAACAAGCATAGTAATCTGCATCCTAGAGTGGAGATAGTCCCACCTGCAAGAGTCTGCAGCAAGAACTTCAAGGAATATATTCCTTTTGGCTAGACAATGTATTTATAAGGGAGGGGAAGGGAGGAATAGAATCATAGAATCGTCTAGGTTGGAAGGGACCTTAAAGATCATCTACTCCAACCACCAACCTAACCCTGACAAGAAAATCAATAAGAAATAAGCAATAAAAAGTCACTAAATATTCCAAGTACTGATAGACCTCTTCATTTGTCCTTGCTTCCTTGAAAGCCTTTTTTTTAATTTACAAAGTAAGTCAGCTGACTTAACAAAACAGATGTGAAACAAGCCTAGTGGGATTCTCATGTGGAAAAAACAGGCTGCATTTTGTCTTGTGCATGTTATCACTATTAATGTCCTCTTCTTGATCTATTTCTTCAAATGAGGCTCATCAAAGTTCTAGGGTGGGGGGGGAAGTATGCTTAAAAATTGAGTGAATATTGAATAAATTTGGGCTGTAAGTTAAAGGACTTCTAAAGCCTGACTTCTCTTATGGTTAGGAACCACCTCACAAAAGGGGAACTGGAAGAACTAATCTCCCTGTATTTGATAGCCGTGAGATGGACTGTGAGTGCAGGACTGGGAAGGTCACTGCTCCTTTATCTGATCTGTTTTCCAACTAATTATTAGTGCTTGTTTTATTTTTCAGAGATGGTTGAAAACAGTAAATATTAATATCTCCCATGTTTAAACTTCTCCGCAGCAATAGATGCATTTCTGATGTTGTTCCGATTAGAGACGCCTCCCTCTGACTCTCCAGCATGAACTAACAGATTAAGACCTGGATAACAACAGACCTCAAAAATAGTTATCAAAGGAGATAATAATTAAACAGCTGTGTTTTCAGAGGTATTCTGCAAGAGGCCTGATGGCATTAGGCATTTTCAATAATGTTCTAAAATGTATAAAATCATTGCTGATTTACAGATGGAGTTTGTCAGCACTAGGAGGACCAGCACAAATACCAATTAAGTCAGAGGAAAAAGTCTAAGGAAGCCAAGAGCGGTTGGAAACATAAAGAGCAAATAATAGGCTTCCAGCCAAGCTTGGAAAAGCACAGCTAATGCAACTTTGAGAGGAAAATTGGACATTCAAATCCTGAATAGACTAGAAAAATTTCCAGAAAAAATGTGCAGAGGTGTTTGTGTGTCTGTATGTGACAGCCATAACTCATCGTTTCTTTGCTTTATAAAACAATTTTTGTTTTTGTTTTTTTTTTGGGGGGGGGAGAAAATTGTCCCCGAGTCAACCTTACTGTGACCACTGCAATCTGAGTTTGCCTCCTGTCTTGTAATTACCAGAAATATGTAGAAAACCCTCAAGGAATTTCTCAAGGAGAAAGAATAAATTTAAGAGACTGGATGCTTGAAGAGGGAAAGGTTACAAAAGCTACAATAATTGATAATACTTTGGGCCGTTCCTAAGGTAGTATAACTGCAGGGCTGTGTTTGCCACTCCCTAGCTAGGTATTTTGTACCTTTTTACTAGCCCAGTGTTCAGTGACACTGGTCCCTGGAGCTGGATCTCTTTAGAAGTGTGAGATAGGAACCAGGTTCTTCTCAGCTTGGAAACGATCTGTTCAAGGTGGCGAGAATGTGGTTAAGGACAGAGGTGTTCAGGCTGAACTTTGGGGTGAAGTGGATGATCCTGAGATGACTTTGGAGAGTCAGCCTATAAGGGATTAGTATTGCTTAAGTGCAGTCAAACTTATATTGTAACACACCAGATCATCTTCACAAGAGAAGCACTCCTGTTGGTTTTCAGAAAGATGAGTTAGATGGGACCATTTCTTAAATTGTATTTTGTTACAATTTTGTCAGCTAGATGTGAGAAGCGGCTTCATCTCTCAGCTTGGTGGAAACTTCCCTTCCCTTCCCTGAGCAGAGCTGGAGTTCTATTGCCGGCACTTCCATCAGCATTTCTTAGCCACGGAGCTGTCACCAGTGTGTGTCTGGAGAGCAGCAGAGCCTAAGGGTGTGCTTCTGCAGCCGGTGTGATTTAACATAAACCTGTGCTGCTAGAAGAGAAGAGAAGAGAAGAGAAGAGAAGAGAAGAGAAGAGAAGAGAAGAGAAGAGGCGCCTGTCCTTCTCCCCAGCCTTGTTCTTTTTTTCTGGCTTGAAAGCCAACACCAGCCCAAGTGAGAGAACAGAAGGAGGCAAGGGTAAAAGTCACTCAGATTGAAGCAAATGGGGAGGGCTTCGCTGTAAGACAAGGAGAGACACAAAACCAGCCCTGTGCTCTGCAACAGTGCTGCATTAGCAGTACAAATTAAGTAATGAGTTAAGGGAAAAAGTGTGAGAGACCAGATGGAAGGGAACAGAGTCGTCCAAGTGCACACTGAACAAATTCATCTGCTTGTGTCCTCTTATGCATTCGCCCCCCCTTAATGCAGCTGGAAAGATGAGTTTCACAGCCCGCTCTTTGGGCTCCTCATCCCTCTGTCTCTCGTGCTGCGCTGGCTGTTCTTGTTGAAGGGCGATGCAGGCAGTTTAGCAGTCACTGCTGTCCCCGCTCTGTCTGTCTTCAGCCACCACAGCAATGCTGCAACTCTGCCTGTTGTAGTTCTTGTCTGAACCCTTTTGGGCTCCTTACTGCTTCCCTCCCAGCGTGGGAAGAGCTTCCCATGAGGATCTGCAGAGCCTCTTCACTCTCTGCCTTCACACTGCCTTTCAGATTCCCCTTGTAATGTTAACGTACAGCTTCTGGTCGGAGGAGGCAGGTGCCCATCAGCCTGACCCACTCTGTCCTGTGGTCTCTTGTGACCTTCACCCAGCTGTGCACTACATCTCCTCTGACTGAGAAGTAACCCTGGTGGGGTAGCTGGGTGGTTTACGGGCTGGGATTTGCACCTTTGAGCAAGCATTTTTATTTTGAGTAAGTAGAAGTTAAAGGCTCTTAGTTCGGTTTATATTCTCCCCTTTGTTTCTGATGCTCCTGAGAATCTTTGCCCTGATCATACAGAGTGGGGAATGCCAGATTGTTCCTGGGGAAGAGAATGAAAAGAAAACAGACTGATTTTTGCAAGGGAATGAGAATTAGCTTGTTTTTTCATTAACTATCTGCAATCTCTGAGCCAGAGCTCAAACCGTAGCTGGTCGTTGAACTGCCTGAAAAGGTGAATCAGCAGCCCAGGATGTAGAAACCACTGCAACCCCTCGGCCAGCTCGCAGCGCTTTCGTGCTCAGCTCGGCGGGCTCCCCAGAGAGCAGAGCTGCAAGAACTGCCCATGCAGCTGCTGTGGTTTCTGACGCCCACTAACTGTGACATTGCAGCTGGGGACAGGAGAGGCAGCAACCTCTGCACCTTCCTTCCTGGGCTGTACCGAGAAGGGGAAAGATTTCTCCAAAAGTGAGGGACTGGAGGGGTTTGGAGACCCTGCAGCACAGCTGGTGGGATGGAAACGTCCATGGTTCATGGCAAAGCCCAGGGAGCAGGCAAAGAATCATTCAGGTTGGAAAAGACCCTTGGGATCATGAAGTCCAACCATCAACCCCACTCTACAAAGTTCTCCCCTACACCATATCCCCCAACACCACATCTAAACCACTCTTAAACACATTCAGGAATGGTGACTCAACCCCCTCCCTGGGCAGCCTGTTCCAGTGTCCGCCCACTCTTTCTGTGAAGAATTGTTTCCTAATGTCCAGTCTAAACCTACCCTGTTGCAGCTTGAAGCTCACTCCCTCTTGCTCTATCACTAATGGCCTGTGAGAAGAGACCAGCACCAAGCTCTCTACGATGAGGTGGGAGGGAAGATGGAGCTCCTGTGTGGAGCATGGGCTTGGTGGTGAGGACAGGTAACGGAGTGGGAATCATTCCTCTGCTGAAAACTGTATCTCCTTCCTACCTGCTCTTTGCCAGGATGGCAGGGGCCACCTCTTGCCAGGGAGAACATCTGCTCTTGACCAAGATCAACCCGTAGCTGCTGGCTCCAGCTGCTTTGTGGGAAACGCATTGGTAATCTGCAATTTTGCCTTGCATTGAACGTGCCCAATAAGTTGATCTACAGCTTCTGTATATATAGTCTTGCTTTCCTGAAATAGTATAGGAAGCTTACTGTTTGTCAGCTTTGTCTGAGACTGCAGTAAACACGATACCAGCTGAAGCTGAAGAGAACTTTGTTCTAGTGGTCAGGTATTTGTTTACAAGACTTAGAAATACTGTTGTGGCAAAAAGCACAAAAACCATAAAGAACAGAAGAAAAGAATGTTCCAGCAGTGTTGTTTAGGATTTATTCTCTCATTAGCCAGAGAGAATTAAGACCTTATTTTGAAATGAATCAGTTGCAGGCTTAAAGATGAATGCAGCAAGTGGTTTTAACAGAGAAAGCTGGGTTGAACTACGTCTCCTCTGCTTGATGCAAAGGACAGGCAGACCTTTCCCACACTGCACTCCTGATTTTGTCAGCCTGGCCAGAGAACTTCACCCATCAAGAGCAGACTAGTAAAAATAAGTAAATAAATAAATAATAAAAAATGGAAAAGGAATCTGCACTTGTACAAGTGCATGGTAGAACTATGGCAAAAGACAGAGGTAGGATAGTCCCTTTTTGTGGCAGAGCAGACAGAGGAGTGAAGCCAACTGGGAAGCTAAGCCTTTGCACTTCATCTTAAAAATAGTGGTTTACAACAGAAGCTGGACCCATGCTCTGAACTCCTTGTTAAAGACAGTAATTTTGCAGTTGCTTTTTAGGTTACAAAGCGTGTCTTGGCTCCAGAGACTAGTAATTTCTCTACCAATTTAAGGACCTTCTAGTATTGTGGCCACTTGGTGTCTGTGAGAATGCTGACTGGATCCTGCCAGCCTTGCTGGGAATAGATTCCCTTCTGTAAATGGGGATCTTAGAGACCCTCTTCTGCCCATTTGCTTCTTGGGAGACTCCAGCCATAAATTTACATTGTAATCTACTGCAAACCACATCTCTGGGGTTTTTTTTTGTGTGGCGTAGCAGTTAGTCTTTAGGTTACATAGAGGTTATATATAATGCAGCAGGACTGCTGTTAGGTAGTTCCTAACTCCTTTATAAAGGTAGTAGACAACTGTCTCACTCTACTGGTTTCTCCTATGTCCACCCCTGAAGTCAGACTGCGGGAAGGAAACACAAGGAATGCCTTCTTTCCTGCTATGGGCCTCTGCTGCCCGTGTTCCTCTTTTTCAGTATGTTTCTCCTAACCTAAATGACATCTTCCATTTTCCCCACATTTTTAAAGTTGTAGCAGAACTAGCTTGATCTCGTAGTATGAGCTCTGCGTGTACTTCACTAGACCAATAATCTCCAAGTTGCTATTAGTCTGGCAGATCACGAAAGAACATACCTAAATGACAGAAGATTAATTTAAGAGTAATTGTAGCTGAAGCACATTGCTCTCTCCCCGAGAGGGAGCCGGCTGCCAGCCCTGGTTCCTGAGAACTTCCCAGAGAAACAGATGAGGTGGTCCAGGGGATGGAGCATCAGGCTGGTATTTGCATTTCTCTTTTGCTTCTTCATCACCTGAGGAAATCGGGCTAACGGTGCTGCCTTCTGTAAACTGCTTGGCAGTATATGGGGGGAAAGCACTGTGGCAAATGTAAACATTGTGATTTGTTGTTAGGGAAAGGCTTGAGGTTCAACAGACAGGACAGGATGATGGTTGACCTTTTTGGTATCAGCTCCCCACATGTTGTGGGAAGGTTGCACTGCTGAGAGCTGGGGTGACTGGGAAAGCCACAGGGGCACAGGGAGCCTGGGAATGGTGGGAGAGCAGTGAGACAGCCCTGGCCTCGCTTGGTGTCTATGTGTCTGGGGAAGGCTGGACTCGGGAGGCTGTGACATGAGCATGGGAAAATGTCTGCTCACAAAAGCCTCCTTGTGTGTCTCATGGTTCTGCTGTGGGATAATTGCAGCTATCCTGTCTCACCAGGAGCTTTATGGGAGAAGCTGACGTTAATGCCAGCCTTGCCCTGCGAGCCTGAGCACAGGAACACTACCAGGTCTGCGTGACACTGGTGACAATGGTCTCACCCGGTGCTGTCGCTAGAGCTGCTCAGCACATGACAGGCTGAAAAAAACTCTAACATCCTCAGTGAAGTCTTTGGTGTAAACTGTTTGAAGTCCCTTGTGGTGAGTCTGGTAGTGACACCCAGGGACAGACTGCATTGTTCCTCTCTGGGATTTCAGTATCCTCTAATTTTCCGACAGACGAGCGCTGGTGCTGTGCTGCCTGTGCCGTGCGGTGAGCTCTCCGCAGGAGCACACCCTAGACTAACCCTAAAATCTGCTTCCTTTGCTGTTGTTAAGGTCCCCCATAACCTAACCGAGCCAAGGAGACCCTTTCACAGCCACAGTGACAGCCTGTGAGGTGAAGGTTCTGGCACACCGTGCGTAAGGCAGGTGTGAGGCTGAAGAAGCAGAAATACTACAGCTGGCCTGAAAGAAACATGAATGGAAGTGTGTATGTGAGAGAGAGAAAGAGGAAGAAGAAGGAAGAGAGCAAATGTTAAAAGAAATGGTCTGTATTGATAACCGAGGATGTGATCAGCTGCGCTAAGACTGGGTAAACGTTGACAAATGTGGTGTTTGTGACAAGCCTGGCAGCCTGCACCCTGATAAGCCTCACACGGATGGCTGGTCAGAGGGATGGGTGCTGATAAAGCCCCTGTGCAGATGACTCCTTGGGGAAAAAATTGTACTCCGTTAACAAAAGGATGACAGCGAGGTCCCAGCACACACTGTGTGCGAGCCCTCCTCCTCCTCTCCCAGCGGGAAGAAAGACTGTGGGATCTGAGGCTCCCAAAATGAGAAGAAAAAAAAGGCACTAAGCAGCCACCTGTCTTAGGGCTCTCGGGGACAAGGTAAGACAGATCTGAAGGCAAAGGGATCAACACCATAGAAACCGTCAGATCAAAAATTGACAGCTTGCCACTGAAGAGGAACTCAAGAGATGTAGCAGAGACTTGGTGTCTGGCACCCGAGGTCCCATCTTGTGCAAGGTCCTGCCAGAACACCGGGTTGAGCTTGGTACCTGTATGTATGGGGGGGAAAGGGAGGAGGGGAAGAGGGGGTGAGCGAGCGTGGGTGAGAAAACAAATGCAAATTACATTATTTTTTTAAACACGGACCATCTTCTGGTTCCATAAGGCCTTGCACTATTGCTACATTAATTTCCTATATCATAGCTATGTTAGAAGCTACTCCATTCTCAAATGAGAACAAGATGTGAAACTTTTGTGTATAATTGTTAAGCTCATCAGAGTTTAAGAAGTTTTTGTTTTTGTGTGATCAGTGGTACAAAAATGTAATCGGGTCTAAATCAGGTTCCGGAGCCTGGGAGGGACTCTGAGGGCTGGAAATTATTGGGCAAAAGCATCCGACAAAGCAAAATAGGAGGGAGAGGAAGGTTGTTGGATGCTCTCAGTGATGGAAAGTGCAAAGCTGAAACTACTCACCAGCCTTTACCACCCAAAATAAGTTGACTTCTGTGTCAAGGGTGAGCAGTCCGTGGCCCAGGAGGAGACCCACTGCTGAGAGTCATCTGAACACAAGTGGTGTGGGAGCCCGGCCAGTTCATAACTGGATTTTAAAGCTAGGGCTCCCACGTCTGCTCCCAGGAGACAGTCCCACAGATTCCTCTTTGCAGTTACCGTATAGCTTCTTTTTCTCCTTCAGCCTGCTAGCCCTCACCTCCATGCTTCACATCTCTTCAAGTGAGCCTCCACATCTTTGGGATCAAATCCTGCTTTCAATTAGCATTATTGTCCTTATGAGTGTCTGAAGTTTGAGTTATTTTCCTCATGGTTGTCTTTTTCCAAGTTTTATTGTTTCCTGTGTAGGATGGTTGTTTCCATAGCTACCTTGGACACAGTTATCTCTCCTCCCTGAATGTGCAGTTCCCCCCAGTGAATTACAGTGCAGTTTCCCACTTCTGCTTGAGGTCTTTGCCCCTTCATCCATATCTCGTATATGGCTTTCAATCCACATGATAGAGCTCCTATCCCAGACAGCTTTAAATTAAAAAACGGTACACTGCATGTCTATTTTCGGATTTTGTACTGATAATTGTTGGCAACTTTAGCTCAGCTTTCCTCTGCTATGGGTAACTGTTAAACAGAACAGCAGTTTGTTATTTCTGTTCTCCTTCTCCCCTTGAGGAATGTTATCAAAGGAAAAAGTCTGGCAAAGTATTCAGGGTTGGTAGGGACCTATCTGAGATGTCAGCCTGCGCTGACTGGTATTGTTTGAGACAGATCTTGCGTGAGTTTTTTTCTCCTTATCCTGTTTCTGCCTTGCCCCAGAGGAAAACATACGTCCCGGATTGTAGATGCAGATGCTAGCGTGAGTCACTGCTTGGTATTTAGTGGCAAGGAAGTTGACCGCTATCTTGGCAGATCCTAGCAGAAGCCAAGAAAAACCTGGACACAGCATAAGTTAGCACTTTCTTCTTCGTAGCTGTTCTGCCCTTATCAGGCTATTTGCTGCACAAGTGGGGCTGTTCTGATGACTCAGCAACCCTAGAAGTGATGCCAGGGCATCTCCAGACCACACTTAAGGAATTACAGAGGAGACTATTAGAGTCACAAGTTTTCTCTTTAGCTGATTTATAAATGGATTTCTGTTCTTCCTTGCTCCTTTGTCCCAGAGCTGTTAATAAATAACCTTTCCAATGCCCTGCTCCCGCAGGGGATGTTAGGGAAGAAGCCTATGCTCATGTGAACTTGGGTGGGCTCTGGCTTGAGCTTGTGACCTCCTGCAGCGAGAGCAGCACGTAGAGCGGCTGGGAGACAGCGTGGTGGCAGGGAAGCAGCAGACCTGTAGCTGCTTTTAGCCTGGGCCCAGGTTTGCTGGCCATTCCTGCTGCTGAGGGGCTCAAACAAGTGCTCATCCTAACC
Source organism: Arenaria interpres (assembly GCA_013399435.1). Classification (NCBI taxonomy): domain Eukaryota; kingdom Metazoa; phylum Chordata; class Aves; order Charadriiformes; family Scolopacidae; genus Arenaria; species Arenaria interpres. The sequence continues at coordinate 76,280 of VXAK01014022.1, read as the reverse complement.
AAGCCGGCCGGCAGCCCGCTTCCGTGTGGGAAATCCGTCCTCTTTGCTGGGGGGGGCATATAACAACCTTGTCACTTCTTCAGCTGAAGCTGGCTTCTGACAGTGGAGAGTGTTGATTTCTCTGATCCAGTAAGCACCTTTGGACACACAGGCTAGAGCATGGCGTAGAGAGCTGGAGGTAAGTGTTATAGAAGACCTTGGGGCTTCCCTGCTTGTACCTCCTTGCTGGGAACAGAGAGCGGCTCGTGCTCTTACTCCTCTGGGGGAGATGGAGTGAGGAGTCAGAGCTGTAATGTCCCTGTGCTGGGCCCAGCGCTGAGTGCAGGCTCTGCAGGTGCCTGGGCATTATTCCCAAGGGAATAATGACAGGAGCAGAGGAAATGGTCTGAAGTTGGGGCAGGGGAGGTTTAGATTAGATATTGGGAAGAATGACTTTCCTGAGAGGGTGGTCAGGCCCTGGAACAGCCTGCCCAGGGAGGTGGTGGAGTCATCATCCCTGGAGGGATTTAAGAAACGTGTAGATGTGGCACTTCAGGGTGTGCTCTAGTGCCCAAGATTGTGGGGGTCTTTTGTGTGTGTGTATGGTTGGACGCGGTGATCTCAGAGGTCCTTTCCAACCATGAAGATTCTGTGATTCTGGGGGCTGCTCAGTCACCCAGAAATGACGGTGCTTTAATGCCTCTGCAGCAGCGCCTTGTGTGTGACACACACACACCAGGCATCTCGAGCACTTTTCAGGAAGATGGGTCACTGTGACTGTCCCTTGTCCTTATCCTTGTTACCACTTCCTGCAGCAGCTCGCCTTGGATTTCATGTTCATGCTCCTCTAACTGCTACTCTTGTACTGGAGGCTGTGTTTTTATGCTCTATTTTTGTACCACTTTTTGAGAAGTATTGGAAAAGGGTTTGTTTTTTTTTTTTTATATATGTATAAAAGCTTCCTTATCCAAAATATTTCATGTTTGTATTTTGAACTATGTGAAGCAAGGACTTTGGGGGTGGAGGGGGACAGGGATTAATGAAGACATACAAATTGAAGGCCAGACTATGGTTTGATTATAAATGGGTTTCTTTTTCTGAGCCTAATTCTCTCTGGGATTCACTGCACGTCCTGGTAATAAGTAATGTGAACTTTAGAGATTAATAACATCCTGTGCCAGCCCATTCATCCAGCAAAACTCCTTTGCTCTTTTGTTCCATGTCTGCATGAGGCTCCAGCCCTTGCAAGGTGCTCTTCTGACCATGAAAACTTATATTCCTATTTAACTTCTTACCTTTGTAACCTCCCAAGAAGTATTTCTTGTTTTACTCTTGGGAACTTCGTCAAGGCCTGTGCCCCACAACAGGCTTTGGTCCCATGTTCCTTCCCATGGGTTGTCCCAAAAAATACCACAGGATAATTTGTTTCCTGCTATTTGAAATGGAAATTGTAGCAGCATGAGGAACAGAGCATGACATTCATGCCAAATATCATGAGCTGAATTCTCCTCATGGTTTGTGGAAATCCTAGTTATGAGAGCTGACCTCTGGGAAATCAGTATATTTTTCCACAAAGCCTCGGCAGTGGATGCACTCCTCAGCGGGAGACAGAAACCGTCCCAGCTGTCCCTTGTCCAGTGCTCTGCAGTGAGGGATGGAGACACCAGTGCAGATAGCTGGGGGCACAGGGGCAAATCTGGAAATGCTTAAATACAGAGCTATCTTTGTGTTGCACGCAGGCTTAACCTTGGCTTACTGAAAGGAGGCAGTGGGGCTGCTGCCCTGCCTGGATAGCAAGAGATCTTTCGCTTCATCTGCCGGAATTAGTTGCAGAGGTGAGGTCCCTACAGTTTTCTGTGCTGGGTATCTTGCCGGGGTATCTTGCCGGCCTGGGATACACTCCTTTAAAAGAGCAAACACCTGTGCTGGAAATCGCAGTGGGAAGGGGTGGCAAAATCCCGGTGTAGGCAAGATCCCAGGCAGGGATGAGCACCGCAGGGGTCCCCAGCGTGTGCACTCGCATGCGGGGCTGCAGGGAACAGGCATCATCTCTCACTCCGGATATACGGCCTCATTGTCCAAGGCTCTGCCTGGGGCTCGGCTGGTGCTGCACCAGCCTGGAACAGTGTTTGTGCTTTTGCAGCTGGTCTCCAATGGCTTTCGGTCCTGAGTGGGAAGTGAAACTTCAGGAGAAACGCTGGTTGCTTCGCTGTGCAGAAACACCCGGGAAGCTCGGGTTCCCGCTGCAGCGACGGGGGCAGCCGCTCTCTTTGCTCACACTTTGCACTTTGGGCAGTCATGTTGCCATGTGGAAGCTGGGGAAGTGAGGCCCTGAAAGCAGTAGTGTTGCTCAATGTATAAGACAATCTCAGGAACCTGCAACTCACAGAAAAATGTCCTTGAGATGTGTCAAGGGGCTCGCAGCCTCAGCCCCCTCAAGGCAGGAGATGTCAGTGGAGAGATTATGTGGGGATGAATAGATTGAGAGCAGCCTTTCAGAGAAGGACTTGGGGGTGTTGGTTGATGAGAAGCTCAATGTGAGCTGGCAATGTGTGCTCGCAGCTCGGAAAGCCAACCACATCCTGAGCTGCATCAGAAGAAATGTGGCCAGCAGGTCATGGGAGGGGATTCTACCCCTCTGCTCTGCTCTGGTAAGACCCCACCTGGAGTGCTGTGTCCAGCTCTGGAGTCCTCAGCACAGGAAGAACATGGACCTGTTGGAACGGGTCCAGCAGAGGGCCACAAAAATGATGAGAGGGCTGGAGCCCCTCTGCTGTGAAGACAGGCTGAGAGAGCTGGGGGTGTTCAGCCTGGAGAAGAGAAGGCTCTGGGAAGACCTTATAAGGGCCTTCCAGTACTTAAAGGGGGCTTATAAGAAAGATGCGGCCAAACCCAAAAGAGGGGTGTAGATGTGGCACTTCAGGGCATGCTCTAGCGGCCAAGACTGTAGGGGTTTTTTTTGTGTGTGTATGGTTGGACTTGGTGATCTCAGAGGTCCTTTCCAACCATGACAATTCTGTGATTCTGTGAAACGTTTTAGCAGGGCCCGTACCAATAGGACAAGGGGTAATGGTTTTAAACTAAAAGAGAGTAGATTTGGACTAGATATAAGGAAAAAATTTTTTACAATGACGACGGAGGAGCACCAGAACAGGTTGCCCAGAGAGGTGGTAGATGATCCGTTCCTGGAATCATTCAAGGTCAGGTTGGACGGGGCTCTGAGTAACTTCATCTAGTTGGAGATGTCCCTGCTCATTGCAGGGGGGTTGGACTAGATGGCCTTTCCAGCACAAAGTACTCTATGATTCTATGGTACAGCTGTAAGCGCCGGGCACAGAGCACGCTGTGTGTGGCGAGGGGTTCAGGTGTGTTTTCTCTATGGTTGTTCCCCCTGCCAGAACCTCCTGTTGGGGGTGATAGTATTTACAGTGCTCAGAACTTTGTGTTTTCCAGGAAGTTTTGGAACTTGCTGACCCAACGTGGATCTAGAAGGAGGGGAATGGTTGCTGTGGAGGCTATTTCCTCTTTTGCCATGGCAACTTCTACATCCCCCTGGTGCAGGGTGCTGATGGGGCACAGGGAAGGGTGGGCTGTACTGGGTTGGTGAAGTGACTCACACATCACCAATCTTCGTCTTAAAACGGTGGACCTGCTGTCTTTAACAGCAACAATATTTAAATAGTCGTACACTGTAGCTGCCCGGAGCTGAACTGGGAACAAGTGACCACAGCAGGTGAAGGTCAGTGCCCATTGCCAGCCCAGATGCTGGAGGCAGAGAAGGGAGTGACTGCCTATACAGGGATGAGGAAAGCTGATACAATGGTAGATTTTAGGGAGTGACAGGGTAACGCCTCAAAAGTGAGGGTGCCCATTTAATAGTTTGCAATGTATTACTTCCAGCACAAGGGAAATGTATATTGGCCCCAATCCCAACAGAGAAAGAAACATTACCGTAAGAGTTACAAATTATTATACAAGTAACACACACTCTGTTTCAACAAATGACATCTAGTAGCTCTTAAAAGAAGTGATTTCCCAAATTTAAAAATACTTGAGCTGAGTCAGCTGAGTATTTAAAATATCCAGAAAAGAATGCTCATCGGAAGCAGCCTATTCAATTCTTATTCTATTGCCCAAAAGCCTTAATCCAACAGTTGAAAGTCATGGTAATTTGAAAAATATTAACATCTCTAAAAGATGTGTATTTGGGGGGAAAAAGGAAGCTGCAATTAATACACATTTGAAGTTGGAAAGCATAGAAGATAGTCAAAAGAAGCATAAGGAAAAAATTATGGCTAGACCTTTAAGAAGAGCAAAGAATTTAAAGATACTGAATACAAAAGGAAGCCTAGGAGCACTGATGGCCTATTGCAAGTCAGCAGATTAGAACTATCAATAATAACAAAACTGAAAAGGTGTCAGCGCGTGATGAGGGCTTTTTCTTTTTTTTTTTTTTTCATTTGATGTGAAAACAAATGTCTTCACATCACGTGATAGCAAGTGTACTGAAGCAATAACTTAGGTGATAAGCTGGGGAGCAGGGGGAAGCTGGCTTTAACTCACTGGCTATTTTCTGATGAAACTTCAAGCTTTGTGGGTAATGACAATAAATCTTCTCCAGTTAAAATATAGCTTTGATGGGCTGGTAGCCAATTAGTACCAGAATTTGGCTGGTAGAAGACTGATGTAACCGATAACAGTTATTTCTTCTGATTTGAAAACCTCTTTCCTGTGTGAATGCTAGCGAAATGAGTACAAATAGGGTTACAGGCTTAGAAGCCCATTAAACATAATACAAATGTGAGAATTAACCGTCTGGAGGTCAGCGTGTCTGCCGTCTCCTGCCATTTCTCGGATGTATTTGAGAGTACTGAGTGTGTCTGTCTGACTCCGGGGATGGAAGCCAGAAGAATATCTTCCTATAGAGAAACTATTTAATGAACAGGCACTGGGAAAGCTTTGGTGGGGCCAGTGTGTGGGGACAGGGAGAGGGGCTGTGCTGCAGGGATGGGAGGCGGTGTAAGCACCCTGCGGAGAAGCCAGGGAGGCTGAGCTGAGTGCTGTGGGAAGGCTCCTGGCAGGGGTAATCTGCTTTGTCCACAGGGTGAATGGGGGATTTGTTGGTGGGCCAGCCCAGGATGCAGGGGCTCCTGCCCAGAGCCCCCCCAGACATCACCCCTCCAGCAGTAACCCCACGCCGCAGGGCCATGGGACTGCCCTGAGGACAAAGCCCCTCTGTGCCACCGAAGGGAGAGAAGGGCTCTGTGCACTGCCCACTGCCCACTCCTCTGTGTCCAGCTCTTCCTGCTGCTGCTTGGCTTTTGCAGTCTCCAGCACCCTCCAGCTCTTCAGGGTTGCCATGTGCTTTTCCTTTTCCCAGGAGAACAGGGCTACTCCAGTGCATCCTGGGCAATTTCCCAGGGCTGTATCTGTTGTGGTTTTGGCCAAATTTACCAAAACCAGACTGACAGATGGTCCTTCCCACCTCTCCGCAAAAGAGAGGAGAGGAAGAGATAAGGAGATTTAGAAGTTTAGAATGAACTAAACTACTTTAATGAAGAATTAATATTAAAATCAAAAAAGAAAAAAAAATAATGAAATAGATACAATATATACAAAATCATATTAAGCTCCCAGGATGACAGTCATGTCACCAGCAGGCACTGGGGAAGTCCCAGACTGAAGTCAGCAATGGATGGAAACTGGGTTCCAGCTCTGGAGTCAGGAACACATGGATTGGGATCAAAGGCAGGTGAACAGACAGAGTCTTCTTTGGACGTCGGCCACTGAAGAAAGAGTCCTGGTTCTAAAAGCAGCAATGTTCTCCCACCCCAAGCAATGTTGTATATATGGATAGTATATAGCAGGGTGGTTGCCATGGGTGAATTAGGTCTGGACACAACCTGAAGCACTGCTGGGAGAGGGACAGAACAGATTTCTTCAAATGCAGCTCTATCCCATGAGGAGAGTGTATGATTGCTTTGGCCTTTGCTAACAGCATGGCTTATGAGTGCATCGCCTTCTTCTTGCTAATTCCCTGCCTACTGACCCCAGGAAACAGAGCTGGGAGAAAGTCCAGGAGCCACTCTTGCCCTGGGGCAGGATCAGCTACAATAGCACTGGCAGATAGAGACTGCATTTGGCTGAAGATGTGTCTCCCTTGCTTTTTTCCTGCTAAACTAAACAACGCAATTCCTTCAATCTTTCCTCATAGGTCAAGTTTTTAGACTTCTGATCTTGCCTCTTGTTCTCTTCTGGAATTTCTCCAACTGGTCTATGACTTTCCTAAAAGGCGGTGTCCAAAATTGGTCATAGAACTTCATAGGAGGCCTTACCAGCATTAGATGGAGGGAAGGATTGCTGCAACTGCTATAGCTGCAAGAATGTTTTCTCTGGAAGTGCTGCTTAACCGATTGCTTGCCTTGCTGTCTTGGGTGGTGGCTATTTTCTAAATGGCATATCTGCACTTGTCCTTACTGAAGAGAGTTGCATATTTTCCCTAGACTCTCCCCTATTTATGAAATTTATTTTGAATTCCAGTCCTATGTGTCAGTCTGCTTTTGCTCCCAACTCGGTATAATTACAGATGTAATAGGTGTACTCTTTACTCCATCTTCCAGCTCACTAACACATGTGTGCAGGAGTGCAGCACAGAGTAGTTCAAGCCCTCTGCCCGGCGGTGTAGCCTACACCCGTAGGAGTCTGCTGGGCTCTGAGATGTGTAGGACTGTGCAACTGCAAAGTATCAAATGTCTCTGAAAGACAGCATCCAAAAAAAACCATATTACATTGTTTGGATTATCCGTTTCACTGACATTTCAGTGTTTGTACTTCATCACTTTTAAGTATTTAATCTGGAAAAACATAATCCAGTAAATGTGTATTTATAACTGTATATAGCACCACAAGGAGGGCCAGAGATCACACCAGTATTTAGGCCACGATCTTTGCAATATGAGTAATTAAAACTTGGAGCAGAGCCTCCCACACTATTCCACATAACAGCTGTAAAAAAATGATGTAAAATCCTGATCTGGAGCTTGAATTCTGATTTCAACATGTTCAGTGTCTTTCCCTGATATTTTGAAGTAAAACCTCTTAAACCAAAGCAAGTCACATACTGCATATGTGCTTGTGTGTATATTCTAAGACAAACCTGTTCTTCTCACCAGAGCTTTTCCAGTATTTTGGCCCGAAACAGGTGGTTTACATTATTTTGCAGCAAAATCTTCCTAGGTAATTTGGACAAGAGCATGTTTGAATGAAAAAGGCAGGTGAAGACTGAATAAGAAGTCAAATGGGGACAGGGAAAGTTTCAGAAGAAGGTTGATAAATGAAGCAGTGTGGCTCTTCCAGGTGCTTATGGACTCAGGTGTTTGGTAGCAGTGAGTCTGGAGCCAGGAGTGCTTCCTGGGTAGCGTGCCTCAAAATCTGGTGCAAGTTCAGCAGCCTCCCCAGGCATGCATTTCAGCCTGACAAACTCATCCCTACCAAAAGCTCATTTTACCTCAGTAGGAGGTTAATGTGCATCCCCCCATCCACCTTGAATGGCAGCACTGACTGCTCCCATCCCTTGTCCCTGCAGTCACTGCAGACAGAACTTCAAAGACATGGGTCCTTGCAGTGAACAAATGTGCACGGGCTGCACTGCCAGAGCCTCTGTCTACTGGGCTCTCTGCTGACCTGGATGATGTTTGTCTGCAGGCCATTGCCCTGAGGGATGCTTCTTCTGCCTGAGCTGCCCATCCTGTGTCACAGAGGGTCCCAGGTGCTGGATCCAGTCAGGCTGCTGAGGTATTCAGGCACCCTTCAGCCCTGGGCTCCTGGGCTCTCTCAGCTGGCAGGCAGGCAGGCGAGTCATTGCTCCTTGCTTTAAAAATACGGTGGCATCTGACTCATTTCAATCCATACTGTTCCCAGTCTCTCAGTCTTCAAGTGTGCCTGTTTCCCTTTGCGATGGATCACAATTCAGTGGCTTCTCAGCACTGCACGGTGTCTGTCAGCTGTGTTGAGGTTGAGGAGCTCTGCAGACTATATTCCCATTTGCTAGGGTACGTGATTGCGTGAGCATCCAGCAGCCCTCCCCCAAAGACTGGACATATGCTTAGGAAACTAGATGTTGGAAAGGCTCCCAGCAGACTGCAGCAGCAGTGTGGGTGATCGGCAGCAGAGGTGGCTGCCAGCTGATGGGCAGGATTGGTAAGGCGCCGTCTCTATTCTCTGTCGTCACTCCAAGCCTCGTGGGCAGCAGGCAATGTGTCTTGGAACTCCCTTTGCTTACAGCACGCAGCAGAGCTAGTTTAATTAGATGTGATCAAATGTGAGTTTGCTGGGATTGCACAGGGGAGGTGCTGGGTTGACTTCGCACTGGCCATGATGGTAGAGGATCGTGCGTCCGAGGTAGGACATGTGATAGAGTGGTGGCCTTGCAGTACAGCCTCTTGTGATCCCTTCGATAACAGACTGAGCGTGAGCATCCAAAGGAAAGAGCAAACATCAGCTTTAGCTGTTGTGCTAAGTCAGAGCTAACAGCAGTATTGTTGGCCTGTTCTCCCAGGGGAATAATGACAGGAGCAGAGGAAATGGTCTGAAGTTGGGGCAGGGGAGGTTTAGATTAGATATTGGGAAGAATTGCTTTCCGGAGAGGGTGGTCAGGCCCTGGAACAGCCTGCCCAGGGAGGTGGTGGAGTCACCATCCCTGGAGGGATTTAAGATGTGGCACTTCAGGGTGTGCTCTAGTGCCCGAGACTGTTGGTTTGAGTCTGTTTGGGGGTGGCGGCTTTTCGGTTTGTTTTTTTTTTTGTGGTTGGACTCAATGTTGTCAAAGATCCCTTCCAACCATGAAGATTCTGTGATTCTGTGATTTGTATTTATTAGAGATGATGGGTCACAGCGTGGTTATCCGAACTGAGCGTTTGGACTATGCACAGCACCTCTCCTCTTACTTGACAATATTAATTTCAGTCCTTACGCTAGCCTTAGCCTCTCCTTGTTGCATTTCTACAAGGAGCTGGTTGCCTGATTGCCTTTAACGTTCTTTGCTAAGTCTTGTTTGGTGAGAAGGGAGTTGAGAGGGGGGCAGCCTCAGCTGTGAGTGACATCTCCTGGCGTGCAGAGCTGCCAGTGACTGAGCGTGATGTTGGCTGGAGGAGCAGTTTCCTTTCTGTCTTGAGGCTTTGGAAGACACTGGGGATGATCCTGCTTCCTTGCCTTCACGCAGAGCTGCCTCCCATCCTGGTGTGATCCTTCTTGGGTTATTCACTGAGAGCTACAGGGTTTCTGCCACAAAACTGCTGTGAGCTGGAGTGGCTGTCAACGTCATTCTGAGCTCACGTCATTGATAGCTAACTCAGAGACAAAGGAGGAACTTCTTTCCTGTGAGGGTGGCAGAGCCCTGGAAGAGGCTGCCCAGAGAGGTGGTGGGGTCTCCATCTCTGGAGACATTCAAACCCACCTGGACACGTTCCTGTGCAACCTGCTCTGGGTGGACCTGCTCTGGCAGGGGGTTGGACTAGATGATCTCCAGAGGTCCCTTCCCACCCCATATCATTCTGGGATTCTGTGATATTAGAGCTGGTTATGTTCTGGGACCTGCACCAGTCACTGGATGGAACCAGTGGTTGCCCTGACAAAAAAAAAAAACCCAAAGAGACCAAAATTAGAAACAGGGAGAGATGCCTGAGCAGCCGGGCAGTGCTCCAGCATCTGGAGAGTGCTTAATGCCTGTGCAGCCAGGCAGGGCTCCAGCAGCAGGCAGCCCCAAGCTTTGGGTGGGCAAGAAGAAAAGCAGCATCACTTCTACGCCTGCTTATGGCCTTACGTGGTGTTCTCATCATCAGTTAAAGTGGGAAGTACGAAAGCAAGAGCAGAGATCTGTCTCTGTTGAGGTTCTGGCTGGGCAAAGAGACAGAAGATCATGCCTGCTTAATCTTCAGATGAGGAAAACTGCAGGAAGAAAAGTCCTGGGGCCCGGCAACCGGAGGTGCTAGGTGTCAGGTACTGCCCCGCTCGGTGGAGACTGAGGAGTGTTTGCACAGCATTCGGCAACGTGAACAGGGGGTGCAAAGTTGCTGGAGGAGTCTAGGGAGTAAGTTACATCTTCAGCCACTATAGACCCTGTAATTATGCCAAAAGATCTTGGGGGTAACCAAGTATGCAGAAAAGGGAACTTGTTCAAATACCTCACCTTTCTGAGCAAATGGCAGGTGAGTTTTATTTTAATTATATTGAATTCTTGATCTGGATTTCCAATGTTGTGGTTTTGGTTTTGTTTGTTTTTTTAAAACAATCAAGTATTCAAGTCTATAGGCTTTGAGTGTTAATTGGAAGGTTATTGCTTTGCTAGGCTACTTTCTGGATTATACTTATCATTTTATACCTTTTCTTGGATGAAATATTTCAACAAAATGCTGCTTGATAGCATTAGAGCTCACACAGATGGATGCTCTGGTATGGGATACAGCAATGAAATCACATATTTACAACCCCCAGAGTCCTGTAAAGTGCTCATGATACTGAGCTAAAATTCAGGCAGAAGTCATGCTCAGGGTTAAGGAAATAATGTGCCTTGGAAGGAAAAAGACTGATCTCAGGTTGGAGGTGGGATGCAGACAATTATCATTGTGCCACTGCCTACAGACAAGGAATTTCTACATTTGTTTATTTTGGTGCTAATGCTGCTGCTTTCGGAGTGTGGCTGCTAAAAAGATACAGCAGGCAGACAACACCCATCACAACAGGGAGACTGAAAATCTTAGAAATGATGCAAAGTCACCCATCGTCCTTCGTTCCTGTGGCAGTAAACACCCAACAAAGCCATTAGAGGCTGCCTCTGGGCAAGATCTTAGAGTGAGGGTGGCAATAATGAAGTGGATGTGCTGTGCAACTGTTACCAGCAATTTCAGTTTTCAAGCATGCTAGCTTCAAATCTATACTGTGCAGCTAATTTTACATTAGAGTATCTGGTTTTATTCATTTTTCTAGTGTTAAAGTCATTTTTGTTCAACAGACATGCTCAGTGCTATCATAACCTGAGCCGACTACTCTCTCCAATAAGAAGAGAAGTCTCCCAGCCGACATGCTTTGCTGTTTCTGATCACTTCAGGCCATGAGTTCTGGGGCCTTTTTAAATAAAGCTGTCTAAAATGCATTCTTCACTCCTACTGTCTGGTATGTGCACTAGACTATTTTTTTAGGCTGCATTCTTGGAGATACTGGCAAGCACGCTGTGCCTCCAACAGGCACTCAGAAAATGTGAGCAAAACAAGCTTCCAAATTTCACAGTTAGCCTCAGCAGGTTCACACATGAGCGTGAGGAGAGGGAGCACAGAGCTCCAGAGCAGTGTTAGTCTTCCAGTATCTCCCACCCGTGGGGAGATACTCACAACAATTTCTCTTGGCACTTGTAGGTTCCATTTTCTCCAGGTAGGTGGGAAGACGTTATTTGTCTGCGGTTAGGTATTTCCAGAGGTACGTTGCTCCTTTTCACTCGGGCTAACTTCTGAAAATAACTCTAGGATTTGGGGTCATTTGTAAGGCTGGGTAACACTTCGTATAGTTCTGGCGCCTGGGACCGCCTTCCATATGAAACCAGATTGCTCAGAAGATGACCCTGTTGTATATGGAACATCAGTTTGAGTAGAAATAGATTTCATATTGTAGTGGGAGCAGGTATATCTCCTAGAGTGCTGAACCTATCTGTTAATCATACATGTTGAGTTTACAGCTAGATTATACATCTGGAAAATATATTTTTGCTGATACCCTTTCTAGACCCCCATGTTGTAAGATGGTATTTTGTTAAACAATACCAAAACTGGCTGAGCCTAAGTTGTGAAGTGAGATTTCCGCCATGGGATATATGAAGAAGAATCCAAAGCAGGAAAATATAAAATAGCATTGTCCTAGCCACTAAAAAATGCAGGTATATGTATGTATATTGGTTCTGAAAGCTTAAATGCCATATTGGCTTTATGGCCATATGGACTTTATGGCCATAAGTGGCTTTTTTTACAGAATTCTACTCCTAACTATGTATTTAAAGCCACAAATATCTTAATTTGTTAGATAGGTCATGCCAAATATATCAGTAACAGTTAAGGAATTAGATTGGTACAAGTTTTGCAAAGCGTGTGATTTTTAACCATATTATGCCAATGCTGCAAATACAGGCTATTCATAATTTACTGGTCATGGGAGAAGTGGCATCAAAAATCTCTGTAGATTTCTTACATACCCTGGTGAGTGCAGATCTTATTTATATACAGCATTGCCAGGGTGTGGGATGGCATTGCTTGAACTGACTGCCACATCCTGAAACGTTAAACTTCCTAAAGGCATTATCAGTGGCGAGGATGTGTAAATTGTTATAAACGTTGTAAGAGACCAAAACACGAAGTATACTAGGACAAAATGTCACAGGGATTAAATCTTTGGGTTCCATAAGGTTACACAGTTTATTTATTAGCAGTCTGTTTTTTCAGCTTCTGGGGGATTATTAAGCCAAAGGCAGAGCTATAGCACAAGCTGGTGTTTGCCCCATGCAGATGCTTTTGCTGTAGGGTTGTTCAGTCACCTGCAGGGATCTCAAGGACAGGCTCACTATAAGCTGCATCTTGAAGTCCTTCATCAGCAGCTGACAGAGGGCAGCCCTTGGAGAGGTGGCACAGCCCGTGAGAGCGGATCTGCAGGACACCAGGGCTGAGCTCTGCCTCTAAGAAATCCCGCACAAGGACACGGAGCAGGAGAAGGGAGCAGTGATGGGCAAGGGCAGACGCTTCACAGTGGAAAGGGGTTGCAGGAACGTGCAACAGGGTGTGAGGCTGCTGGATCCTAACATTCTTTTTCTGCTCTAGTCACAGGTACCAAACCAAAGATGTCCCGGACAAGAAAGATTCTACTCATCCTGGGTTTCCTCTCTACTTTGGCTGTAATTGCTTTAATAGCTGTAGCAGTGACCCAAAACAAGCCACTTCCGAAGAATATTAAGGTATTGCGAGCTGGGACCCTTACAGGAAAACAAGCCAAGCTGGGGGCTTAGGTGTGCATAGTGCTCCGAGACAGGCTGCTGCCCTGGCTGGGTCTGGCTAACCTCTCCTTCTGTCTCCACACACCTCAATATCTCCTTTTACATCTTCATGGGAAAAACAGATATGGCTTCACAGGGGGCCATCTCCTAAGTAATCAGTCCCAATTTTGCTGCTTCTCTGCTTTTGTGTCCTTTGATGGAAACTTTGCACAGAAGCAGTACTGAGGAGAGTCATGACAGCGTGTTTCCACAGCTGCCAGATAGGCTCTTCATTTCTGGTCCCTCCACGTGCGGGAGCCAGTGCACGCTGTGTCGGGGTTGGTGCCTCAGGTGCAATGACGGCTCTGTTTTGCCCACAGTATGGGATTGTGCTGGATGCGGGGTCGTCCCACACTAACCTGTACGTGTACGAGTGGCCAGGAGAGAAGGAGAACGACACTGGGGTGGTGCAGCAGGTGGAGGTGTGTAAAGTCGAAGGTAAGAGGAGAAAAGGGAGCTGTGGAAAGGACACGGGATGAAGAAGAGAGAATGCAACCAAGGGGTGGGGGAGGAGAAACCAGGAGGAAGAGGCCAATAGTGAAAACAGTGTTGGGTCTGTGAGCTAATGCATATCCCACTGCTTCCCATGGGGAACTGTATGTGCCTGACCTTCCTAGGGGGAAAGCTGGGTCCACTTTTTGATTTGTTTTTAGTATACTTGGAAGTAAGCACTTGTTGGGAAGAACTGCACCAAAGAATGTACGAAAATAAAGAAAACATCTGCAGGCAGCCTTGCTGAAGTGCTGATGAGCATCAGGCAGCGAGAGGGGAGGGCACGGTTTGCTCTTTTTCAAGGCTTCTGTGCAAGCTAAGCACTGGGCTTGCGGGCCAAAGTTGCTCAACTTACGTATGTCATGATTTATTTCTTATTCTACTTAATAGCTGTGTAGGTATTACGTGGTTTAGGAAGGCATAAATAAAGCCCAAGGGTACACATGACGAGGAGCAAAGTAGACCATCATGGATCATGTCACTCTTGGGAGAGGAGAGGTGTCGTCAGAGCCTGCCTGGGGTCTTTTCAGGCCTGTCTGCAGCACAGGGGGAGCCACACTGTTACGGAGCTGCTGCGGGGTCTGCTCGGTGCTGCGGCACGCTGTGCCACGAGCACCGTGCTGAGCACCCAGCAACCTGGAGCAAACGTAGAGTGGGCTTCACCGCTGCCCATAGAATCACAGAATCATCTAGGTTGGAAGGGACCTTTAAGATCATCTGGTCCAACCATCAACCTAAGTCTGATAAAAAACAAACAAACAAACAAACAAACAAAAAAAACCCAAAAAACCTCAAAAGAAAACCATACCAAAAAATACCCCCACATTACTAAACTATGTCTCTAAGCACTCAGAGACATGCAGGCACCCGTGTCGTGGGGCAGTCCATTCACCAGGGGACACATAGCAGGGAGGGACAATGACTTTTGCTTTGAGTTAGCATGAAAAGGGGTAGCTGCAAAACACTCAGTGCTGTAGTGTGTGCGTACGATACACAAACCAGTGACGGCATTTTCTCCCAGGGGACCCAGCGCAGTGACGGACGCAGATCCAGGGTACACGCAGGCAAAAGCAGAGATGAGTCTGCAGATGTCCAGGACATACTAAGCAAATGATCCATCTCGCTGCATCCATCAGCACTAGTGCATAGCTTGCTTCACGGAGGGCAGGTGGCGGATGCGGGGGGCTGTGGCCATCCCCACATGCATCGGGCTTGGCCGGTGCTGTAGGATTTCTAAACCTCCTAAGAAATGGGATGGTTGAATCTGAGGTTGCTGCCTGTGATAGCGACACGGTTTAACATGACTGCTCAGGACAGCACTCTGGGCTCACGCTTGGAGTTTGAGCGACGAAGTGTCCTTGTTTCTTCCAGGCCCTGGGATCTCAGGTTATTCCCATGCCACGGAGAAGGCAGGTCCCTCTCTGGCACAGTGCCTACGACAAGCAGAAGAGGTGATTCCCTCAAAGCAGCACCAAGAGACACCTGTCTACCTCGGAGCAACTGCTGGCATGCGGCTCCTCAGGTACCGCAGGGCTTGTCCCCTGCTGCAGCACTGCACCCGGGACCACCATGTGTGCTTAGTGGGGGCCTCTTGGGCCAAGTCCTTGGCAATACTGCCAGCTCACATTTTGCCCAAACACCCTCTTCTGCCTCTGGCCTTTCTGAACCCCATGTCTCCCTGGGCTCTTCCCCTGCTTGCCCAGCAGATCCATTTCCACTCACTCCAACCTTCCGTCATCTCCAGCACCCATATGCAGCACAGAGACACTGGGAGGGTAGCGCTGCTCAAACTGATGCTCAAGGGATGCTTGGACATCCCCCGTAGTCTGGTATTAAGCCTGACCCAGGGTTTATGAGCACAACCATGTTGAGACTGCACATGTACCTTGACTCAGCCCAAGACCAGTAGAGCTAGGGTAACTTTATAATCATAATTCCAATTTGTGGTTTTCATGAGGGTTTCCCAGACCTCTGGCCTAGCTGGGACAGGGAGCTGATCTTACCTTCGTATTGCCTGGGAAATCTCCCTGGGGATACCAGAAGGCATGGATTTCTTCTGAAATGGTGATGGCAAACAGTGAGAGGAATCTCCGTGGTGCAATCCCTATTAGGGTACATGCTCCAGGAGAACAAGAGAGCTCTGGTCTCTGGTCCAGGTACCACTCTCAGCTGTGGGGTCTGTAAGTGCCAGAGCTGGTGGCAGCTGTGCTGTCAAGGTGTGACAGAGAGACGTGGCCAGTTAGAGCTGAATGTACCCATATGAATGACTGTTCTATGACAATTTACACATGGTGGGGAGTTGCAGCTTGCCTACTCAGAATAAAGGCCATAAGCTGCAGAGAGCTCTCAGCCAGAGTCACTCCATCCTTTCTTCCATTCATCCAGCTTGGAGAATAAGAGTGCAGCTGACAAAGTCTTGTCCTCAGTAGAGAAGACGCTACGCTCAGCTCCCTTCAGCTTCCAGGGTGCCAGAATCATCAGTGGTCAGGAAGAAGGAGCCTATGGATGGATCACCATTAACTACCTGATGGGCAATTTCAAGCAGGTACTGTATCAGTGGCAAGTCGATATTTGAATCACCAGCTTGCAGCACTTTGTAAATCATGCCTTGCAGCAGGGTGTCCCAGGCACTACCTTCCCTTGTAAGCCATTTACCAGAGATCAGGAAGCTGCACATCTTGCCTCAGCGATTACCGTGAGTACACCCAGTAAGTGTCAGCATGTACCACTGTTGTCAGGCTACCAATAGAATGCCACCATCCTCCATAACTTGGCTGGGGTACTGCATCTTCCTCACTTCCTGACCTAAAATATTTCTGTGCCTGCAAAGTTTGACAACAATTCTTTGCTACTGAACTTATACATCAGCTGGGAGCTGAAACAGTAAGTTGACTGCTTTTTCTCATAACAATTGTTTTAGATTTCATATTCTTAGTCCTCCTGCAAACACTCAGACATGATCCATCTTCTGCTTTTCTGAGCCTGCATCTTTCTTGTGTCTTGTTCCAGCTCTCATCTTATGCCCCACTCCAGGTCTTCTTGCCTTTCCTGGGTTCTGCCTTTCTTGTGTTCTGTGCTTCTGCTTCTCTCCTCACAGGTCTTTCTCTCTTATTTTTTTTTTTGTCTCCCAGATAAATCTTTTCCATGCCTGTTGTATCTGTTTTCATTTGAACTTTTTTTTTTTTTTTTGAAGTCTGGCTGGACAAAACTTCTACATTCCCTGAAATCCATAAGTGAGACATCAGGAGCATTAGACCTCGGAGGAGCCTCAACACAGATTACCTTTGTACCAAATGAACTCTTTCATGAGTCCCCAGACAACCTGCTCTACTTCCGTCTCTATGGCAAGGACTACCTAGTGTACACGCACAGCTTTCTCTGCTATGGGAAGGACCAGGCTCTGCAACAGAAACTGGCCGAAGACCTACAGGTGAATATATTTGTAATTGCAGGTGGAGGTCCTGGACCCTACCAGCTTTGACATACTGGTGCTGTAAAAGTCCTAGCTAAATGTCTTATCCCTTAGTCTGGGTTTGGGAAATGTCATTATCCTCTGCAAAGACTAGGCAGGTGCCCAAAGAGATGACAGTCAATATTTTCAAAAGTACCACTGATTTGAGGTGCCTTGATTCTTGGGAGTGGGATAGCAGATATACTGTGCTCAACTGAAGTACTCAGGAGAGGTGATATTTCACCATCTCTGGGCATGTCAAATCAACAGCAGATCCAGAAAATGTGGCTGAAAGTAATTTGCTCAAGATCCTACAGGGAGGCTGTGGCAGTACCCACATTTCCCAAATCACTGCCTTAAACCAGCCTCGTCACTTTGACCCAATGTGCATGTCTTGGTGTGACATACCGTGACACGTGTCTCATGGCCACCCTTCCCTGTGGCTCTTTCCCAGGGTGTTACCCTAGAGCGAAGTGTAACAGCTTGGATTGATTTTACTTTCAGACTGCGGAGAACAGCAGCCTCCTCGATCCGTGCTTTCACCAGGGGTATCAGAGGACTATAAATATAAGTGACCTCTTCAAAAACCCTTGTACATCAGCCAAGAAAAAGCAATTCCCCTTCAGACAGCTGTATATACAGGGAGAGGGGGATTATCAAAAGTGCCGAAGAAACATCCAGAAACTCTTTAACAAAACCCATTGTCCTTACTCCAGTTGCTCCTTCAATGGGATATACCTACCTCCACTACAAGGGGATTTTGGGGTAAGTCTTCACATTCTTCAACTCTCTGTAAACCAGAAAATCAGAAGAGTGGAAACTCGGAGTAATGCTAGAGCATATTCTCCACGGCTGGAGCAGGAGATCATGTACAAGATGGCTTTTTGGACATGTAACTACAAAAGCAGCGTTAACTTGCTATGAGCAAAGTACGTCGGAGCTACTGCAGCAGACACTGGCCTACCAATACTGTGCTGTTCCCGTTCTAACCCATCTCCTGTAGGCATCTCTGTGGGGTGCGCCATTTACTGATCCATTTTTCAAGCCGTGGTTCCTGCTGGCCAGCACTGGAGGCAGGAGAGCCCGCTGCAGGGCCACGCAGTAGACACTGCGCTTGCACACCTTGTCTCCTGGGGGCAATGGCAGCACCAGGCCTGAAATTTATTCGGGAGCGTGTGAACGCTATTGAAACCAGTCATGTCACCCCTCTGCTTCCCAGACACAGTGAGGAGACAGTGCATGCTCTGAACACGTCATGTGCGACACTAGACTGAACGCCAGTCCTGGAGCTGCAAGACTCCAGTGGCTGTGAGGTTCTCTGGGGGAACTGTTCATACTCCCTCGCCCTGTTTGTAAACTCCTCCCTACCTGCCGGCAGTTAATCACGGTCAAAGTCTCTGGGCTTTGGGTTGTATGTTGGGGCTGCGTACAGTCCTTTCAGACCATCTCCTCTGCAGTTTGTGGCGATATTGGCTGCATGTGCATCTCATTCAGTTGCCAAAATGGGGTCACAAATGTGATGGCGAGCAGAGTTCGCCCCGTGCCACTCTGGCAGCAAGGCAGAGAGGAGAGAGATTTACTGACGTTCTTCGGGATATTGTGGTCAGTGAAGTTTCTACCTCCACCCTCCTTTTGGGGTCCTTAGCTCTCTCCAGCTCTGAGGGGTGTATCTCAAAATTATGTCGCTCTTGAAAATATACCTGCTTCTCTGTGTGTGATGTCGCTGCTTATATTTCTCCATCTGTAAATAAAACCATTTCCTTTTGTAGGATTCCTGTTGTCCTGCTCATGCTGAGACCCAGTCAGGTTAAAATATTCTTTCTCCTTCAGGCTTTTTCTGCTTTCTACTTTGTGATGAACTTTTTGAACCTGACCAGTGAACAAAGCCCCGTTGCCCTGGACAAAGTGACCAGCGCCATTGAGAGCTTCTGTGCCCGGCCTTGGCATGAGGTGAGCCGCACTTGTGGCGGTGGCTGGGGCTGCTGGGTGGCAAGAGCTGCTGATATTTTTCTAGAGGATAAATGGTTGGGGGTAGCTTCCAAGGCAAGAGGGGAAAGGTGCCCCCAGCACCTGCAGTGGATGCTCAGGCAGAAGGTGGAGCAGTGGGAAGCTGTATCTAACAGCCTGGTGCCTTCCTTCTTCCCCAGGTGAAGGCAGCGTATCACCAAATAAAAGAGAAATACCTGAGCGAATATTGCTTCTCTGGAGCCTACATCCTCTGCCTTCTGGAAAACGGCTATGAATTCACTGACAAGAACTGGCAAAGGATCCACTTCCTTGGAAAGGTGTGTTTTGTGGCAGAGAGGGCTCTGTGTAGGTAACTAATTACAGAATCACAGAACCTTCATGGTTGGAAGGGACCTTTGAGATCATCGAGTCCAACCACAAAAGAAAAAAAAAA
>VXAK01014022.1:30604-40970 GCA_013399435.1 Arenaria interpres | reverse complement strand
GGTGGAGCACTGGAACAGGTTGCCCAGGGAGGTGGTTGAGGCCCCATCCCTGGAGATATTCAAGGTGAGGCTCGATGAAGCCCTGGGCAACCTGGACTAGTTGGGGGTCTCCCTGCTGACTGTGGGGGGGTCGGACTAGATGGCCTTGAAGGTCCCCAGAATCACCCAGGTGATTCTATGATTCTATTCTATGATTCTAAGAAGCAGCCCGGGCACATTGCCAGGCTGGTCTGCGCTGCAGCCTGGTGCAGAGCAGCAGCTGGTGCAGAGGTGGCTGAGCTCTTCTCCCCATCCCTGTCCCTCTTCTCCTCGCAGGTGGAACCGGAGACCTTGGCTGTGATCCAGTGGATCAGCGGCTACAACTTTGTGCTCTCGGCCAACCTACATGGTGGAGCGGTGGTGGCAAATTACCCCTATGACAAATCCCAGGACCAGCGGTTCAGGAGCCACCGGCGCACGGTCAACACCCCTACTCCTGATGACAAGTTGTTCCAGAAGGTGAGCAGGGCCCGCAGCCCTGGGAAGGTGCAGCGTGCGAGAGCTGGCCGGGAGGCTCTGGGTCACTGCCTCCTGCGGGAGATGAGCCAAGAAACGTATTGGAAATAAACGTTAGCAGGCTGTGGTGTTTCTGCCAGCCACCAGCTCGTGAGCCATGGCAGGGCAGTCCCACTCTCAACCAGTCCCACCACAGGGACAGGCCAGTCTTAACCCTCAGGACACCCTTCCTCACCCACGCTGTGCTTGGGTTCCCTATAACCCCAGTATCACCAGTATCTTCAGTACCACCCAGGCTGAATCTTGCCCCCAGCTTTGCTGCACCATCATAGCATGGATATGGGTTATTTTCCCAGAGAGGTGGCAGGGTCTGGGGTCTGCTGAGACCAGGACAAGGGAGGCGGGTGCCCAGCAGGGGCTTGCAGATGGCGAAGAATAAGGAATTCAATGAAAAAGCAGCAGGAGCACAGGCAGACATTATGGAATACATCAGTATGTGCTGCTGATGCTGCTCGTGCTGGCTGAAAACCCACTGGAGTGGGTTTTCTCCATTGTTAAAATGCCCCAGAAAACAGTACCTTCATTCACTGCTTCCATGAGGAAATACCCAGCACAAGAAAAAGCAAGTCTGCGTTAGAACAGTTAATGAGAAAGATAAGTCTGAGCTGGAGTTCATCCCTCTCTGGCAGCAGAGGCTTGCCAGGACCTGCTGGGATCAGGGCTGCACTCAAACCCAGATGCAGAGAGGCTGCTAACGATGAGGCGTAGGCTAATGATACCCTCATGGCCTCAGAAGTCAGAAATGTAGTGAAGTAACTGTTTTCCTGCTGGCAGAATGAGATTACACCAGCATCTGCACCATCATACAAGAGTATAGAGTTTGCATTAGAAAATGCTAACAATGGTCTCTCTTAAGCTGTGTCTTACACAAAGATGGATGCAGTGTCCCAATTTCAGCCCTGCCTTCATGTCTAAAAATAAGTGGTAATCTTAATAAGAGCAATAAACAAGTCGTTGCCAGGACCAGAAGTCGCCCAAACCATTTCCTAATACAAATTTCCCTGATGTATATGGTATTTGGATCAGGACTAATACTGGTTACTTCTCCTCACGTATCTGCTCCCCTTGTTAGTGCCATTTGCTGTGTGGGGACCACCACCGATGGGGCTGAGCGCCCCTGCGTGGGTCCACCGTCCTCCGCTCCCCCTCATCTCAGTGGGAGCAGGGAAGGAGCCGCCTGTGCCATCAGCGAGCCTCCAGCTTGCCAAATGTCTGCTCTCCCTCCTCCGCCTTCATCTGCCTACATTTCATACAGGTCCTGGCCACTTTGTGTTGTATTTCATGGCAGTAAAATGCAGGAACTCTCCTGTCTGACTTCCCTCCCAGGCTCCCCAGCAAAGCCTGTGAAAGCGAGGGATGTTTTGCCTGGAGCCGGGCAAAGTCCGGAGTGGTGACCGATAGCCGCTTTCTCTCTCTAGCTGGCCAAGACCTACTCGTACGCCCATGGCTGGATGCACCGTGGCTGGAACTGTGGGGACTACTTTGCCGATGGTATCACAAATGGGGCATCCTGGTACTCGCTCAGCAAAGGTAAGGGCTGGGCAGGTGAGCACCACCCGCAGCAAGGTGCTGAGCTGAAGAGAGGGAAAGGGGTAGATGAGACACCTCAGGACAGGACGGGCTGGGGAAGGCAATAGCACCATTCTGGTGTCTGCATGTCTGGCTGGGAAATGGCTTGGGAAGACTGAAAGTGACTTGGGAAAGAACCACAGAAGTACCTGAGGTCTTCAGAGACCTGCTGTGTGCTGCTGGAGGAAGGAAGCATTTATCTGTTAGTGTATTTGAAAATGCTACAGCATAACTCCATCAAGACCCAACACTGTGACCAAAGGGAAGACATTTCTTGTAGCCGCTGGCTCCTGAAAGGTCTGGTTTAAAAAGGCGTAATGAAGAAATTGAAAATCAGCAAATTGGGCATGAAAAAAGATTGGAGAGCCGCTGGAAAGGGACATACAGTCCCTGAGGTACCAAACCTTCCTGACCTTCTGAAGGCAGAGTAGTGAATGACCTGGCTGAAGGAGGGATCGGGCAGCCACACGGGGAGGAGGCTGCACAGAGGGAGAAGGCTCTAGTTGCTCTGTCATGGAGGGAGAAGGTTGCACCTGCGGAGCAAGGAGGGAAAGCAAGACAGTTGTGGTAGAAAATAGGCATTGGCCAGGATGCCTGGGACACAGGAGTGGGGAGGGAAGGGGGCCTCACATTCCCCTGGCCATGGGCTCTTTTTCTCCTCCAGGCATGCAAGACTTCAATTACCTCTACACCAACTGCTTTGAAATCACCCTGGAGTTGAGCTGCAATAAGTTCCCCCCTGAGGAGGACCTGGAGCGGCAGTGGATGGCCAACCGGGAGGCGCTTGTTGCGTTCATTGAAGAGGTAAGGGGGGAGTCCTGGGCCTACACCCTTCTCCTCTGCGCCCTGACACATCCCACTCTCAGCAAAGAAGGGGGTTAAGTGGTTCAGATTCGTAAAGCCCCAACGGTGTAAAGGTGAGATAAATCTCAAGGTCCACATACGAACGTTTATTAGTGTCCCACAGTGATTAGTATAGGTTGTAACAAGTCCACAGTAATTGGTTAGGCATATAACAAATTATGGCAAGCAGTGAGGTGTGCCTCGTGTTACTTAACAACAGGTATACAACAGCTTATGGCAAGTGGTACTTAAGGTCATTACTTAACAACTCTTAACTGTTACTTAACCACTCTAAGGGAAAAGAGAAACCGAGGGATAGAGAAAGGAAAAGACAGAGAAAAAGCCGGAGATAAAGAGATCACTGGTCCTGGTTCCCACGTCTTTTTCAGGGAATCTTCCCAGGCATAATCTTCTTCTTTCTTGGAAAAATCTTTCCAAGTACGGTCTTATTTGTTCTCCCCAGGCGTACTTATTTTCCCCGTTTATGTTTGCTGACTTAGCACAATCCGTGCCCCTTGCCAAGGACAGCCTCGTCGCAGGTTTCTCCCTTCTCTCAGGTGACGTGTGGCATGGTTTGGGTGAAGAGCTGAGTACCATAGTCATACGTGTTCAGTGTGATCTCTATAATCTTCATTAGCATACGCAGGGGTGTGCGCTTTCACATGCATTTCGCAGATAACGAAGCAAAGGTCACTTATTGGATGCAATGGCCTCAAGAACAGACAACTAGCAAGCTCCCCAGACGGGTGGCAGAACTTCACGAGGCACTCCTCCCACTGCTTTTCAGGAGCCTTACCAGTTATTTGAACACCAGGCCTGCATTATTTATTTCCTTGCAAGTGTTTGAGGCATTCCATTGAAGGCTTGGAGGGCCTTTTCCCGCTCGTCAGGGAATTTACAGGCTGTCTCTTACAGGCCCCTGTGGCCCCCAGCCCTGATGGTAGGGGACCAATGGGACCTGGGAGTACAGGGGTGGAAAGGAGGTGGTCATGGAGCTCACTAGGTGCTCTAGTTGGTAAGCTTTGGGAAGGCTGTTGTGCCGTGGGCCGGCTCTGCTGGGGAGAACCAGGAGATCCAGGGGTCTGGGGAAAGGTGGGGTTGTCCCCAGAGCTCCACCCTCCACCAGCGCTCAGCAAGACCCTCCTGAGCAAAGTAATGTCCTTGACCCAGCAGTCTGTTTCCCTCCCTGCAGGTTCACCAGGGCATCAAAGGGATGGTATCAGATGAGAACAACAATGGCATTGCAGGAGCAGTGATTTCTGTCCAGGGAATCAGCCATGACATCACCTCTGGTGGGTTGTTGCTCCCCTTGCATGCTGTCCCTTTTGGATACACCTTTTGGGTGTGTGGGAGGAGGTCAGCAGGTGATAATACGTGTGGCCAGCACAGTTTGCTTCCAAAAAACACGAGCTGTGAGAAATATGCCCATGGATGCTGGACCAGAGAGGGCTTAAGAAAGCTTAGGAAAGAAAGAAGTGAGGACTGGAATGCAAACCTTATTGTGAGGGACTGCAGAAAGTCAGCTCCAGTTTTATCTGAGAGAAAGAAGAAAATGCATTTATATATAACCAAAGAGAAGACTGAGGGAGCAGAGGGAACTCAAATATCTAAGCATCTACACAGAGCTGAGAAAGTGGATAGCAAAGGACACGATGGCAGAACAAGATGAAAGGCTGAAAGTGCAAGCCAGACAAATTTAGACTGAGAATGAAGTGCCATGTTAGTTTATCCAAGTCATGGTGGTTTCTCCTTTGCTGGCTGGTTTTAACCACCTCTTCATAAACACTGTTTTCCAACCGGACGAGACATTAGACTGGCTGCAGAAAATAGCCAAAATTCCAGTTCTCCAGAGGCTGAACTATGATATCATTAAAGTTCCTTCTGGCTGTAGGTCTGTGACTCAGTCACACTCAAATATTTGGCGCTTATTATGCCAATCTGCATAGGAAAGGGGAGTGTGCAAGAGGTCACAGAGTTGTGGCGCTGCAAGAGCCCTCTGGGGTCTCCTGTCCAACCTCCTGCTTGGAGCAGGATTGTCCCCAACGTGACTCTGCTCAGCCATCGCTCCCTCCAGCCCATCGTCACTGACCCCCAAGGATGGAGACGTCGCAGCCTCTCCGCTCTCCTGGGCCAGGGCTGCACCACCTTCATGGCCTCTCCTCCCTGATACACCCTGAAGCTCCCAAGCTGCCGTCTTTGGCCGCTGCCCCTCGATGTATTGCCTGGCGCTGCTCAGAGGAGTTGGGCTCCGTCACTGTTGTAGCTGCTCTTCAAGTAGCTGCTGACTGTGAGCAGATCCCCCTCTGCCTCCTCCCTCCCGGGTCTCACTGTGGGACCTGAGCTCTCCCTGTGGGTCAGGAGCTCTGGTTCTCTCACATCCCTCTTGACCTGGGGGCACCAAAACGGGACAGTGTCCACGTGCAGCCTCCCTGGGACTGAACAGAGGGAGAAAATTATTCCCTTTGACCTGCCAGCCGCCTTCCCTCTTTTCTTTTGGAAGCCCCTGGCTCCTGTGTATCTCACTCATACCAATTAGCCCCACTTAAGCCAAAGTGACACAGGCTGCCTGTAGTGGTTACTCAAATTTGTGATACCCATCCAGTTCCATAGGTGGGAATATACTCAAATTGTCTAAGTAATCCATAATGTGCTGCTACCTCACCGTTGGCCGTCCCCTGTCCCTAACCCTACCAGCTCCTGGGGCTTCCTTATGCAGGGAAAATCATGGAGGGGAGCAGCTGAGCCGATGAGCAATTAAAGCCCTGCTGATAACCCAAATGTGGCAAAATTGTATATATCAGGAACTAAAGATTGCATTAGGTGTAAGGAGTCAGACGGGAGCTGTGATGGCCCTGAGGGCTGCTGTCACCTGATGGGTGAGTGCCCAGATTTGCAGCCTCCCTGCACGGGCACAGCCAACGCTGCTGCACCGTCCCCTTTCGCTTGGTGTTTATTTACAGACCGACCTCTACTCTCGGGCACTAAGGAGACGTCTCATGCAGCCTACCCATATGAACCCAGCCTCGAGTAGGCAGCAGCTCTAGAAGGAATGCCAAAAATTGCCTGGGTTTTGAAGGCTAGACATCCTCAAGGAAGTACGCTCAGCAAGAGCTACTGCAATAGCCTTTGCTTTGCTCCTTGTGCATCCTGAGGGCTTTCTCTTCCCATCTTGTGTTCCAGGTGATATGGGGGATTATTTCCGGCTGCTCCTGCCTGGCACTTACACTGTCACAGCCTCTGCAGAGGGGTACCAGCCCCAGACGGTGACAACAACAGTGGGCCCAGCTGCACCTTCACTGGTGAGTCAGGCTGCATAGTCACCGGGGTGTCTCCAAATGTTGTGGAGCGGATGTCTAGTGAGCAGCAGAGGAAGGAGATGGGATGTAGAGCATTGCCAGTGGGTACAGTGGGCTGGCTGTGGCAGACACAGGGCTCCCGGCAGCTCACAGAGAAGAACAGGGTGAAGGCAATGCCATGCACCTCTCAACTCCTTACTGGGGGCTTACAGCTGCACTGGGCTGCTGTGCCAGCTCCTGTGCCCCTCTGCCTCTTGGCTGTGGGGAGAGCCCCTGGCTGCTTGGACTGCTGCTCTCCCTCTGTCCTCCCCGCTCTCCAGGACGTGATAATGTGGAGGCGGCATCTGTTCCCTGAGGCTCCATATCCCCTCGGCTCTGTGGGTTTCAGTGCTCTGCTATCATCTCCATCCTGCCTGGAACCAAACACATTATCAAACTCACAGCAAGGGGCTGAGGTCTGCCCTTTCTGCTAAGAGCACTCAAGACAGATGGGGACTGGGGTGCCAACAAAGAAGAGCCAAACACCTTTGGAAGATGAGGTGAAACCAGGTGGTCTTGAGAGCACTGTGGCCCCTGCAGAGCCCTTCTGAGGGCAGGCTGAACAGCTAGAAATTAGTTATAAAAACAGTGGGTGGCGATCCCTGTCCCTGCTGTTGCCTTGTGAACATAGTGGTCCTGCAGATGGAGCCTCCTCTGAGAACTGGCAAGAACCCCCCCGGCTGCAGCATCCTGGCACATCATCTGCCTCGCTGCACGTGCGCTGGTCAGGCTCTGCTGTAAATATACTGCCGTGGTTCTCCCACCCTCCGTCCCTTCCTCCCACCCTAGCCAGGCTCTGAAGTTCTTCCAGAGCTGCCCTTTTCTCAGGATTAGAAGCCTTCTAATTTTCGTCCTAAATTTATTTATGGTCAGTTTATCCCTATTTGTTCTTATGCCAAAGTTGTGCTTTAAATAGCCCTTCTTCTTCTCCGGTATTTATTCCCTGAAGTATTTATAGAGAGCCGTCAAGCCCAGTCCCAGCCTTTGTTTTGCTAGGTTAAGCACCCAGCTCTTTGGCTTTCCTTTCTAAAATAGATTTTCCTTTTACCATGTTACTGTAGAAGACTGATTTGTTCCCTGATGGCCTGATTTCTGCAGATCTCCCCTCACAGCAGCCCTCCTGTCTCATTTCCCGCTGCCCCTGCAGCACCTCCCCTACTCACTATTCCCCCCGTCCCTCCCCCAGGAAGCCCGTGCAGCCCCTCTCCAGTTTCACCTTTCTGCGTGGCCTCCCCATTCCCTGTTTTTCTGACACTGTGTCCTGCATGCTCCTTGTCCTCCTCTCCCTCTCCTAACTGCTTGCGTGGCTGTGGTGGATGGAGGTTTCTTCCCTGCATGTTTTTTTGCCTGGATCTACTAGAAGCACTGGTTGCTGAAAGACTATTAAGCAGGATTCGGCTAATGAGATGCAGTGGAAAAAGGACTGTCTGTCCTTTTAATACAGAAAGTATTCTGTGTATTAAATATTATGAGATGCAAAGCAATACTTTTCCTCTATTCTCTGGTAAGAAAAGAAAGAAAAGAGCGAGCACAGCTCATCTTCCAAACCATCCTAGGACATCACATTGCCACAGGAGCAACTCTGCATAAGATAAGGAGGTGATTGCTGGCACGACATTTTCCGCAGGAAAAAAAAAAAGAAAAATGTTTCCAGTTGATTTAAGCACTGAGTTCCCACTGTATTCTAACACTGGCTGAGGCCTCCTATCTCATGTCTTGGCTCAAGAGTCGTCTTCAAAGGCTGGTCCTGCCTGGTCCAGAGGCAGGTCCTGCAGACCGCAGCCAGCAGAGCACACACACACACACACTGTTACACGGTTATTTTTGTTCTTCAGGTGCATTTCCAGCTCAAACAAGATGTGGTGAGGAAGCCCCCGGAGCGTAAAGCCTCAGGCACACGCACGAACAACAAAGCCCTTCAGAAGAAGGTAGTGCCAAGAGCCACCCGCCAGTGGACCCAAAGATGAGGCCAGCTCACTTGGCTGAGAGCTGGGGGAAGCCATTTGTGCGAGGCCTGGCTGATGACTCCAGCCAGTGAACTTTCCAACAGTCCAGCGTGAAACTAGCCCAAATTATTAGGTTATTAAACAAGGAAGTATTTAATCCTTGAGCAAATCGTGAAGTCATTCACAACAAAACGTGCCGGAGCTGTGGTTCCCCAGGCAGCGTGTCCATAGCTGCTGAACTCTTTTCCTGCACTCGCTCCCTCCAGGAGAGCTCTGCTCCCTTTACTCCTGGACTCAGTGCCTACAGCCCACGTGAGATGCCCAGACACTGGTGCACAGCAGGGGGGATGAATCCAAGCCCTGGTCTCTGCTGCACTCACAACCTGGGCACTAGTCTTCTGAGTGTGAGTGCCATGCTTTTCTGCAGGTAAGGATGGGTGCTGACCACCCTGAGGTTAAGGGGAGGTCAGTTTTAAAGCAGTCAGTGATGTGACCAGCTCTGAACGGAGTTTGTCCCACGTGTAGCACAGCTCTGCCTGGTTGGCAGCACCACAAATGGGAATACAGCACCGGGAGGTGGTGGTCCAAGGTCATCATCTGGCTAGTGATTTAAGGTGTATCTTGATGTGCAGATGGGACTAGCTGGTAGCTGGTTTGGATTATTTGTAGTCAGACAGGCTGAAGCGGTACAAGCTGGCAAAAGCAAAGGATTATCCGGTCTCCTTATGTCTTCAGATCCAAACCAGATGGCTCACTGAAGGCTCTGCTCTAGCCAACACAAACTATTAGTCTGTGTGCAGGAGCAGCTACGTGAGGGCTGACGACTGGCAACGAGTAGGAGTACGAGACCGGTGGTTTGATATTCCTTTGAGACAAATTCCCTGAACCTTGGTCCTGTCAGTGTGCAACAGGGAAGTGCTTGATGCCAGCAGCGTGCTGTGCAGGTACAGCGGGAGCCATTTGAGTTGTAATTGGGTTAGGGAAGAAGTGACCCATAGCTCAGTGAGGTGGGGTGCTACAGACTGGGCCTTAAAATGCTGCTTGGACGGCATCCCTGTCTGGGCAGGTTTGGAGTGGAAACGAGAGTAGAAACAAAGCTGGTTATTATCTTAAGCAAGCGAAACCTCTCTAGCATTCTTCATACAGAATAAGTAAC
Source organism: Arenaria interpres (assembly GCA_013399435.1). Classification (NCBI taxonomy): domain Eukaryota; kingdom Metazoa; phylum Chordata; class Aves; order Charadriiformes; family Scolopacidae; genus Arenaria; species Arenaria interpres. The sequence continues at coordinate 31,566 of VXAK01014022.1, read as the reverse complement.
TCCAGAGGAATAAGCACTCCCACCCATGTGCACCACATGGTGGGGCAGGTTATCCAGTCGCCCCCACAGAGCCCTCCAGTGCACTGGCTCTCGCCATGTCTCAAGCCTGTCCAAAAAGTGTCCCCCAGACACCCCCTTGCACCCCTTTTGCAAACATCTCTTCAGTTCTGTGAGCAACCTCTACCGCCAGACAGCACAGGCCATGTTCTACACCTCGTCCCTCACTGTCACCTCCTCCTCTGTCTCTGCTAGAAGATGCCAGTGGCATTTCCAGCCCGAGCAGCACACACGCACTCCTGTCACTCTGCCTGCAAACAGGAGCTCTTTCTCTGTCGTGCCTGTTCCTGCAGAAGCAGAGCAAACTGTCCCTCAGAGGGTATCTGTTCAGGCTATTGCAGCAACGTGCAGAAATGGTACTGCACTTGGCCTTGGCTGTGAGTGATTTCAGTCTGCAGAGTCGAGTGTGGGCTGGAGACACCGGCCAGTTCTTCATTCACAACCAAAGTTGAATTCAGATTCTCTTCTTTTTTATCTTTTGGTGGCAGAAGGAAGTTATAAAGGAGGGTAAGGCTGAGATGTTCGAACTCTGATGTGGTTTGACACCTCTTTCCCTGACCAAGCCCAGCAGCGTTACTCCAGATGCTGGACCCTTCTGCCAGTGCACGTAGAATCATAGAATCATAGAATCATATGGGGTTGGAAGGGACCTCTGGAGACCATCTAGTCCAACCCCCCCACCAAAGCGGGTCTGTCTACAGCAGGTTGCCCAGAACTTGTCCAGGCAGGTTTTGAATGTCTCCAGAGAAGGAGATTCCACCACCTCTCCGGGCAGCCTGTTCCAGTGCTCTACCACTCTCACAGTAAAGAACTTCCTCCTCATGTTTAGGTGGAACTTCTTATACTCAAGCTTGTGCCCATTTCCTCTTGTCCTGTCACTGGGCACCACTGAGAAAAGACCGGCC
>VXAK01014022.1:698-26538 GCA_013399435.1 Arenaria interpres | reverse complement strand
CCGCCTCTGCCGCGGCCCCCGCTTCAGCCCGGCGCTCCCCGACGCCTCCTGCCCTCGCACCCCGGTACCGGCACCCTCTCCCCCGCCGAGGCCCGGCCTGCCCCGGGGGCTACCCTGGGCCGCGGTGGCCGGCGCGGGGGTGGCGGGTGCGCCCGGCTGGAGTGCTGCTAGCCCGGGCCGGTGCGCTCCCCTCACTGAGGCCCTCCGGCCCAGCTGGGTGCTCTCTGTGCCCCATGGCTCCGTCCCGCCCGTGCCCTGGGAGCACTTTGGGCACCTCCTCAGCACGGAGCAGCCGTGGGGTACGGTGGGAGCCGTCCGTCTACTCCCCGTGTTGCGTCTGTTGGGATTTTGGCCGTGTGAGCCGTGCCCGTGCAGCCCGTGGTGGCTCGGGGTGGTCACCCACCAGGCAGGCGTGCAGCCGGGGGTAGCTGGCGTTGCCCGGGCAGCTTGTTGCTGGCCCCTGTAGAAACAGCGCGGGCATCCTGGGCCTGGAGTTGTTTGTTGCCGAGAGCGCGGGGCGGTGGCGTGGGTGAAGGGTGGCACAGGTGGCTGCACCCAGGGAGCAGAAGTGCCAGGCTGCAGCTTGGTGCCATGCCAGGGTGCTCCTCTGAGAGCATCTGCTCGGCTTGCGCCAGCCTGAAAAGAGAAACTCCTGAGGGTTCCCTCCCATTCTCACACCAGCAAATGCAAATCCCTCTGTGTCGCTGCCAGCCCGACACTGTCCCCTTGTACTTTATCAGAGATGAACTGGAAGTGCCTCCTCCAGTCGCCTTGCCTTCTACACCTCCTGAGAGGCAGCCCCTGCTCCTGTGCTCACCCTCTTGCTGACCCTGAGCAGTGCCTCAGCTGATTCTTGACACAATTTGGCCTCTGAGTTCAGACACTTCTGCTGCTGTTCCTGGGATTTGAAATACTCACCCCACCTCTGTGCTTTCATGTCTCATTCTCTTTGCCATAGTACCTGGGAAGCCTCTAATTGTGTTGTAAACATTAACATCTGGTTTGAGGTTTGTCACGTTTCCACAACGTTCAGTTTCTTCTGAAAATGTTCTCTCTTTCCTCTTTTCCCCTTGCCCCTGCCATTCTCTCCTTTGCTTCCACTGGGATTCTGTCTTTTCCTTCACAAAAGGCCTGAAAGAGTTTGTAGATACAGAATTTGCAGTTTTGCAGATGCTTCGCCAAATACAGCCTCTGTACCATGCTACGAGACGTCACCATCATCCCCCTCATCTTGCCTGACTCCTCTGGCTGCGAGTCGTGCTGGGCATTGGCTCTCAGCGTGTCCCGCTTGTGTGCGAGCCCCTCCGTGGCACCGGCAGTGCCTGTGTCTCTGAGCTGGCTGCTTCTGCTGCTCTCTTCTTAAAATCCTCTCCTCTGCCACGGCCAAAGGTTTCAGTTCTCTCTCCAGCTGCTCCCATTAGGATTAGCAGTGACATATAACGATTTTAGAGAAATTATAATTTGGCAGTGGGAGGAACTGAGCAGTAGGGGAGAGGAAGGGAGTGACGTTCAGAGCCTTGTAGAGCACCAGCTCTGCTCGCCATTGCGGAAAGCGTGGCTGTGTGATGTCTCAGGGTTCAGCGAGCAGTTGTGTCCCTGCAGTGGGTGACAGTTCAGATGGACTTTGTGTTGGTGGTGATGTGAGCTTGGGAGGGACAGCCTGAGCTGTGCTTACCTTAGCACTTCACTGCCTTAACTGATAATTTCCCCTTAACCTCCAGCAAAAGTATTTTCCTAATCGCGTTCTAAGGATTACTCAACCCCACTTCTGAGCTTTTACTTTGTCTTATTTTTAGAACCTTTCTGATAGGAAATAAAATCTATTGCTTCCTTCTCAGGAGCACCTAGGGGCTCTGAAAGGAAGCGGTCCACGTGAGGGCAGGTATCAGCAGAGTTCCTGCTGGGGATTTAGGTGCTTCGGAGATAATGAGCAGTGCAGAAGAGCAGTGAAGGCAGGCAAAGAGCTTCCAAGTCAAACTCAAGTAAGTTCTAGGTTTCTGGACTCCCTGCCCAGCAAGCCAAGCATTGTAATGGGCTTCTGTCCAAAAGTTATGTTGAAAAATACTGTTCAGGGTGCAAAGTCAAGTGCTCCAGTGTTAAGGAATGCCCTTGTAGCCCCAGTTCAACCTGTTTGGGATATGTAATTGAGGTTTAATCACCATTTTTGTGACCCCCTACTGTGACCCCCAGTAGCCCAGCCACAGGTACCGCAGAAGTGGTGCTGCTCTTGGTGGTTTTTTTTCTGTTCCTTATTCTAAGTTGTATTGTTTTAGCCTGTCTGCAGAAATGGTAAGAGAGACAACTGCGTGCCTCAGGGAGGGAGAAGACAGGACTCAGTGATGGGGTCAGTGTGTGCAGCCACTCCATAGAGGATTTGGGAAACCCTTGTCTCTTAAGCTGGTGTTCTGGCCTTTGCATGCTTGGGTCTTCAGTGCCAGAGATTAAATATCCAGCACAGTCTCCTTGCTCACGTGTTGTGGCAAGGTGTTCTGCTTTGCATTAAAAATTGATGCTGTGCTGTAGCTTCCAGATGACTTCCCTTTGCTCGCTGTCTGGCCCAGCACGAGCTCCTCTTCTTTCCTCCGCAGGCTACGCTTACCCCAGACAAATGCCACCAGCCTGCCCTCGACCACATCCTGCAGTGGAGCAGGTGAGAACACTGGGATAGCCAGGGCGCAGCTGGAGAGAAGTAGTCGTGGTTTGAACAGCTTGTGTGGGACGTGGCAGAGCTCCTGTGGCTGGTAGCCCAAACTGTCGCACATGTGTGGTGGGAGGCCAAAGCTTGCTTAAGCAGCCCTTATCCTTGGCAGTTCTGGTTCTGGAGCACCTGATGATCCAACCTAAATGTATTCATTTCAATGAGTCTTGGTATATCAGGTCACAGCCAAAGCAAAAGAAGCTATTTCTTTTAAAATGAGGAGATTCGTCTGCCTCCTGGGAGCCATGTGGGGTTAGGAGGTGGAGTGCAGAAGAGATCTTGTGTTTCCCACTGTGTGAAGCTCAGTGAGGGAGGGGGGGTGGGGTCTTTGGGATCTGCTGAGGCAAGCAGCACATCATAACATGAGGCTGCAGCAGTCAGCATTCCCCTGGTGGGAGAAGGCTCCTCTCCTCCACACCATTAATCGTGTTTTTGCACTGCTTGCTGCATTGTCCATTCTGCTGGGATTCACAGGGTCGGCTCTGCAGTTTGCCAGAGCCACCATCCCTGCATTGGCACTATCTCTAGCCAGGGCCCAGGCTCCTAGCTCAACGGGGTACTGTTTATCCCGCTCAGGAATGTGCAGGCAAGCGTGGACCTCCGGGAGCTTATAGAGCGACATGTTCTGCTCTGAGCAGGAGCAGTGACTGCGGGTGGCTGTGGCTCTGAAAGCTCGCCGGAGTAGTCGGGGCACGCTTGGTGTGCAGACAATGTCCTGCCCTTGGAGTGTTGGATGAAGACTGCGCCAGTGGGGTAAGGGGGAAGGAAGGAAGGCTTGCCCAGATTTAGAGACCACAGGGAGGAACAGAAGAAAAAGGTCGGAATGCCTTGGCATGTAGTTAGTAAGCTTCTGTTCTTGATGCGATGGTGTGAGGAGCCAAGCGTCACTCCTGTTTTCCTCCCACTGCGTGTTAGGAACCGATGCTGCAGCCCTGAATGCAGTGAGAGCTGCAGGAGATCTCTTGTCGAAGCCAGATCCAGCAGCTGGAGGGTGCGCGGAACAGGGCCGAGGGGCATCTCCGTCTCTGGGGGTGAACTGTGTTTTCAGTGAACAGGCATTGAGCTATAACTAGTGGAAGGAGGCATGAAAAGACCTTGGTGAAATGCATTGTGTTTTTCAACTTTAAAACGGGATCACTGGCAGTACTGGTTTATTATTTTTAATATTAATTTCTTTAATCATTCTGCAACAGACTTGGCTTTTGTACATTTCTGGGAGTCTGACTCCTTCCTCATCTCCTGCTCCAGCAGGCTCTAAGGCTTTTATAGAGACTGAGCCATCTGCTCCACTAGAATCCATTTGTCCCTCCTGTGCACACCCAGTGTGCCTGTGGGAGCGCACACTGCATTTTTTGGTCTGTTTGGTGAAATGGTAGTTTTTCAGTTACAGCACTGTCGTGCTGACCATGGGCAGTTCTAACAGCGCTGCTGCTTGAGTGAGAGGCTGGAAAGCGTTACTCAGAGGGAAACAAGCAGTGATAGTGCCTGGGAATTTTGATTTTCTCGCTGCTAAATTTGTGGCTTTTGATCTCATGGTCTGATGAGCGCTTTGGGTATGTCACCGGACTAGCTGTCTGCAAACCCTTTGGGTCTCTGCTTTTACTGGGGCTGTTAATACTTTTTGTAATCAGCCTAAAATGATTGCCTCTTCAGGCAAACCATGCTGCTGCCTGATTTCTTAAGTGCTTGAAATCCTTGATTTGGCTTCTTTCAGCAAAAGCAGGAAAGACAGAACTCCTGCTTCTAAGGTACAGAAACTCATCAGGGCCTGGTTTGCTCACCATTGCCATCAAAAGATGCAAAAAGGGCATTACTATCACTATCTTCAGTAAATCTGCTTCCATCGAAGTGATGGCACCTGGGGCAAGTGCCTGACAGTTATTTGTGGTGCTGGTGAGTCCATTATTTGAGACTTCGTACCCTGCCAGATTTCAGCTGCAAAAAGAGAGGAGGGGTACAAGAAGTTGATAGAATCAGTGTGTAAATGCCTTCTCGTGGCTGCTATGGCTTCACCCAGCCTGCGCTGAAGGGCTCAGAACAGTACCGTGGCAGGGTTAATAGCCGTCATTTCATTCTGGTCCCTCCTTTCATCAGCCCACGCCGGACCAGACACGCTCCAGAGCTGATGGCGAAATGGAACAGGCAGCCTTCCATGGAGGTGATGGCAATGTGTGCTGAGCGTGCATGCAGGCAGGCTGGGGGGAGTGATTAATGCCCCGGGAATCCGCGCTCTGCCTCGCTGCACAATGCTGTTGTGTCAGGCCCGGGGCTCGGCGGTGGGCGGGCTGCAGTCAGGCGCCAGGAACACGGTACCTCCTCAGTGCAGGATGAGGCAGCGAGGCAGAGACAGCCTGTTCTCGGCCGGGCGAGTTCACCGCTGCGCTGCAGCTTCATACTTGGGCAGTGAGTCCCTCTTTGGATGCAGGTCTGCTGCCAGGCGGGGGCAAGAGCCCTGCGATTTGCAGCCCTGACCTCCGCCAGCATGAAGTCCCAGGGCTTGCTCAGTGGTGGAGGAGCCCTCCCTCTTTCCCCCGGCAGGCAGGGATCACCCATCCTTGAGGTGAGAGGGAGCTGGGGGCTTGGGAGCTGGGACTCGCTGGGGATCGCAGGCGGAACCCCGCTCTCCCTGCAGTCTGCTCTTCCTGCTGCTGGATGTTTGTTTTCCCCAGCTCTAGGGTGGATCTGGGAGAAGCTCAGGTCCACCATTAAGCCTGAAGAGTCAGACTCAGTAAGTTTCCAGTCTGGAAGATGATGGGAGGCTTCCTTCTCTAGGTGGACGCTTGGAGAAAACATTGGCAGGCAGCGCTCCATGGAGCAAGACAAGGCCAAGGTCCTGGAAAACATTTTGTGTTCAATTCATGTTACGGAGCAAGCAAACCCCACAAGACTGACTTGCTGCTTTCGCATGCAGGGGCATTCTGTCTAGACTCGGCTGGAGTCAGGGAGCGATCCTGCTCATCTTCATACTGCTGAGGGAACACGAGCTTGTTGGGATTCTTTTTTTTTGGCCGTTTCAGAAGTTACTTCATGCTTTCTTACCTCATGGGCTGGCTCTCAGGGAATGCTATTCACATGAATATGTTAGTGCCCGTGTTTTTTGATAACTGCAGTTAATATCTACGTGGCAGAACAATTGCAATCCTGCCTGCCCCTCTCGATCTTCTGTCTCGTTGAAAAATCTTGGGTGTTTTAATGAATGAGTCCCCTGAGCTGCAGGTGAGTGAAGGAAGTCACCCTGCTGGTTTCAGGGGCAGGATATGAGCCCAGGGCGGTGGGAGGGCCGTGTCCTCAGCCCCAGTGACTGCAGCAAAGCCAGGGTTTGGGTTTGCAGCACACATGCTGTAATCCTTGACTCCTCAGCCTTTTGACAGAAGAAATGCAAAAAATCTCACGTGCTCCTGGAGAGACTACCCCAAGGCAGCGATTAGACCTGCAATATTCTTTTCCCCCTTATTCCAGTGCGACTGTGAAGTTTGCATATTCAGAGTGTGGCACGGATTCCCAGGACCCTGAGCTGAGTCAGCAGCGTGTCCGTGGGGGAGAGGGCAGCCCCAGGTCCCTGCAAGGGGCTGCTGCTGCTGTGCCTGCTGCTGCTCCTCTCCTCTTCCCATCGAAGCACGCAGCAACACGTCCCAGCCACCCCACCTCAAACACTGCAAGGCTCCTTGCTTGTCTTGAGTATTTTCAAGCTAATTGATAGCTCTTCCATCTTTTTCCCTGCTCCACATGGTCATGTTTTTAATACTGTTACTCCTTCTGCCTCAGTAGGTTCCTGCTACCCTGAACTGCAGCTCTTTGTGCTCCTGATTCACTCCAGTCCATTCATCTCTTTTTGGTGGCAAAGTGCTGTCGGCTGCTGGATATTGGGCTCTTTGTTTGTACAGCCAGCACAACACTGGTGACAAAGGGACAGCCTGTGTCCTAAGGAGCCCAAGTGCTACGGGGAAGGCAGTGCAGAGCAACAGGAGTGATGGACAGGGTGGCAGAGGTGAGGGTGGCCAGGAGCCGTGACGCAGGGTGCTGGCTGCAGCAGGGGCACAACTGGGGGTGGGGAGGGACGTGCTGAGGAAGCTGTTCCTGCCGAGTACAAACCCGCTTTGTTCCCAGGAGGTGAGTCGGACTGGATAAACAGAGCGGTCCCGTCAGCAGAAAGCCTTTCCCTGGCTGGATCCCCCGCTGGCACTCTCGCTGGAATCTGGCTGCACCTCAGCAGCAGGGAGGTTTTTCTCCTCCCTGTGTTAGCATCCCCTCTTCGTGACTCTCTGGGGCTCAGGTGGGCTGTGTGCGGCTGTATGGAGAAATGGGGGCCCCGGGGACCCTGTGTGTTTGCTGTGGGTGGTGGCGTGTGTTGTCACCGTGCTCTTTCTTGCTGTGAGCCATGCTGAGTACAGGATGGGTCTCGCCAGCTGGGCAGAGCTTGGAGAGTGACTGTGCACTGTGCACGGAGAGGCGCTTTGGGAGGGGAGGAGGTTGGGTCCCGTTCCAGGGAAGTACCGGACAGAGCAGGGACTCTGCTTGTGATGTGGAAGGAAAGTGACCTTTGTCTGGGGGGCTGGTGGGGAGGATGGTGACGTCCCGGCGTTGCAGAGCCCTTGGTGACGTCCTGGCGTCGCAGAGGGCAGGGCTCTGAAAGCACCTCAGAGAGGTGTCGGCGGTGTCATGCTCTGCCCGTGATTGCAGTGGGACGGGAAGATGAAGGGAAGCGCTCACTGGCTTGAGGTGTGGGTGTTGAGGAATAATCTTAGGGTCCCTGGTTGCTTTGGATGGGTGCACCTTTTCAGTTCCTCTTCTGAAAGGTCTGGGACGAGGGGAAGGAGCAGCGGAAGCTGCAGAACTGCTGCTGCTTTGGTGCTGCCAAGTGCCTTGATGGTGAGGCTGCTTGGTACAAAGCAGATGATACAGAAAAGTATCCCAGCTCAGCAGGCACTTCTAGAGAAGTGGGAATCCAGGATGTAGCCCCTGATGAGGATATCTTATCTTCGCTTGCCTTTGGGGGCCCTGCCAGGGCAGATTTCAGCCTTGGCTCCCAGAGTCTTGGATGGGGTCTGCGCCCTCATCTCAGCCTGGGTCCTGCCAGGAGCCATCGTGAGGCCTCCCAGGGGATGGCTGAGCCTGGTACCTAAAAGGCAGAAGGGGCATTTCCAGCCAGGTCTGAGGATGCCCAGGCTGGGTCAGTCCAGGCAGAGGCGGGAGGAGCTCCCCTTGCCGTTGTGGAGAAGGGGATGGTGGGTGAGGTTGCCTGGGCAGGCTTTGTGCCTCTTCTCTCGCTGGGCAGAAGTGTGATACTGTTACAGTACTCGGTTCCTGTGGCCCTGAGTGGTGGCATGGGGAGGGGGATGTCTGTGCCCATCCCACCAGCACGTGTGTGGTGGGACCATGCAAGTGAGTGGTGCTATCTCCCTGCCCGGCCCTGGCAGGGTCAGGGCCCTGCCCTGCATGTCAGGGAAGTGCTGAGCTTCCTCCCCTCCTCCTGCTTCCTTCCTGACGGGAATTCACTTCCAATTTTCTTGCTGCTTCTCCCCCTGCTGCAGCACAAACGCGTGTCCCCACAGAGACAGCCGAAGGTCCGGACAAGGCAGGTTAGCCCATGGGGGCTGCGTTGGTGGATGCCCTTGGCTCCTGCAGCATGCCTCTCGTGGTGAGGCATTTCAGGGAGCTCAGGACTGGACCCACTTGCACTGTTTCTGCCTCTTGTGCTCAGGAAGGGTTTTACTTTCTGAGTGTATATGTGATAATTTCAGGTGTTTCTGGCTGCTACTAAACTTCCCGCTGTGTCTCAGTCTTAGGCACTGATCCGCCTTCAGCCCTGCGCAATGGAAGCTGGCTCCCTGGTACGAGCAGTCTTTGATTTCTGCCCCAGCGTCTCTGAAGAGCTGCCCCTCTTTGTGGGAGATGTCATTGAGGTGTTGGCCGTGGTGGACGAGTTCTGGCTCCTTGGCAAGAAGGAAGGTGTCACAGGTAAGAGCTGGAAATGCCTGTACCTGGATCCATACATGTGACAGCTGAACGTCCACTCCATGAGCACATCTCCTCTTGGCCAGCGCTGTACAGGACCAGAATTAATTTACTAAATCTTTCATGGGACTTCTGCTAGGGACTGAGGTGCAGGTTGCCCACCAGTGGTCTCCGCCAGCTTTGCGTCAGCTATTCAGACAGCTCATTTGTTGTTTTTTGAGAGATTAGTGGAGGGTCAGTTCTCAAGGAGATGAGAGCTTCACAAAGCTAGTTGCTCTGTCCTCTGTGGTGAGACAGCCCATTTCCTGGCTAGTTTATGTGCTGACCCGCTGTGGCAGTGGAAGGGGAGAGAGGAAACAGATGCAATGAGAGTGGAAATGCATCCACATCCAAGTGACCTTGTCAGGTTAAGTCAGTGGGAGACGCACCGACAGAGTCTGGGTGTCCCTCCAAGCCCTCTGACTCAGCCCCGCTTCCTCCTTTCCACTTTAAAGCATTTTCTTGCATAACCTGCCCTCAATATCTGGATGCCTGAAGTAGTGTGCAAGTCTCTCAAACTTCTGGAGGGGTGTGAGAAACTTCTGAAGCAGCAAAACGCTATTAGTGAAACACTTAGAGTCTCACAGTCCCTGTTTAAGCAGCGCTTTCTCATCTTAATACTGATGTTGAGAGGATGTTTGAGCTCTCAGGGAGATGAAAACCAGGCCACTTCAAAACCTAAGCCTGCCTCTGCCTTCAGCATGAGAGTGGGATCGGAGTTTCATCCCAGGCCGTAGAGATGGGGCTGCTATTGCAGCAGCAGTCTAGGCTCTGCTAGCAGCCACGAGCTGCCTCCTGGCTAAAACAAAGATGGAGAGGAGCAAAGGTGGAGAGGAAGACTTCTCTCCTGTGCTCTGTGTTGCTGATAAATGGTGTTGACTGAACGCATGCCTGATCCTGCTTCTGAAGTCACTGGGAACAAGTTACTTTTGCAGAAATCACCAGTATCTACTTCACCACCGTTTTTTCTCCCAGCATAACTGGTGTGCTTGTTCTTAATGAAATAAAGCTATGAAGGAATAATAAACAGATGTGTGTCACACCTCAAAGATAAAGAAACAGGCTGAAGTCAGACCAAATGGTTTTTAATGACCTTTAACACAAAACCCACTTGTGTTGCTGCTTTCCCTTGGAACAGCTGTTGTAGTTTTCAGCCCAGTTTTCTAAGCTGAAGCTGTAGGGAATTGAAAATAGATTTTTAATAAAAGCCGTGGAGGTGCTGCAGCCTACCAATAATAATAGTACTCAGTACTTTGTGTTAATAGTTAATGTATGGAATAATTTTATGGAATGGTTAATGTAGCTCCATGACTTCCTTTCTAACAGCATTAGGTTGTTTGCATGTACAGAGCAGGAAACTAAGACATGGAAAAAGAGGTAGACTTGGTTAAAACTGTGAAGGAAGCCACTGAGGCTGGTTAATAACAGCAGATGCCAAACTGCCTAAACCCAGTGCAGAGTTCTGTGTGTCTATGTGATGGCCAACAAGTCTGCACTGCCCCATCTGGCTGTGGCCTGTTCAACAGCTGGGCATCTAGCAGTGGGTGCCACGGTGAAATAGGTGCACGGAGGTGACAGTGAGCAAGGTCCCCAGAGCCTTCGCAGCGCTGAAGCTGTGACAGAGCCTGTGAATCAGACATGGCCACCTGGAGTGCGGTGGCCTGAGCTCTGCGCTGAGGCTGTGCAGGGGCCAAGCCTTACGGAGTGAGGAGCACCAGGGGGATGTGCCCAGTCACAAGGCACTGGTCTTAGTGGTCCAGCACTACTGGATCTCTATGTCCTCATCGTGCCTCTGAGTTGGGAAGCAAACAATGAAAGCATAGAAAACTTAGTTGCCAGAAACCTGGCCATACTGATGGCACAGTCCCAGTAATGAACACAGCCTGTTGGGTGCCTGGAGTGAGCCAAGGGCACAAAGCACAAAGCTTTTTGTTCTCTGTTTGCTCTTAAGCATTTAAAACCTCAGGAATTCCTGACTCCCAAACTTGTTCGTCTTCCACCATGCTATTGAAGCACGCTGGCTAGCTGGTTATTTTCCTTTAGCAAGAGCTTAATAGATGCCAAAATCTGGAAGAAGGGTGGAGGGAGTGGTGGTGGGCTACAGGAAAAATTCATTGCTGACAACTGCTTCTCATTCTAGGGCAGTTTCCTAGCAGCTTTGTGGAACCTGTGGATATTCCCCCTCTGAAGCAGGGAGAAAAACTGTTTGTTTGTACCAGTGACTTCACATCTCAAGAGCCAGGGAGCTTGTCACTGCAGAGAGGTAATCCCCATTCCCTTCCTTTGCTTTGTGTCTCATAGCCCTCACCTGTCCTTCCAGAAGCATGTCCTTCCACAGCATCCTGCAGGAGAGACAGGGAAATTCCTCATGACTTGGGTCATGTCAAATCCACCGTGAACCTTTGGGCTTCTGCCACTGATACCGGTTTCTCATGATCTGTCATTACTCTTGAAACTCCCAAATATTGGAGTCGTGTGACCATAGTAAACTTACAGCTGCCTTTTAACAGCCCTCCAATCCTCAAATCTTAAACTTGCATTTAGGAGAGAAATCAAAGCTTTGGTGCATGTTCATGGCTTAGCAGCCAGAACTGTGTATCTTAGATATGTGCACAGGAGAGGCTGCCCACGCTTCGTGCCTTCCCTCCGTTCTGTGCTCCCGTGCATTGCCAGCAGGCACTGCGCTCTCTGCAGAGTGCCAGACCTTTCCCGCAGCCAGCAAGGACATGGGGAGGCAGGAATAAGAAGCGGGAAGGAATCATGAGGGCAGTTTTGAACCAGTGTGTCTCATTCCCTGCAGGAGACCTGGTGATCCTGGGGGGGTCCCTCGCCTCCAGCTGGCTCCAGGGCCGAAGCAGCTGGGGTTCCAAGGGCTTTTTCCCCTCATCATGTGTACGGGAGCTGTGCCTTTCAGTTCGGAGCCGTCAGCTGTCCCAGGGTGCTCTCCTGGAGGTGCCTGCCTACTCACTGGGCCAAGCCCGGGCCCTGATGGACCTGTCTGCTCAGCTGGAGGAGGAACTGGACTTTAGGGAAGGGGATGTGATCAACATTGTTGGTGTCCCAGAGCCGGGCTGGTTCGAAGGAGAGCTGAGAGGCCGCAGGGGTATCTTCCCAGAGGGCTTTGTGGAAATGCTTACTCCTCTGCGAGCACAAGGAACCTCAGTGGATTCAGAGCCCACAGGGACTTGTGACACCAATGGGACAGTGGAGATGCCCCCCAAGGAGGAGGAGGAGCCAGGGAGCACCTATGGTGTGGCCCTCTATCAGTTCCAAGCCCTGGAGTCCAAGGAACTGGATTTTGATGTGGGTGATAAGATTCGGATCATAGGCGTTCTGGAGGATGGCTGGCTGGAAGGGGAGCTGAGGGGGAAACGTGGCATCTTTCCACACAGATTTGTGAGGCTGGAAGCCTCTGAGCCTTGCAGGGAAAAGACGGGTGCTGGGGATCCCCAAGATGGAGGCAGCTATGGAGTCACTGTCCATCAAGACCTGGAAAGCACCTGCTCTGAAGCTCTTCCTTTGCCAGGGAAGGATGGCAGGGAAAAGAAGGATGACTTGGCTGCCCACCCTGAGCCTGACACCGTTTTGTCTCACACAGTGGGAAGAACAGAGGGTCATCTTGGCACAGATTTGAAACAGCATCAGGCCATTCCTGGCACAGGACACCAAGGGCCACATCCCAAAGGCACAGCAGAGTCCTTCCCCTTTGACCGCACAAAGACGGTCAATGGCCTTCTCCCTGCGGCTCAGCTGCCTCCCCAACAGAGCAACAGGCCTGGCCAAGCAGGTGAGTTAGAGCCTGGGGGAAGCGTTTCAGCCTCCCCAGGAAACTCAGAAACTCACACCCTGCCTGAGCGTGATGGAGACAGCACCACTGTGCCCCCGCAGGCTCCCTGCTCCCCCTCAGATCCTTGCGGGAGCCAAGCGATTTCTTCTGCTAACAGCTGGGCAGCATCCGAGCCCCAGGAGAGCCAAGACAGTGCCCAAGACCTGGACGATTGGGTGGAAGGTCAGCAGGAGAAGTCCAAACCCTGTTCCTCCAGCTTGGGAGGTGCCCAGGACACATGGGCTGGGAACTGGGGGGAATGTTGCCCTCTTGCAGCACAGGGGGATGGCTGCACAGACCTTGACTCCAAACTGACAGAGCAGCTGGCCCAGTTTGAGAAGAGTCTGTCAAGTACCGGTGCTGAGCCGGACAAGGTCTCCCGTCACTTCTCTATCTTGGACTACAGCTCTGAGAGGGACATTGTCCGTGGGTCTCCTGAGTGTGCCCCCCACACCAGGCAGCCAGAGAGGAGGAAGGCCCTGAGGCCACCCCCTCCTCGGCCCAGCAGCCTTGCGACAACCCCTGTGCACATGCTGGGTGGCCAGGTGCCCAAAGGCAGGTCTCTGTCCTTCTCGGTCAAGCCCTCCCGGCCTGCACCCCGGCCTCCATCAAGCAACCAGCGGAAAAACATGGCCCCTGCACAGCTTCAGCCCAGCACCCAGGAGCAGCGGGTGGAGGAGGGACGTGAGGACTTGACACGGGCAGGATCAGCTTCCCCCTGCTCCATTCTGCTGACAAGGATCGGAGAGGTGGAGCGAGACCTGGAGGCTTATGGCAAGACCCGTGCTGAGCTAAGCCTGATGCTAGAGGAGCAGCAAGATGAGCTGATGAGAGCGGAGACCCTGGAAAACCTTGATTTCTGTGACTCCAACATCGAGAGCCTCAGCATGGAGCTGCAGGAGCTGAGAGGTGAGTCTACAGAGGCATGGGATGGTGGTGCCTCGGGGGGACAGCTGGCTCCTGCTGCGTACGGGCACAGTTGGAGCCAGCAACCATGGAGTCTGATTTTGGTCATTTTCTGACTTTGGTCATTTTGTAAGTGTTGTTGCAGTACAAATTGTCATGATTTTGCCTCGAAGAACCACAGTGTCATTCTCTGGGCATCCCTCAGCCCTGGCCTTCTCCACCATCTCTTCCTTACAAGTCTTCCACCTCCTCTTCCAGTATATCCAGTGCCCTCATCTGATCCATTCCCAGCATGTCCTTGCTATCAAGCAAAAACACAACTGCTGCAGGTTCAACCCTTATCCCCTCTCAGCTGTAGGGGAGTGAGCAGCAGCTTTGGAGTGGCTTTGCTGGCTGTCCTGCAGTTGAGCTGAGTTGGTGGCTGTGGCGTGACTGCCCTCAGCCTGGCAGGGCGCTGGGTTTCCTGCGGTTTCTGCTCTGGTGGTCATACAGACCTTGGGGGCCTCGCCACTCAAATCAGAGGGGATGCACAGCGGGTTGCTGAGCCTGGCCTGAGAGTGGGGAGGGTCAGTGAGCAAAAAGTAAAGTCTGCCCCTGTGCTCCTGCTGTCTGTGGAGTCTAGAATGTGAAGAGAGGAAAATGACGCTGTACTGTCGGTAACAGGAACAAACAGCTTTAAATTGCAGCATGTCAGTAGCCAAAAAGATGACTTTTGTCCTTGCAGCCCGGAAAATTTACTCAGGAAGGAGAAATTTGTCCTCTTTATATCAGCACATTTGGGCTCCAAAACCCAAAGATGCCATATAAAGATCAGGGCTGTTAATTACGTTATACTTGGTATTACAGTAGACAGAATGGAAAGATGGGACCACGTACATCTCCCACAGTCCCTTCCCCAGCTTCTCCTGGGAGCTCTGACGGTGCAGTTCTCTTACCCAAACCCACAATGTGCAGGAAACGTGGGCACTGCACGCGGGAGGTGGAGTGAAATGCCAGCTCCTGCCTGGGGATTACTCACTCTGACTTCATTGCCTCCGTCCTCCCACTGCTTAATCAGCACTGGGGAGCCCAGGCACTTCGCTGCAGGATCATGGCTGATGCAGAGCATGTAGGAGTGAAGGCTGATGTGGGTGCACCAGGGAAACCGGGTGACAAACAGCCTCCACACCAGTGGTGTGCAATAATTATGCTTGGAAGGAGGCTTGGAGGATTTGCAGCTAGATTAAATAACGTGAAGGTCGGAAGAGGAAAATTTAGGCTGGATCAAGGGAAATTTTCTTACGGGATAGATCTTTTTCTTATGGGAGAATGGGTTGAGGCCCCATCCCTGGAGGGATTTAAAAGACAGGTTGATATAGTGCTCAGTGACATGGTTTAGTGATGTTTTTTATCAGAGTTTGATGGTTGGACTAGATATCTTAAAGGTCCCTTCCAACCTAGACAATTCTATGATATTGCTGGGAAATGTCTCCTCTTGTCCCAGTGCTTCCTGACAGAGGACCGGTCCTGCAGAACCTGTGCCCTGTTGATTGCTGGAACTGGAAGTTTTAGGCAGGATCTAACACACTGTCCTGAGACACACTACCTGTCAAGTTGTCCCCTTAGTAGTCCTAGGGGATTTTTTTACTACTTGAAGAAACCTGAGAGTTTGTAAGTAGTCACTGTGGTCCTATGATAAAGATGGGCCCTACCCAAGCTCTTTTGCATCCCTCCTTTAACATTTGAGTGTTTCCAGAGAGCGTGTCTCAGGCTTGCTAGCCCAGCTTCAGTGCAGTGGGCCAGCTCAGTAATGCCGTGTTGCCTTGGCTTAGCAAAACGCGTTTGCACCGTGCCTCCGGCGCGGGCTCTGCCACCGGTGGGGGAACATGCGGGAGGGAGGAAAGCTTTCACTAAGAGTTGACCAGCAACCAAAGTAGGGCTGGTGTAGTCTTGGGGGAACTCAGCCCCTTGGTGTGTCCTGTGGGGAGGCAAAGGAAGAGCAGAAAGTATGTGGTTTTCTAAAATACGTGTTTAAAATCTGCACTTTGCTTCTTTGATGCATCCTGTGCGCGCACTGAGGGTTTCACAGGTTGCAGGCTGGGGCAGGATTAGTGCTTGCCCTCCTGCAGTTGGAGTAGGAGGCTCTGTTGGTTTTATTTTTGTCTTCTACCAGCTGGGAGCTTTGGCTGTGCGTACCTCACAAGTGTTGCAAGAACCTGAGACGTGGATAACATCCACAGACTCCTGGTTTCTGTCTAGGGCATGTTGTGGTCGTCTCTTGGTTTCTTATAGGAGCTCCTGCGTTTGGCATGGAAAACTCGGAATATGTTGCGCCCTGCAGGGAGAGGCGTTACTGGAGTGTGTGTTTCTGCAGCCTCCTGGAAACTTCTATTGTGTGTTAGCACTGGGGTCCTTAACCCAGATGGTTCTTTAAGCCTGTTGCAGTTGGCGGAGGGACCCTGGCGTTGGCCCTGGAGCAGGGAACGGGGCGGCTGTGGCTGCATGGCACTGCTGAGGGCTGCGTGACAGCACAGGGAGCTGCTCAGCTCCCGTTCTTCCCGGGAACCATGGGTGAGGGCTGGGAAAAGGATGGGCTCAACACCAGCTTTGAGCCAGGGGCAGCCTGAAGGCCTCAGTTTCCCCCACCTTCCTGTGGAGCAGAGCTCAGCCTCTGCTAGACCACAGCCTTCAGCCTCCGCGCTGGCAGGAGTCTGAAGATCAGATCTGAAGGTCACAGATCTGGTATCCCATCGCCGGTCTGCGGCTCCCCACAGTCTCACACACACTTTGTTTCCCTTCCCTGCAGACGCTGGTCTTGGGGCAGGGCCTCCGCACGCTCCAGTGCCCTCCTTTTCCCTGCCCCTGAGCCGCCTGGCCTGCGGAGAGGCTTTGGCAAAGCGGCGGAGCTGGTTTGGGCGGTGAGAGGCGGCCCAGCCCCAGCCTGCCTCCCCAGGGCTGGTTACTGATTACTCTGGGCGGCAGGTGGAGGAGGCCGGGGCTGGCAGCCATTGGGCCCGCGCCTCGTCGTACCCTCACCGGCCGGTTTCAGGAAGCGACGCCCGGGTTTCACTCGGGACGGGAGCGCCGGAGTGGAGCGGAGCAGAGCAGCGGCGTCAGCCCGGGCCTGGGCTCGGGGAGCAGGCAGCGGGCACCCCGGCCGCACCCCCACAGGACTATGTGCACTTACCCTGGGACCAAACACGGCACAGAGGATCCGAGGCAGGAGCCGCAGCTCCTGGGCTGGGAATATGAGGACTGCTGTGCCATGCAGAGGGAGGACATGGCTGCGGTGGCTGCGCTGCGTGGTGAGGCTCACTGCAGCGACAGACCCAGGGCAAGCAGGCAGTACCCAGGCTGCCCAAGAGCAGACAGCGGCTGGGATGGTTACAGGAGAGGGGAGGGCATCTCCGTGGACCGACGGAGCGTGAATGGAGACTGTGGAAGTTTTTGGCAGGAAGATATCCAGTATGTGGACTGCAGGAGAGCAGACAGTGCTGGGGAAGGCAAAAGCCAGGATACAGAGGGTAGAAACTATAAAGTGTGTGAGAGGGAGGGCATTCGATACAGGGACTGCAGTTCTGAGATAAAAGAAGGGCGGTACAGAGAGGACAGGGTACCTGGGCAGTATAGGGAGGGGGGAAAGCAGTATGGAGAGGATAGAGGCCCTCGAGACCATAGGGAGGAGGGAAGGTGGTATCAGGAGGACAGAGCTCGTAGGGACTACAGTGAGGGTGAAAGACATTATGGGGAAAAGGAAAGGCGGTATAGGCAGGAGAGGGACTCTGGGGAGTATAGGGAGGGAAGAAGGCAATATAGACAGGATGGAGGCAATCAAGTATATAGGGAAGGGGAAAAGCGTTATAGAGAGGATGGAGGATCTAGACAGAAGGAAAGGCGATATTCAGATGTCAGGGACCAAGAAGTCAGTAGTGTGAGCCTGGGGTCAGGCACCTGCTACACTCAGTCCAAGACGCGGGATGTGGACTATGATGGCCATGGGGAGCTGGAAGGAGCAGCCCCAGGGCCCAGGGTGGCAGCCAGGAGTGACGGCGGAACAGAGCGCACGAGGGTACGCACAGGCCGGCCAGACTGGAGCCAGCTCTGGGAGCCAGAGGCCGAGGAAGCGAACAGAGTGGGATCTGTGCTGCAGAGAAACAGCTTCTACAGACGGACGGCTCCCAGCACCCTGCGACACTCCGAGTTTGTGCAGACCAGGAAGGAGAAGCGAGGTACGCAGGGAAACGCTGGGCAGTTGCTCTCTGTGTGCCTTCGCCCTGCCCTGGCACCGGGGCAGCCCCAGGACTCTGGCACAGGCGGGTGGCCAGCACGGCTGGGCTCTTGTGGGAAACCCTGGAGCTTGCTGAAAAGGGCATCGTCATCTGTACAGTCACCTACGTGTCCTGCAAGGGCTCTTGACCCACTCTTGGCAGAGGCTCAGGTGGGAGGGAAGCCCAGGTGGCACAGACCCATGGGTCACTGTTGTCCTTTCAGTCACTCTTCCATCTGTGCCGCGAGTGCTTTGGGTACACCCTACAACCTCCGGCTCTGCTTTGTCTGCTCTCTCAAGGCTCCAAGGATCCTCATGGGGGAAAGGGTGAGGTGCTGGGGTTATTCCCACTGCCTGTTTTACATTTATAATCCATCATGAACAGATTCTGTGTGCAGGAACCAAATCGTGACCCTGCAGAGAGCTTGACAGCTGCTTCTAGGCAGCACAAAGCAGAAAATAGGGGAAGTTGTGGTAGCACTCGGACGTACACAGAGGGCAAGTACTTGATTATACACAGGCAGGACACCAGGGCATCTCCACGCTGGGGAGCTGTTGCAGACGAGGAGGGTTATCTCCTGCATAGCCAGCCCCTCAGTACCGCAGTCGCCCCTTGCCCGTGCTACAACAGTTGTGTGCCCTGTGTCTTGGGTCCCCAACCCATCCTGGGGTGTCCAGTCCCATCAGCTGGCACCTGGAGCTGGAGAGATGGCAAAGCTGGAGGGCTCAGGCTGTCTTCACATGGGCAGAATTGTCCTGTTGACACCACGGCTGGGGCAGCGTTGGCTGTAGACAGCTTGGTTGGGATTAGCTCGTTGTTGCAAGGAAATTGGCCTGTGTTGGGGAGGAGGGACCAAGGTGGTAGGGTGTGGGCAGGGGGGGGTGAAAGAGCACTTCTTGGTGGACCAGTCTCCCCACTGGGCAGCCATGTGCCTGAAAACCTGGCTGCTTCTGCACCCTTTCTGCCAGCATGTCTCGGGCACGTGTGTGAACTCTCCATGAAGGAGGGTTGAAGCACCAAGGAAAACAGCATTGCAGTGAAGCGGCCAGAGAGGTGGCAGAGCGGGAGGCTGTGGCTGCCTGTCAGCTTAAACAGTATGAAATCTGGCCTCCGGAGGTATTTGTTTAAGCAGGCTCCTCCGGCTGCATTTCTGCACTGTCTGCCGCCCTGACAGGGTGGGACTTTGCTCAGCCGTGTCCCCAGGGAGAGGGAAGGGAGAGGCTTTGCAGTGCCAGGACGTCCAAAGGGCAGCGGAGGAGCTAGGAGGAGCCGGGAGCCGAGTGGGGAGGGAAACAGGCCCATAAAGCCTTCGGAGGCTGGAGCAGCGCTGGCCTGGCCAGCTTGTGCAAGAGGAGGGGGGACGGGCTGTGACGGCGGGCGAGAGCCCGTGCTCCTCTGGGGTTAAATGAGACGCTGCCTGTACCCGCGCTTGTGCTGGCAGAGGGTGCTGGGTGTTGTTCCCCGGCTGTGGCAGGCTCAGGGGTGCAGGAGCGGCGGTGGGAGGTGCGGGGCAGGGTGCCCTCGCTGTCAGGGCTGGTGTCCCGCTGCAGGAAAGGAGGGAGGAAGACTCCAAGTGTTTTGAAGCATTGTCCGTCCTGTGGCCTGTTTCTGGCTGCAATTCCCCGTTAACGCTTTTCCTCCTGCCCTGCTGGGGCTCAGTGCCGCACCAGCAAGAGCCCTCCTGGGCATATATGCTTTGCTGCTGCAGCTGCCCCAGTGTAAGACCTTGCCAGCACCCGGGAGCCTCCCGAGGAGCCCTACCATCGCGCTTGGCAGCAGACACCCTCCTGCCCAGCTGGTAGGAAAAAGTCGACTCTGTTTTTCCCTCTGTGGGTGTTCCAGGCAACTTATCTAATGCTGTCTACTTCTCTCCCACGTTCCTCCTCCTGTCCACAGAGTAACAGAATTTACGACTTGAAAGCCCCGGTAGAGCTGACATGGCCTGATCTTTTCTGTAAGCGGGGTTATTACACTCGGGACGGATTTCTCTGCGGTGCAGCCCAGTGATGGCTACTCAGTTAGAGCATCGCTTTGGGATGAGACTCAGATGTGTCTGCCTGCCACATCAACAGAAGGAGAACCCGCCTGTCATAGCTTTGCTGCTTAGTCACCATCACTCTTAAAGGTTTTGCATGCTAATGTGTTGCATTTCATCTCTGAACCCCAGCCTTTTTCTGCTAAATTAGAGCTTTTTAGTTGAGGCAGGTACTGCAATTAAGTAATTTTTCAGTCTTCAGTTCCTTGTAGTAGTGAATAGAGTCTACTCATGGCAGAGACCCATAGGAGTACTTTTCAGTGTTTATTCTTTCAGATGCTTACTCATTTTTCAGTTCTGACTCTTTTAAAGTAGTGGACTTCAGAGCTGCGTGAAGCATTCCAGGAGAGTGTGAGCACCTTGCTGCACTCCTCTGCCCTTGTCCAAGGACCCCAATCTGACCCCAATTTTGCTTTTTAGATGTAAAGAAATATAATATTTATTGTATAATTCTGCCTTTTTCCCAAACTTAGCAAAATTTTACTGTCTCTGCTTACTTGTGGGATTATGTCACTGAAAGGGTTTCTTTAGTACTGGATGGAAATAAAAATCTATTATAAAGTAGCGTTTTATTTCCTCGGTTAAAAAATGAAAATTGGATTCTTAATTCTACCATCCATTAATTTTTCTTCATATGTTTCTTTTCTCATTTTTCTGAACTTCAGAGTTCCTGGTATGTCTGTTGCCTATTATCTGGTTTTCTATAATTGTTAATTTATTTATATTTGCTGCCTTTATCGAAGCACAGACCCAGGACAGATTTTTTATCAATATTGTTCTCTTGATTGCATAACCATGTTTTTTGGATTATCTATTTAAATCATCCTTTTAAAGAACTTCCATTCTTTTTTCCATCAGTGCTTTTGCTCACACTTTTGTTGATGCTTTGCCTCAGCTTTAGAAGGTTTAGTTCTTTGTACACTATCATACTGCTTCACTTTTTTCTGCAATATGGGTTGGGACCATGCTGTGTTCACACCGAATGCAGGGGGGCTGCGTTTGTGTCTAGACAACCACAGGCTGTTTGGGGCGATGGTTCCAATCTTACTCAGGCACAGAGACGTCCCTACCGAGCAGGGTCTGCATCAAACACAGAATTACAGAATGATCTGGGGTTGGAAGGCACCTCTGGAGATCATCTAGTCCAACCCCCTGCCAAAGCGGGTCCACCCAGAGCAGGTTGCACAGGAATGTGTTTGGGTGGGTTTGAATGTCTCCNTCCAGATTAAAAAGACCCAAGTCCCTCAGCCTTTCCTCATCAGAGAGATGCTCCAGGCCCCTCATCATCTCTGTAGCCCTCTGCTGGACCCTCTCCAGCAGTTCCCTGTCCTTCTGGAACCGGGCAGCCCAGAACTGGTCCCAGTGCTCCAGATGGGGCCTCCCCAGGGCAGAGCAGAGGGGCAGGATGACCTCCCTCCACCTGCTGCTCACACTCTTCCTGATGCCCCCCAGGATGCCCTTGGCCTTCTTGGCCAAGAGGGCCCATTGCTGGCTCATGGGCATCCTGTTGTCCACCAGGACTCCCAGGCCTTTTTCCTCAGAGCTGCTCTCCAGCAGGTCACCCCCAACCTGTCCTGGTGGAGGGGGTTATTCCTCCCCAGGTGCAGGACCCTACACTTGCCCTGGTTGAATTTCATCAGGTTCCTCTCTGCCCAGCTGTCCAGCCTTTCCAGGTCTTGCTGTATGGTGACACACATCCTTGAGTCATCAAGCTGTTCCAGTGGCCTTGGAGAAGTGTCCCCATTCTGTTCCTTTTCAGCTCACTTTTATCGTTTGTCTGGATTTATCTCCTGCTGCATGGTCTCAGGACTCGGTCAAGGCTCAATTCGCTTCTGTAGGCTGAAGTCCTCTTTTGCTATGACACCCCTCTGCTGCACACCCCAGTCTGTTGCTTTGGGAGCAGTGGATATATTCTGTTACAGGCTTATTACCAATGTCCAGAGTGAGAGTTTTCATCCTGGCCAGATCCTGCTCCTGGCAGCAAGTTTAGCCTTTCGCTCAGATTAATTATTCCCTGCCCTAGTTTCATTCCCCCTCTTCCCATGGCAGGCAGTGGCTCCTCCCCTCCCAGCAGCCACATACTTCGAATATTTGCAGCTGGTTTGTTTTGTCCTGAGTCAGTGCTTGACTCGACTGAGCTGTGAGCCCGGGGCTGGGCTCACGTCCCAGGTGGCTGCGGCTCCCATGGGAGATTCCTGCTCACCGTGCAAGCGGTTGTCCTCAGCGCTGGTGGGCAGCGTGTCCCTCTCCAGATGGCGTTAGCAGCCTGGGTGCCCTGCGAGGCCGTGCCATGCTGTGGGGAACGCTGCGGGGGATGCTGGCAGGTGAGCCCTGATGAGGGGGAGCTGGGGGGGGCAATGCAGTCCTTCGGGGGAGCCCCCCCGTCCCATGCATGATGGGCATGTGTACCATTGGATCTGGTTTCCATGGGTCAACTTTGCTTCCAGAGTGGGGCAGGTAGAAAACCTCTAGTTGTGTGTGTGCTCCCGCTAGGAGGTTGGGTAGTAAGAATTAGAAGCTATTGTTAATTGGAAGAAAGTTGGTGAAAGGGGTATTTCTGAGACGAGCGGGATGAGCCATGCGATTGCAATATTAAATGATGGCCTCCACGGGAAGCACAGTGGTGGGAGTGTGCTCCATCTTGACACCTCACTGCCAGGGGCTGCGTTACGAGCCAGGATTAAATCTCCCGTGTGCCAGCAGGCGAGCTGGCAAAGCTCAGAAGCAGGCGCTCCTGGGAGTCTGTCGCAGACCATCAGACCAATCCAGAAAACCAAGGACTTGTCACAAATATGCCAAAGGGGATAGAGAAAGCAATTTAGGTAGAGGGTTTAATTTAGAGATGGCAGAGCTCGCGCCACCTACAAGAGAGTAAATTTTGAGTCTTTGAAAATTGTGATTGAGTGTTTGTTTTTGGAAGTGTATTTCTGAATGCCCATTTGGCATCCGTGTCATGGCTAAACACAAATGTGTCACTGGATTGGAATTTGGTGGCTTCATTAGAATACCAGTCGCATTCCTGCAGGCTAACGGAGCCAGTTCCAGCTGTGGTGTAGGGCTTTCGCTTCCAAAGCTGATGGGTGTGATGAGCCAGATTGAAAGGTAACATTTAAATAGAAAATCTGTGAAGTAAAATGGAGGTCTGTTTAAAAGCATTTACTGGATCACCAAAACCCACAGCTGTGAAATGAGGGGGTTTAGTTAAATGCTTAATAAGCCTCATTTAGGGAAAGCTGCTGTTAGACATACAAGAATGTGTGACAAACAGGAAAAAAGAAATTGATGGAAATCAACAGAGATAGTATCAAATGCAAAAAGTGAGAGTTTTTAAATGTGTCAGACACAAATCCTAAGTATTATAGATATTGGTCAGATAAAAGAGTCAAATATTAAAAACAAATTCTGTGTCTGAATTTTTTGAACTACGAGTGTTTCAACAGCAGCAGGGTGGGTGACTTGTGAGTTCACTGGTGAAGGAGAACGTTGGACTTGTGGTAAACAGCAAGAGCCCTAAGGGACTTGGCTGCAGCATAGCTTCGTTTTTAAACAAATCTTGAGATATTCAGAAAGAGCAAGAAGGCCAGAGGAGAATTAATTTGTATGAGTTTTCAAAATACTGCAAATACTGATGTGGTGTAAGCGGGTAGAACTGGTGGCCAGCATCCTGCCAGGTCAAGCAAGGTGAGCTGAGCTGGTGACTCCTAAGGGCTTAAAACCTGTGCAGGTGAGGTTTTAATTTTCCTTCCGCGGGCAGGGGTTTGAGTGTCACGGAGCTGGCAATCCCACGGGTGTCAGTGGAATCCTGGCCGCAGGGCACTCTCTGAAGTGGCCTGACCTAGATTTCCCTGTCTGGGATTTGTTTGGTGGAGCGTGGGGAGCTGCTGCGCTCGCTGGTGGCGCTGGGAATGCCCGGCTCCCTTCTGGTGAGCTGGAGCCAGACACATCATGTGGCTGCAGTTGAGCTCTGGCTAAAGCTGGGAGCACAGCAGGGTGGTTTGGTGGGACAGTTAAACTTCTGACATGTTCTGTCTAAAGCTTCATTTGGTGGCATTTTGCCTGGGGATAAATGCAAAATCCTGATCTTTGACGAAGCTGGTGAGGGGTCTGGAGAAGAAGTCTGATGAGGAGAGGCTGAGGGAGCTGGGGGGGTTCAGCCTGGAGAAAAGGAGGCTGAGGGGAGACCTTCTCGCTCTCTCCAACTCCCTGAAAGGAGGGTGTAGCTGNGGGTTGGGGCACCATCCCTGGAGGGATTTAAAAGACAGATTGACATAGTGCTTAGAGCCATGGTTTAGTGATGGTTTTTGTCCGAGTTAGGTTGATGGTTGGACTCGATCTGAAAGGTTCCTTCTAACTGAGACAATTCTATGATTCTATGATCAAGGCAAATGTACTCTTTTCTATTTGTCTTCCCAAATGCTACTTCATGGGTCATTTCTGGCCATTGTTCTGGCTGGTCTTCATTTTCCAGATTCCTCCCAGGCCACCCCATGCTGCAGTGTCAGCTCCCACCCCCAGCTCCTCTGTGTCTCACACACCTGCTTGCATTGCAAATGAACACCTTCCTGCTTCTGCCAGGTTCCCTTCCTACTTGAGCAAAAGAAATGCCACTAAATATATATATATCCTTCTATAAAATAACTCATTCTTTGTTACTTTCTTAACTTTTTGAGCTGCAGAGACCTGCTGACTGTATTACCTTGGTGTTTCTTTGCCCCTGCTGCACGTTTTTCTGTCTCTTGTCCTGTTGAGGCTCCAAGCGCTGTGTCTGGGGCGGGATATCCCAGCTGGGTGTTTGCAGAGTCCCTTGCACGGCAAGTCGTGGACTGCCACCGAGGCTTTGCAGATGCTGTGGAAACTCAAACAACAAATGCTAAACCCAGCAGCTGCTCCTAGGCCCTCCCTGCGCACCCTGCTGTGTTTGAGTTGATAGAGTTGATCATCGGGAGCTTACCTGATGGGGAGCCAAGACTGATGTTGACTCAGCTGAAATCAGCCTTTTTCCCTTGTGCAGGGTGGCTGGCTGTGATGGGCATAGCTCTAAGGATACTTCACAGAATCTTCATGGTTGGAAAGGACCTGTGAGATCACTGAGTCCAACCATACACACACACAAAAGACGCCCACAATCTCGGGTACTAGAGCATGCCCTGAAGTGCCACATCTACACGTTTCTTAAATCCCTCCAGGGATGGTGACTCCTCCACCTCCCCGGGCAGGCTGTTCCAGGGCCTGACCACCCTCTCAGGAAAGTCATTCTTCCTCATATCTAATCTAACCCTCCCCCGCCCCAACTTCAGACCATTTCAACTTCCCAGCAGGAGTCAGCAAAACCTGCTTTTCCCAATAATTGCTTACGAAATGTAGTGCTGGTTGTGCTGCTGAATCGTCCTCCGCAGAGCTGGCCCTTTTGGCTCTCCCCAGGTTCTCCCTTGGGAGAGCCGAGGGCAGCACAGATGGGTGTCTTCCCTCCCGTCTCAAGGGCATCTCTTGAGCAGGGTTCCAGCTGGGTTTCCCCTTTGCTGTGGTTGGGGGGGTGTCTGGGGCTGATTTTGAAGTTGCTCTTTCTGAGGGAGGCACATCAGTTCGTCCTCAGCCCAGGCAGCTGCAAGAAGTTGCTGTTTGATGCCAATGCTGCTGGTTTCTGTTTGTTACTGCTGCTCTGAACGGGGAGGGCTGGTGTGGTTTTACCTGAATCCGTGTCTCACCTCAGCCATGTTTCTTTTCTTTCCTGGGTCATTTCGGCGCAAAATCCCCAGCCTGGCAGAGCACGATGCTAGGGCCAAAGCTGCAATTTTCACAGAATCACAGACTGATACGGGGTTGGAAGGGACCTCTGGAGATCATCTAGTCCAACCCCCTGCCAGAGCAGGTCCACCCACAGCAGGTCCCACAGGAACATGTCCAGGCGGGTTTTGAATGTCTCCAGAGAAGGAGACTCCACCACCTCTCTGGGCAGCCTCTTCCAGGGCTCTGCCACCCTCACAGGAAAGAAGTTCCTCCTCATGTTTAGGCGGAACTTCTTATGTTCAAGTTTGTCCCTGTTCCCTCTTGTCCTGAATTTCCCATCCCAGGTTTCACGCTGCCACTGGCTACTGCCGTCACCCGGAGCCTGGGCAGAGATGGCGGGGAGCACG
>VXAK01014021.1:21367-67854 GCA_013399435.1 Arenaria interpres | reverse complement strand
TGATGTGCCCCAGCAGAGATCACAGAGTGTGTCCATGCCAGACTCAAGGAAGTGCTGAGGCTTAACAGCAAGCCCATTTTTCTTTCCTGGCAATATTGAGAGTTAACAAAAGGAAATGTTCTGAATTAACAATAGATGATGCAAAAAATAACTCACTGATAGACATGCATTAGCAGAAATCACTTTGGTTTCAGTGTGTAGTACCAATGTATAAATATGAAAACCCAAGGCAAATTGATCTTCAGAAAAATAATGAAGTAGAAAAAATTTTAGTGGAAAATATCCTCCCTTGTCTTGATGATGCATATTTATTACTTCATTGTGATAACATTCACTTGTCCATGAAAATACAAATAGCAAAGACTAAACCCTGTGAATTTGTCTGACATAAATGCATTGACTTTGTGTGTGCTTATATAAAATATATCTCAGTGTTCAGGCAAGGTATAATAACTTTGTCTGTTGCCTTAGAAAGGAAAGCAAAGCTTTGCTATTTTTGTTAAACATCTGGACTGCAAGCTAGCTTTGATTAGCAACCAACCACAAGGGTAACTTTAACAATAATATAACCATGGTAATACAACAATGAGTATTGATGTAAGCTTGACGTAATTGTAAACAAGTTATCTGTGTGACCAATAGTTCTAACATATGAACTGAATATGAGTAAACACCGAATAAAGAAATATATATGACCAATTGTTTCAAAGTATAATTAAAAGTTTGAAGCTTTCTTCAGGCCACTGTTTCTTTGACACAAAGCAATTCTGTTTTGCAGAAAAAGACAAACACGTAGAAGACAAACATGATGAAAGGAAGAATGATAGAATATGACAGATTTAACTCATTTGACTTTAGCAATAATTTAATAATTGCCACTATACTTTTACTGAAATAAACCTGTGATTTTCTGAATTAATTTCAGTGCAACTGGGAAGATATACACCTAGCAAAAGAAACCAGCAGTAAACTGGTGCAATTTAATTTCAATATAGTGGAAACAATCAGCAACTGAGACAGAAAAGAAGCTGTATTTTTTTTTTTAATTAAAAAAAACCAAACCAACACCTTTTTTCTAATGAAAGATCTGCACTGAATATAAATTCTGCCCTTCAAAGCCTGAAGCATTGCTCCATCTGAATTATCCAAAAAAATAAAAACAGGTATCTCCCACAACTGTTAAAAGTATCCTTTAATTTTTTGGAATGCTTGTGTAAGTGTCAAACTACTTTGTACCTAGAGAAGACAGTATTTTTATCTCCTGCCTTAAAATTGTTATGGCATGAAACTATCTGAAGAAGTCACTCTGTGTATTCATCATGTCATACACCAATCTTAACCTTATAGAAAGCAAGCAGAGGATTGTTTGGGTATGCAAGGCATGATGTTAAAGACTTTGCTAAGAGCATATTAGGATTAAGAGCTTTGTTAGCTCCCTCTAAGGAACTTCTGACATATTTGACCTGTTCAGCTCCACACTTCCTTCATTTTTCACAGATATTTAATTCATGTATTTCATCCAGAAAATTAAGAAGAATCTGATAACCAAGTCACTTAGCATTCAAAAAAAAAAATTGAAACAAAAGGATGGAAGAACTCAAAATTATCCAAACAGAACTTTAATGTACCTCTACTTATTCAAGCTTGCTTCATATTATCTCTTATCATTTCTATCTATTTAATGAACAGGAAAATTTGATGTTTACAGGCAGATTTTTCATTTAATTTGAAAATACAAGACTGACAGACAATAAGCTTAGGAAAAAATTGTTGAAAATCTGTGAAATATCTTTTATATACATATATAGGTTCTTAATAAAAAGGAAAATGGATCTTTTTGTCCAGTACTTAATAAAGAGATAAATCCCGTGTTATATCAAATTTCACGCAACTTTGTTTTTATTGTGGGGTTTGGTTTTTTTATGTTTTATATGGTCACTGCATTATACTTTTACACAAATTCAACAGAGAAAATACATGCATCAATTTCAGAAAGATGAGCAAAAACTGACTAAGCAGTGAAGTATATTTTTCTGTAACAGTGGAGAAGGATTTATGTTAAAACAGAAAATACCTTTCACCAACAGATGAAGTTTTACTTTCACACAAGTCAAAGCCCTCAGCCAAACATCACCTTCAAAAACATTTTATTTTAATAGAAGACAAAACACTGCCATGTAAAGCAGCTGCTTGCTGCATGTAAACAATCAGCTCACAAGCATGAAAATAAACAGGAAAATAAAGAGGTTATAAAAGATAGCTGCCATCTAGAGAAACACACCTTAATATTACCACAAGTGATATTACACAAGTAATGTGACTAGAAAGGAAAAATAAGATGATTTACCAAATACAGGTTAAGTAGAGGAACTACAGCTACATTCGGCCACTTGTAAGAGGAACCATTATTTTATCATAAATAATTAAGATTCATCTGCAAAGCTCTCTTTCAATGAGACCATCGCCACACCAACTATCTAATATTCTAAAAGAATAAAACATGTTACTAAGGATAGTATATACAAATAAATCAATAAATGTAATTTTTTAAAAAGAGATGAAAACTATTTTAAGTATATGGATATACACACATGGTATGAATCAATTAGCATACACAGTTGGGACAAAAAAGGCTTTCATGACTTTCTAGAAGATAGTTGGAAGTCCATGAAACAAGAAAGAAATCATGTGGTTAAATCCATGGGGCTGCAATCTGTAGTAAAATGGCTCATTCTGGGATTTGAAATGTAAGTCTCCAAAACATATACAGGAGTATATTCCTTATAATTGCAATAACAAAATTATCTATATGCAACTTCCTTCACAAATTGTCCTACAATTATTATTTTTTTAAAACTCAAATCATAAACAGCCGTTTTTTAATGAAATATATTCCTGATATTAGTAACAAAGTATAAAATGCAAGCAAGTAAAGATTGCTAGTGTTTGCCCCCACCGCACAGCAGCGTAGCAGAAGAACCCAGCTCTGCCCTGGGCTGAGACAGGAGCACCCAGATACCAAGGACAGCTCTA
This sequence comes from Arenaria interpres, assembly GCA_013399435.1. Lineage (NCBI taxonomy): Eukaryota > Metazoa > Chordata > Aves > Charadriiformes > Scolopacidae > Arenaria > Arenaria interpres. The sequence continues at coordinate 64,821 of VXAK01014021.1, read as the reverse complement.
AGAGACCGACACCGCCAGAGACCGTGACGATCCAGAAACCACTTTCCCAACGTGATTTGTTCTGATGAACGCGCAGACTAGAAAAGCGTTCAACAACTTGGGTACAACTTTCCCACATCTGGAAATCTTGTGAAAATAGACTTTCTCAAACTGGGACGTAATCTGTGATCAGACACACAGGTATTCTCTTGTTCTATGAGCAGATGCAGAATTGTGACAGGGAGATTACTGCTGCACTGAGAAGATATCAATGAAAGGATTAAGGCAATATTAGAAGACATTTTAAAAGTGATGCCTCGGGGTTTGTACGCTACAGGTGGCGAAAAGCACAGGAAGTTCATGCTTCATCCCCTTCATAGAAGTTGCCAAGAATGGGCAACAAAAATATGAGAGTTAACTACAAGGCAAAATTAAAATCTGAAGAGCTCCCTTAATGTCCTTCAATGGGAGGTGGGACACCCAACACTTTTCAAAATCTGACCAGTAATTCATGCAGTAAGAGGCACCAAAAAGTGTGCTGGCTCAAATTCAGGATATTCATCTACACCCACACGTGCAGTGGTTCCACTTAGCAGCCTCTTCTATAGCTGAGTCACTGAGTACTTCCCTGTAACAACATAGCTATGTGCATTACAGTCTTAGTGAGTCATTTTGTTCCATACAATCCATTCACGGCTTACATAACTGCCTCTAACACTGAATAGAAAAAGGAAAATTTTAAGCTAAATAGGTAGAAACAATTGTACCTCATTGCAGGGAAGACAACAAACACTACTATAATTAACCTGGTCTTTTTTATTCCCACTGCCTTCAAATCTGTTCAGTCTTTCCAAGATTTTCAGGTGCAATACACCTTTCTTAGAAATCGTTGAAATGAGAACAAGACAGGGCAAATAAACAGCAAAAATTCTTACATGCAACCACAAGCATAACACTCTTGAACTCTTTCTATTATTGTCATGAGTGCTACCTTCAACCATAACTGTCTAACAAAGTTCCATGTTACCATACAGAGGTCACAGAACTTTCTAAAGAAATTTATTAATTGAAAATGAAATTAATCAAACATTTGATAACTATCCAAATCAGTTTGTCTTTTTATTGAACTAAAATACAACAACAACAAAAAAAGTTAAATAAAACTTTAACAACATTAAGTAGAAGACCAAGGCAGATAATTTTTACAGACACACCAAAACAAGGAATTTGTTATATCATTAATTTCAGTATGCAACATTTTCAAATCTGCACATGACTAAGTGTTAGTGAAATCTTTTGATTAACTTGAAAAAGCTCACATAGACACACCTAAAAAGGGATATAACATCTGACTGGCTTCTTCCACGTTTCTACTTACTAAAAAGTAAATGATGTAAAATAGCAAATTCATCAATACTCATACCAATTCTATTTTTCAAGACTCTTGCTTCAAACTCCCAACCAGAAAACCACCATTTTTCCTAAAGAATGTATCATTTCCTCTTCTATCTGAAATGAAAATAATGATGGCTGAATACTTTAAACATCACCAGACTGTATACCAGTTAGAAACACATTCCTCCGTTCTTTTGAATGCGGCATCTTCTGACAACAGCTCATATAGGCATACATAAAGCTACCCCGAAATCATCTAGTTTGTGTATGGCAGTAATGTAGCCTTAGAAACACAAAGTTCAATTTACATAAATCTTCAGTGACACAGTTTCCCTGTTGACGTCATTACTACCTGTAACTCACCCCTGCCTCATATCATCCACTCTTAGAAACTTCCCCTATGTTGTCCATGTACAGTGCTTTTAGCTAACTTCCTTTTACCATGTGTTCACGTTTATAGTTAGGGTGCTGGCAAGGCAACATCCCTGTTGGGGCCAAGTTACACGTGTAGAGCCACATCTGTGGTACGTAGCATTTCACTGCAGCTCCTTCATGCTCTTCTCCAAACTGCAGGAAGTTATTACCAAACTGACCCAGCTAGGGCAGAAAAGAAACCAGATATGACCTGACTGTGGACACAAAAAACAGTTGTAGAGCCAAAGGCAGAAGAGGAAAAATTGCTGGAGAGGCATCTTCATCCTACAGAGCCAGCTGGTTCCAGACATCCCTCTCAAACATACAGCAACCAGATCGCAGCACAGATGGGCTACGGGTTAAGCGGTGTGCAGCACTGGGGCATGTTCCAAGTTTTTCAAAGCAGAAAACATCTCCAATACAAAGCAATACTTTCAAGGAGAACGGAGTATTTGTAACATCCTTTATCAGGGTAAAATCTTCACTTACCAAAAGAGGCATTTGTAGGACTTGATCTTTGTGAAAAGGGATACTAATTTGCTGGAGATGTTTCCCCATGACAAAGCATAAATCTTGATTTACAGCTGTCCATTTCATCTGAGCTAACTACAGCTTCTACTTTGCTCTTAATGTGAAAGTAGTAACTTTTTCAGTTCCATTTTTTTCCTGTTTCCTTTTTGGAGGGACACTTTTCATATTCCTTTAAAATTAGTACAAAACAAACAAAAAAATCTTCAAGAAAGCAAAGACTACTTTGACAGAAGTTGCAATCTTAGCTAAAAGAACATGCTTCACTCCTGAACTTCCCGAGCGGTATTTTGAGGACAGGGTCTTTAACAATACAACAGCTCCTCTGTGAAAGATTTGGTTCTTGGTTAAATTCTTCAGCCTGGTAAGCCTTTCAGGAACTATTTTATTTTTTCATGCAAGATTACCATCAACACCACACACACTTTGTAACTGGTAGAATCTATTCCTCATGAACTGAATGCAGAGGATACTTCTCAGCATACAGTAAATGTGTCTGCACACCATGTGGGCAAAGCAAGCAGCTACTCTAAGAACTTTCTTCATCACTGATCACTGCCTCAGACCAGATATTGACAAAACAAACCTACAGAGAAATACTCTGAAAGATAGCCATTTACCCACTATTATTATTATTTTCTACTATTTCTAGTTTTTAGACTGCAGAGCCAAAAATTAAAAAACAAAATTGAAACACAAACCTTTCTTAAGAGCTGTTATCATCCACTTTGAAACAAAAGCCATACCAAGAAACCAGTGGCTCTCAGAAAGATCAATTGCCAAAAATATAGGGCAAACACAGCTAATTTTTCTTACTACAATAAATGCTGACCTGCGTTATATGAAACCACATGCAAGAACATCATCTTGTCCTGGGTCTGCCACTCCTTCTGCCACGGAGATAACACTGGCGAGGAGGGAAATATTTTTTCCTCTTCATGGGAAGGGTGCATGTCACCTCCAGCAGAAGCCGCTGCCCCAGTATTTGCTGACCTGTGATAACAGACTGTGGTTTCTGGCATAATAAAAGACTGGGTTTTTGCTGCCCCCAGTCACTTGCAAACGCTGAACTCTTCTGCTATACCTAGCTTTATTAAGGAGGCTAGAAAAATACAGCAGGGGAAATTTGGGCCTGTAATATTGTAACAGTCATAATTACACCAGCTATCCCTCTATGACCACTATGATGCTATAATATTCATCTTCATTTTACTTTGAAACCACATTACCCTGTGAATAGCCTTAGGGTCAAGATCTACAAAGTTAATTATATGACTAAGCTTTCTTACAGTCAAAAGAACAGGCTCTATTAGGCAAAATTTTCACTCTTAAAGTGGTAACTCTTAACTTTTAAAATATATATAAAATCCATAAATGTATAAAAATAGAAAAAAACTCCTTGTTTTAAAATTAAAAATAGAAATTAAAAACATAATTGAATTCTATTCCTTAAAAAATGGAAAAATTGATAGCTTTAAAAACACGTTGCAAATGGAAGAATGGAGAAAATCCCTTGTTGGAAAGAAAGTTGTCGGTCTGAGCATACCACTAAAATGAAACAGCTGTTAGGGCTGAGACAGACACAACAGATGCTGCAAGGCCTTAGACATTTCATTTGAATACCAAGAAAACAGAATAGCACCACCAAATCAAGTGAATTGGCAAGCTAAATGGTAATGCATGGCACAAAGGACTAAATAAACTATTTTATTCTTTGCCATTACATCTGTGTGAAAAACTCTACCTACCTGGTACAGAATTTTGTGTAATGTGGCTGATATTTTACAGTTTTCCTCCCCTGCCCCCATACAGCCTAAACTTGAGGTCAAGACAGCTTCTCTAGGTTCACAAAATAAATAACATTTTATAAGTGAAGTACCATACCTTTCATAATTTTTCTACATGATTAACAACATCCTTTTGCTCAGAGCAGGCTTATGCATTTTTCAAATTAAAATAATACTTTCAGCATCAAGAAACAACTGTGTACTGCTTAAGCACAGTACTAGCTCTTTGTCCCAGAAATTGAATTGAACCAGTTCAGTATGCTTATTAAAGGAGGAATCATTTTCGAGTTTTACTTGGCAGTTTTGAAATATTTTCTTTCTAACCAGAAGATAAATAAGGAGCTAGGAACTTACATGTACAGATTCGCCCACGTGCACACATTTGGGGACAGAAGTGTTATTGTGTAGTACTCCCTGTTCAAAACACAAATCACTTTCTAGTCTGATGGCTTTGATGCTTCAATCTTGAAGCCTCAGAAGAGAAGAGAAACCTCAGCACTGTCTGAAGACAGGAAACTGCAGCAGAGTTATCAAACAAATCATCAGACACTGGAAATTAGGTTAATTTTGTTTCCAGGAATTTTTCAGCTCTTGTCTTATTCAGCCCAACACAGATTAGTGTAACTTGGGAAGAGAAAACGGGACTTCAAAGTTACTAGTAAAGGTCACTTAAGCAAAAATTCCTGTGACTCAGTGAGGACAGAGGCGCTTTACAAGCTGAAAACTTTCAAGGAGCCTGGAGTTGAGCCTCTGCACCCTGATCAGCCAACAAGCATAGAAAATTTCACCACATGACTGTCAACCAGAAAAGGTACCAGAGCAATAAACCAACATCAAGCAGAAATTGCGAGATGCCCATTTTTGAGCAAATACCATCAGGACTACAAAGCCAGTTCATGGTTCCTCACACATCTTTAAGAAAAGGCACATAGGTTCAAGCAACAGAGGTTGAATGAAGCAAGGAAATGAAAGTAGAGAAAAGGAGATGAAAGAATGTGTCTACTAGAAAGACTGTTACCATGCAGAAGGGAGAGTGTTTAATTTTAGCCACCTACAATTTATTTGATTTTCTGTTTGTTTGTTTTGTTGTTGTTGGGGTTTTTTCGAGAGAAAATTCTTAGTGAGGTAGAAGAGCTGAAAAGACCAAGATAATTGGAAAGTTTTTCTAATTGTTTGTATCTCAGAAGACAGAGGTAAAATTCTTTATATGTTTTTCCATTTTACATATCTTAAAAAAAACAGTTCCAACCCATTCATTGGAATTGATATATTAATGAAAGGAAAGGATTTCAGAGAATAAAATCCTATTTAAGGAGGAAGAACACAAATAATAAAACAGTCACAATTCTGATTTGGAAGTCACTAATAAATGGGATATCTCCATTAATAATTCTGTTATATTATACCATACAATAAGAGGCGATATATTTGTACAGTAACACTTTTGTTAAAATTTGGTATTAAAATATAATAAACATGCCATATTAATGTTACAGTGTAGCAGCACTGATCTATGTAGAAATCTCCTTCTGTACCTTTTCCTCATCTTTGGTAAATGAAAGATTGTATTTCTTTTTCTCAGACATAAAATTCCAAGTAGGCTAAAGTAGTACCTCTAAAACAGAAAATCCCTGAATAATCATTAAATGCAGCCGAAGATTTATACAGAAAGCCAAATGGCACAGAAAGGAAAGTGCATATCTGAGGGATTATCTGGCATTCAGGATCAAGGTCCTCATCATACCACATGAAGTAACTGTTGCTCCATATGCACTGTTTTAAATTTAAACATGGAGAATTATTAAACTGTATATAAATAAACCCTTATTTAGGCTTCAGAAGTGATTTCCCTTATCAGCTGCAGCTTCCTGTTTCAGTCATTTTTGTCATGAACTTCACTTAAATCACTCCATCTCAGATTTTAGCACATCATTCTGCGACCTGGCTCTGTGGAACGGACAAGAAAGGGAACTAAACAGCTCTTAATGCTGCTTTTTTTGGCAGTAATAATGTGCTCAATACAGCAAGTTCTGGGTGTTGAACCAATGCAATTCTATATTCCTGTCCATGTATTCAGCAGATGTCTTCTACCGCTTTTTTTTTTTTTTGTTACCAGAGTACAAATTCTAGTTCATACAGCTAAAAAGTTGAAGCACGATTGTTTTACTTTGTATCATCCTATTCACATCATGGTTTAAAATGGAAATGATTAATCCCATTCGTCACAACTATTTTGCTTGCTTATTACTGGATACCGATATTATTTTTTTTTCAGCATTTGTAATTTAAGTGGTTGTTGGTTTTTTTCCCCATGGAGACTCTGCACAGCTGCTGATTATGTTTTGGACACAGCAAGTAAGACAGAAATTGAAAAAATATCCTCAGAGTTAGTGAGGCGACAATAAATGACCAGTGGAAAATCACTGATGTTATCTAATGCCTCATATCAAGTTATTAGTTAGAATTTAATGCTCCATACATTTGAATCTTATGTAGCTTAATATACTGAGCAATTTTAGTCATGATAGCACTTGAGACGGAATTTATGCAATCATTCCAGTATTTTGCCTCCTGATAGATACAATGAACACTCATCTCAGTTTCATATTTGTCTTCTGCTGTGGAGACCCAGTGCTGGGTAGCTGCTGAAAACTTTTTTAAATCCCTGTTTTCGAACAGTAAAGAGTATTGGCCTTTTGTGAGTACTCTGCTGCAAGCCAAGTGGAATCTCCACCCCATTCTGAAGAGAATTAGACGTGTTGCACACAGTCCAAACTTACTCACTTCCTAGGTTTTGGCACTGGTGGTAATTCAAGTATCATCAACATAACTTAAGCGGGGGAGGTAGGGAAGTGAGCAATTTAATTTAAAAAAAAAAAAAAAGCCCATCACAACAAAAAACAAAACACGACTTTTTCCTGTCCTTATAGTTTTGTTGCAAGACAGCCTTTACCCCTAAACTTGTGAGGCTGCAACCACTATTGACACTCCCAAGCTGTCGAAGAATTGATTAGGTTAAATGATGTATTATTTCAGTGGTATTTTACATAAGGACTTAGAATTTGCTACTTCTTAGCAACTGATTATCAGACTAATGTACTAAAAGCAAATAAAAGAAAAAAAGAATCCAGTAACAAAAAACACCTATGGGTCGTGTGGATTTTATTACAGACAATTTTGTGGTGTAAAATGGTAGCTATGTAAAAGTTCAAGAATTTCACAAATCTTAAAGGAAAGCAAATAGTTACACCTTGGTTAAGCTTTCCAATCCCAGAAAATCAGCCTCACGCTGATCCTCATTTTATAAGGCATTTTAGTTTGTATGTCAAACAGAAACACTAAAAGGCCAGTACAAATAACAGATCCTGACTCTGTCTTTTTCTCCATGTCTCTTATTCTTCTTTCCTTGCTTTCATTAAGCCACTGCAGCTCCCTCTGTACTCCTTACCACCAGATTTCTTAAACTGCTTTATAATAGCAGCCCATATGTTAGTAGGAACAGCGTAACATGGTCCATTTGCCATCCCACTTGCAGACATCGCTTCCCCCACTGCAACTGCAACAGTCTTAATTACAGCTGTTGTTTGCTTGAATACAGAGAAAATAGATACTAAGTATTTAATGTTTTTTAACGTCTTTGGTTTTTAATTAATAAAGATGTTACTGCCTAAATTAGTCTCAGAGTATTTTTAGATGTCTTTTAACATAATTCAGCAGCTGGAACAAAGGATGTGAGCCAAACATGTTTCCAGCCAGCTCACCCTGGGCTAGCATGGTCTGCTGGCCACAAGGGGTGTGTCTTTTGACAGCAATACACTGGTGGCCTCAAATAACCTCTTAATATATCTCTGGAAATAGGAATTACACAAGATACTGCAAATACTAAGGTTCCTTCAAGTTCAGAGAAAATACAAATATTTAATATAGCTAACTTTCAGAACAAATATGCCAAACTAAATATTACCCTTTTCAGAGGACTGCTATTTAGCCTATGGCACCTAGAGTCTAGTATTTCAAAATTCCTTGCCTATTAAGATTTTAGGAAACAGAAAATTTTAATAGGTTCCTTAACTTCTAGATGGTCTATATTCTTTCATGCTTTCAAAGCAGGCTATTCATAAATAGACATGCACATGTAGAAAACCACAGGAAAAACAGTTGACAAAGTAAAACTTGAGCACTCAGACAATGTTGCTGTATCACTTACACCTTGAGTAGATCATATGTATTATTACTGTGTTTATAAAACATTGTCTCTAGCATGATATCAAAACATTTAATAAAAAAACCTATATTATCAAAAGGTATATTCTTCTAAATATTTGAGAGTCTTCTTCTGTACAAGTGGGAGAAAAAAAAAAAAACCAACATACAAAACATACTCTTTATTCTACCCACTATCTCATGTCATCTGAAACCTAGTCTGTAAGTCATAATCCTAAATGTCCACATTGTCATGTAAAAATTGTGACATACTGGTTTTAAGTGTTTCCCTGACTTAACACAAGAGTACTTGAAAATAGAATTCCTAGTAAAGAACAAAATGGAAGGGTTTGCTTATACAGTGCTCTCAAGGAGTGCTGCTTAAGCCAGCCAACTCATTGGTCTATGGATATGAGAGTGCTCAAATAATACGGTGTATTCTGGGGTGGAGAAGAGTTCAAGTGAATGCCCCTGGGCCACTCCCAAGCTTTTGAAAGGAATACCAGTCACCTAAACTTTGAATTTTCTGTTCACAACTAAAGTATCCACAGACTGTCATTTTATAGAAATTTATCTGTTTGAAACTCTTCAAGGAAGGATTATAAAACAGTATTTCAGATTGTGGATTGGTAGCATGAATACTGCTTCAGATATTAGGGCGCTATAATATGATGCTGCTATTGTGAAAGTCAATGCCTTTCAGTTCTAAGTTATTCCTCAAGAACATGATTCCCAAAAAGAAACGAATTTTATCATAACATTACTGTTACTGGTATAAATACATCTAAGTGGAGAATTCATTCAAATTAATCCATGAAAGTGTCAATTAGAAACACCTTCACAGACATGAAAATCACTGACATTTGTGTTTTATAAATTACTCTTGCACTTGTTTAGTTCTGAAAGTTCATTTCTTTCTATACCAGAAGAGGAAAATAATCCCAAAGTTATCCAGCTTTTTAATACAATCCGTAGTAACAGATAAGCAGAATATTTTAGAAATGTCATACTTATTTTCAACTGCAGAACTGACACTAGTCTTAGAACTAACAAATATCTAAAGAGGTAGAAGGCAGAATAGAAATAGAAAGAAAACTGTCATATAATCTACAAGCCATAGTGTGAAAGAAAAACAAAAAGCAAATCTTATATTATGGGCCATAAGAATATGGGCAGACAAAAAGAAGAAACTTAGCTCTAGATTTTGAATATATCAGAAAACTGTCTTTGTGGCATCTTAAATTTTTTTTTAATTTTGATGACTGTCTTAGAAATCCATGAATGCACCAGGGACACTTCAGAGAGCAGTAAATGACCTAACGAAAAGTTTAAGAACAGAAGACATCTTCATGTGCTAAAATGACTTCATTTGTTTTCATAAAACATGGGAGGAACATCTGGCAGGACAGAAAAGGATGTTGAAGCTTTTTAAGGCATCAGAGCTGAAGTTAGTGGGAGGGATTTGGGGGCTGGGTTTTTTCGGATTGCTTGTTTGGCTTTGGCAAAGGGGTACGTCACATTTTTGGGACTCAGAGAAAATGGGCTAGAACCTTAGAGTCCAAAACTGGATGGAAAGCACTGCAAGGTTCCTGCAGATCTTGAGAAAGTATAGTAGATTAAAGACCTGTGGAGCATAGATTTAAACAAACTCTTCAAAACAAGCAGCAGTGTTACACTACCTGCAACAACTCTGTCTCGCTGGAAGAAAACACCAAAAAGCTTCCAAGTCACTAACACTGATACTTCTATTCCCAGTGCTATGCCTGAGTGACATGGCTCACCCAATTCATTTGTGGCAATTTGTGGTGCCTCAAAGGTTATTTACTGGATTTACACTAAAACAAATTATCTTGACAAAATAAGACCAACATCTCAGGGACATAATATACTCCACAGGGATACTTTCAGTACTAACAAAAATCCTGAAAAGCAAAATGCAGCTGCCATTGCTCTCAGTCCACAGGCTGTACTGAACAAAGAGTAGTGCTAACTACTGCTTAACTAATTATGATAACTAGCCCATACATCTGTCAGAGAGCTGCCCCATATTTCTTGAATGGCATTGCCCTACAAATATCACCCCTAGCCCCTAGTTTCAACGAAGCTTCATGAGCAAGCACGAAAACACAAATACGCTAGGCTGTTGTTGCTAGATCAACAAATGCTTTTTTCAAGTATATAAATGAATATTATTACTTCCAGCATAGGAATATGACAATAACCTTTCTTCCTAATGGTTACATAGTTTTCCATTTGGTAAATGGATTTTTCCTGTTTTCCATGTTTCTAAAATAGAACTAAAATTAAAGTCATTGGGTTTGGTTAATTTATCTTATTGGGTTTTCCTTTTATTTAACTCCCAAAACATAAATACTGAGTGGGTAAAAGCAGACATTATAAAACATGATAACATAACTTATCATATAATATATAAAAAAATACAAATTTTTTCCACGTTAGCTATCCAAATTCTCTGTCCAATAGTATCTAAATTAAAAGACCAATCATATATCCAATCAAAATTTTCATGGAATATCCAGAAGTTCATTGTTTTAATAACACAGCACTTAGTTATACAACAAAAAGATTTCGCTCTGCAGTTTTGCTAACATAGAAATACATAATTGGATGAGTTACTGAATTCAGAACCCTGCTGACACCATAAACTTTATCATATGCAACTTCCCATAATTTATCAAGAATCATTTTAAAAACAGTGCATTCCCTATACTATTCCTACTGAAAACTTTTTCTGTAATACTTCCAATTTGAAGGTGATCTTGCTCAATTGGCTTTAGACTTTCATTTTTAAAAAAAAAAAATCTGTTAGCACTACCACTCAATTTTCATAAACCAATACCACAAATGCAAATGGAGAGGCCACTGTAAGAGTTTAAAATATATCGTCAGAGTACCATTTTCTGACAGAATTACTGGAATTCCTACCGTGCAATAAAATTCTGTAAGAGCATTTAACTGATAACATACTTTGTGTTACCAAATAATAATAATGTTAAATCAAGATGATTGAAGCCCTACTACTTCAGCCCTGCAGCAAGATTCAGATAGCTATAGCTTAAAATTACTAGCAAAGTAATGAAGATAAGTGGATTCTTCAAGAAAGGCATAATGACAGCAGGACTTAACTTATCAGACAAACTTTACACTGAGAGATAAAAACAATTACTTTAAGACTTTTAAATCTCTAGGCTAATGTAAGATTGATAAACTGACTGGAGTCAAATATTTCCATATTACTAGCATTAGACAAAATCATTCATATTAAATTGATTAAAATGACCTTTTGAGAAAGGAAGGCATGATTAAGTACAAAGAATTCTCATTGTGCTGCATCTTTTTTCTTGCAAGAGTTACATCTTAGCCTTAAGCTATACAACTATTTTTTAACTAGAAGAATATACAGAAACATTTATGAAAAATTATTAAGTGGCACGGGGCTACTGTAAATGTATACATTGAGAAATATGGGTCATAAATGCAGAATAACCTGGACATCTTGCTAAACTGAATTTACGACAGTCCAAAACAACATCAAACTCAGGTGGCTGTTAAGAAGTTCATGTGTTTAAAACATGTGTGTGCACACATGCACCTACTTGTAAGAATGTAGGACACATTATGGGAAGCCAAGACAGTATCCTAGAAAACAGGTTCACCCAAAAGGACTTTGGGCCTGCATGATATGTAACCTCAAAACCAATGGTTTGGTCCAACAACATCCAAGATTTTTGACTTGACTGGCAAGTGAGAGGCAGTTCTTGGCCACTTTGTCAGGCTGGGCATATCTCTGGCCATCTCATCAGAGAAGCATTGAGCACATGGATCGGAGAGAGCTTCCTTGGTTTGTTATCAAGCTTGCAAGCCATGGAAAACAATGTGGGAGGGAGCTGGGGAAAAGCTGAATACCCCCAGGGTAAACTGGGGATGCAGCTGGATAGAAACAATAGAAACTGCTAGTGACCCACTTACCAACTGGACATGGAATTATCAGGATAATTAATAACCAGGTAAACATGATTTTCAATACAATATCATGGCCCAAAAATTGTAAGCTATTTTAATGGAGGGATGGTGTATAAGCGCAGTAAATTTTTACCTGGTAAACAAACTTAAACCATTCTCAGAACAGCTAGTTCAGCTTTGAGATAAGCGCTCTCAGCAGAATGCTGACAGACCGGAACAGGTTCAGAAAGCACTCATGCAAACGATTTTTCATGAGTATAGTGAGAGAGCCAAGGAATTCAGTATGCAAAACTCAAGAGAAACAATGTTAAATGATTTGATCATCAGTAAAATATTGTCACGAGAAAAGTTTATTCACTGTGTGACTTTTCTTAGTCCGGTTGACAAAAGACAAAGCAAACAGAGAAATTGATAACAGGAAAATTCGAACTGGACATAACACATCATTATGTAATAATGCATAATGGAGCTGGGAAGACATTTACAAAACACCATTGATCATAAGAGAAACACTTATCTTTTATTTTTAATTTTATTTTTTTTTTTTAAAGGATGCTCTCTGCCAAGTCACTCAGAAAAAAAGCTACTGAGCTATCCTGGATTATTACTGGTTTTATAAATTTATATATAAATTATATGATCCTTAAAGTTCACCAAGAATGAGACTGTATTGTGCACTTCAGGGGAAAAAAAAAAAAAAAAGAACTTGCAGGTAGATCCTGTGCCATCTTGGGACAACAGAAAGAAAAGACATGGACAGAAGTAGGCAGTTAGAAGGAGGGATAAGTGCTTGATGTGATGATCACAAAAGAGAATTACCAATTGAAAATACTCCCTTTATGACCTACTTAACTCCAGTCCAAAACATTGTGTTTGAAACAAACCAATCCCTAGATATAAAGGGAAGAGAAACAACTCTCATTGCTCTACAGACCCCACAGAAGAGCAAAGCCTCTCCTTAAAGACAGTACAAAGGAGCTAGTATCTGGAAAAGCGACCATGAGCAAAGAAAGTTACGCTTATAGGAGTTTATCAGAAGCAGCAGCCAGCAAAAGTTAAGTAGTTTCTTGATCAAAGGATATAATAACATTATTATGTTCTGGAAGAGTAATCATCTCAATTTCAAAAAAGCTGGAGGTAAAACATGTACCTAGCACAGGCAATTGGAATAACAGACTGCTCTAGTAATCCTCATTTCTGAAGATGATGTGGAATCTCTCTCATCCCTTTCAGAGGATAAATTTGACCAAATCAAGAGATTTTTTTTTCCAATATTAAACTCAAATATACATCTTCCAGTGCTTTCAGAAAACCTGCTCTTTACTCTCCATAGCATTTAAGGAAAACTCATTGTAAAACTTTCTATGACTTTCAACAATTGTGGAAAATAAATCCCAGCAGTCACACAAGACAGTCTCATAGGATGATTTAATCAGTACACACAAACTGACAGAACATTTTCATTCGCACCTGCTTGATGAGAGGTCAGGATAAACACATCAAGGAGACAGCCTACGTTTCACAGATTTGGCTTCTATTGGCTGTCCTTGGTGCCTGACATTTGGCAGAAGAACTCAGAGTCACCTAAAAACTTGTTAAGGTATTTGTGGCAATCAGCTAGTCAGTGAGCACACTAGAGCTGACAACAAAAGCTGTCGTCACAAGATGTGGCCATTCCACTTCTGACCACATTTCTTACCAGCTGGAGTGACTTTTGGATGTTAAGATCAGCATACTTCCCACCTTCAAAGTACTCTCAAAAACCTGTATAAGCCCTGAACTGAAAGACAGGACAAATTCTTAGCACCTGGTTTCAGTTGGTTCAGATGCCTTGATAGAAATAGGCATTATCTTTTCTGAATGGCACAGGAAATGACAGTAAAGATTCACTGTAATCTCATGATTCTTGACTTTAGAGTAATCACAAAAGAGACACACATAACAAGGTTTGACTTGTGGTAAAGTTATCTCAAAAGCAAAAATCTCTTGGATATACATGATGGACACATAAACGAACAGTTTTGATCTGCTCACTTCTGTTTTTCCTGTCAACCTATTTGATCTGGCAAAGTCATCTGCCAGTGAAGTAAAAGCGGCTTTCAGGAATGGCATCTTTGGTATTTTCCACTGAGGCAGAACTAAACTTCTGAAGTAATTCTGTATTATGATAATCAATGAGGTGAAATATAACATGGAGCACTGTACAAATGGTATTAATAACGCACCACTGAAGAAGGTATTTACCGAAAATGCAACTCCCAGAAGGACCCTCAGCTTCAGCACAGAAATACTACAACAAAGCAAAAATCCCATGTCAGCGCTCAGCAGGAAAAAAGAAAGCACATGACTGGATCTTCTGTCTGATTTGTTTGGAAGACAATATAGCTCGCATTTGGGAGGAGGAAAAAAGAAAAGGAAAGAAAACAAAACCCTTAACAGAAATTGTGTCACCATAAAAGACACAAGAATAAGATCTTGACCAAGTTTTAAACCATAACAAATATTTAGTGATAAGTAGCCACCCAAGATAAATGATTCATTTCCTACCAGTAAGAATTAAACTAGTCTACACATATAGCATACAGTCATGTACGTATCTTGTCCAACACTTGCATCTTACACTCCTTGTTTCTATAACATAGTACACCATTTTCAAATGCACGTACACTATGCTACTTAATATTGCAGCTTTGAAATTCTTTAGATTAATACAAAGGCAGTGTGTTTTCTAGAATTTCTTTTTTTCTTTTTCTGAGCACATGGAATTTCTCCCGTGTTATGCAAGCAGCTTAAAAATTGTCTTTCACTTGGTTTTGCAAAAAAAAAAAAAGTACAAACATTTTTTTCTAATCTACTAATACCTTCTGCAAGGATATATAATAAGACTTTACTTGCAGTGAAAAGCCTTAAAATGCAAAACTTTTGGCGATATATAGTAAAATAGTATTCAGAAATAGTGAAGAGGTAGTTTCATGTTGCATTTCACACTATAGTTTTAATCTGTCAGCTGTCAGATACTTAAAAGAAACATACACTGCAATCAGTTAAATGGCAAACAGTTTTGGCATTTCGTATACTGACTTCTCGTCCGTTTCTATTATTTCTGTCCCCTCTTTTTAATTAAAGCAGGAAAGGGCAAACTACAATTGAAAAACTGATGCATGCAGGTAAAATAAGAAAGATAAATTTAGGTATGTTACGCAAATACAACTGGAAAAACACTAGTCCACACTGAAATATGCTTTAGATATTAGAATAATTCTTTAAATCTTCTAGATTCTGACATTCATTTTGCATCTTTTCCCATTGTTCCACTTACTGGACAGTGTACAAGCATCAAAAGCAGTATTTTTTGGTTTTCCCTAGGAAAGTCTTTTCAACAGTATCTATTTCTAGAATAAATTTAATTATTTTTCTCCCGCACAGTTGTATATTTCTGTATACAATTTCAATTAAAATAACGCTAAGTAGGAAGCATGAATGAAGAAGAGTGTGTGACATTTACAGCAAACTGGCAGGATGCAGACTATCAGGAAAAGATAACTAAAGTCAATGGTGAGCTCTTGGAAAACGTAAGCCAGTTTGGCAGAACCTGATACTGTACTGCAGTCGGGAAACTAGATAACAAAAGGTTGGCAATGTGCATTCTGCTCTTTAAAAGAAAAGATGATATCAGATAAGCTAACAGCCAGATAGTCACATCGCTTCTTTCCTCACAATAACACAGACAGGAATATCTGGCAGTACTAAAATTTAATGGTATTTTGTTTGGAAGAAAAACTAATCCAAACTGTATGCAAAAGTGACCTTTCATTTAGATAAAATTGAATTTAAAACTACTCCTCCTGTAAAAAAAAAAAAAAAAAAAAATCGCATAATTCAATTAGACAATTTTCTGTAAAATCTAGCCATTGTTAGATATTTCATTGCTATAAAATGTGAGTATCCCACTAGTAAAACTTTCTGAATAAGTTCTGCCAACAGACCTCAACTAATGAATTAAAGAAACATATATAACAATAAGTTTGTTTTGCAAATACAGCAACGTTCATGGTAATGTTTAGTTTAGTTTTACCTTTTACATAAACTCTGGTTTAAGTTTGTAGAGTACACTTGCCCTTTGGAGGAGCTGAAGCCTGTACACTGGTGTAAGGTTCTCCTCTTCAGTCTCTCCCGTGATATTTCACACAAGTTGATACCACAAAAGAAAGGTAAGTTTTCCCACAAAATAAAGTACTGAATCATGCTTCTTATTTGGGGCCTTGTATTATGATGTACTATGATTTAAAAGAAGAAGAGATTTTTCTACATTAGTTATATGTGAGCAAACATAAAAAGAATCTAAATTCAGAAATAACATATACAGCCACTTTAAATCTTTTACATTATAGAACTGTTTTTGAAGACAAAATAATTTGCTACATCATTGAGCATTGTGGCATAAAATACACTTCCACTACCTATTGTTACGAAACATATAAAAGCTATTTTAAATTAATTTCCTAGCTTTTGCTTTAAAAAGTAAACATCAGTTTCTAATATAGACAGCAACAAGAACCATACATTCATCATCAGGGTTTATAGCCTGAAATTATAGCACAGACTTCTGTCAGATGAGATACAGGACATTAACTAGCAATAGAGGAAAGCTTTTATCCCAGAGAGGGAAATGGCCTCTGGAGCTAAGTGCTAACTCTAGCAGCAGTCAGGGGAACCCTGGCCCAATTTATCCCTCTCTTTTCTCCCACCCTGGAGGTGGGATCCGTGCCACATATTTGTGCCCCCAAAGGAGGGAGAAGGCTTGCTGAGACTATGGTTTTATGGAGTAAGCCTGGCCAGGCTGTCTGCCTCTCCAAGTTTCCCAGGAATTGTGAGAACTTTTTCTCCCAAGAGGTATTCTGAGAGGCTGTGGGGATGTAGTTAAGGACAGGAGGTAGGACTTCACTAGCTTGCTTCCCTCCAACTCACATTGCTCCCTCTGCTCTGTCACCTCCCAGAATAATGTGATCTAATGCTTTGGTGGTAGCCTGGGACTCCCTCCCTGGAACAGCAACATTTAGGAATTAATTTGGCAGATTAACACCATTTTCCTAAGAAAAATAAGCAAGCAAAGGGAAATGATGTGTCTGAAGTATTTAAACTGAACTACATCTGAGTAAAATTGGATGGGATTAAGAAAAGGTGTTTTTCTAGCTCTAGGGCTTTTTCTCTTGCAGATTTGAAAGACTGCTAGTATAATAGCTTTCCTATATCCCACCCTCACCAAAAAGTCAAAGGAATCTTAAAATACCAAACACAAGCTACAGGCTACATACAGGTGTAGTAATCCACTCCAATTATAGAATTATAGACAGTGCATTTGCAGGAATTTGCATTTGAGGACTGTGATCCTCATTCTTTAACTCTACAATAAGGCACAGAAGGAATGGACAAATTCTGTAAAAAAAAAGAGTAGGGCACTTGACAGTGCAAGGGACTCCTCTTCAGCAGCAAAGCCCAATTTTGTTCTGCCACCAGCAGCTGAAATCCAGCCTAGAACCTGTCGTTCTGTCGTAACTAGACAATACTATTTAACTATGAGATAGGGTATGCAAAGTATGTTTCTGAAGCTCAGTCCACTATCCAGCATATAACATTATAAATAAACGACAGCTTTATTGGCAGGTTCATCAGAGCCTTCATCACAGTGTGACTGCAACAGCCTCAAATTGGCACGTAAGGCACTTCATGCTGCGCGTCACTTCCTAACACCTATAATGAAAAAAAAGAAAAGCGAAAGTACAGTCAGGATTTTTTTTGTGCCCATGTATGTTGCGTATGTAGCCTGGAAAAATAATGTAATTTATATTTTATCATGAGAAATCTTGTACAAAAATGCTGAGGAAATGAGGTGAGTTCTTACTTATTTGATTATGTGTACTTGATAGTAGGAAAAACTTTTTAAGCAAACCCAAAAATATTTGTCATTTGCTTAAACTACAAATTGCAATGTAAACATAATTCCTATCCTTGGCTTGCCACCTTTTAAATGCTAACTATAAAGTAAAGTTGGAGATTTACAGAGTGTCTGTAGATTCATGCAGAGTTTACAGATTCATCTTTGTTGCCCAAAGTGATTCTTGTGTTCCAAGTCAGTGGCGGACAGATGAACAGAGAGACAGAAAGGCATGTGGCTATGAATACCTGGAGAAGAGTGAAAGCAATAACATGCTAAGCCAAATTAGGACTGCAATTGGCATATAGTTTTTCCTCAACTGCCATTACATCCTAACACTTGTTTTGCATAAGCTCAGTTTTGTTTTTCTATACAATTTTAATTTTATGCCTCAATTATGTGCTTCCATCCATTTTTCATTCTGGACCTCTGGAAGCAAACACTAAGTTTCTCTAATGATTTGAAAATATATAAATACTCATGTATTTGATTAGCTATCAAAATAAACATATTTCTTAAATCCAAAACAAATTTTAAATGAAGGAAAACAGTACTTTCTAGCTGTTACACAAAAATGGCATGAAGTGTGGTTCAAAAACTAACTTCCAGGAAGTATGCAATGACAATATAGAAAAGTAAAGTTCATAGGAAAAAAAATCATGTCAAAGTTATCTAATGTTTTTACACATATATTGAGGAAGCCTTAATGATATTGTCTATACATACAAAACCTGAACACTCACTAACCAAAAAAGAATAATATAGAGTTTTCCCTGTTACTTTCTTTCTATGGTTTAGGTAAGACAGTTTTTGGAGGTACCATAGTGATTTATACCATCTGTCATTTCCACCGCACTGAATACAAAGAGTGCTCCCCACAGTCCCACCTCGTCAACCACATTAGCAAGCACCTTATAGACTACAGAAGGTTATCAACTGTTTCAAAGAGCTCTTTCCTTCCCATCTTTTTCAGGATGAGGAGGTAAGTATTACTTTTTTTTGAGAATCTTGGGTTTTCTCTCCTTTGGCACAAAACGTTGACTGCTATTATGAAAAGGAGTTCTTGTTTTTCAGCCGTCCTTTCTCTGGAAGGAAGAAAAGTTTAGTTCTTGCCATAGCATGTTTGCTTTTGCTAAGAGGGTATAGTGCCAGGTCCCAGCAGAAATACATAATATGAAGGAGAATTATTGAAGAATAAATTTGTAATGCTTTCTTTTTCAACAGCATTGCCTGTTGCTAAAAAGGAATCTATTGAATTTTCATAAGTGAATGGGACCACAGAGCACATGGGCCAAGCCTTCTCTCCACTGAGTTAAGAACATCTTTTAAAAGTCTTTTAAAGAGATCTGATGAGTTACTGAAAGGGAAGTAGAGAAAGAAAAGGAAACACCTTCAGGTATGCCTAAGTAGCTCTATTTTGAAGATCCAAACCTACCAAACATGCATAAGCAGGGAAAAGTGAAAACCAGACAAAAGGTTCACAAATTAAAAGCTTGCAATGGTGAAGCAGCAGCATGCAGTGCACAGAAATTGTGCTCCCAACAGGCTGCCCTTCATGAGAAAAAAATTTTACTCAGAAAAATTGTATCTATCTGCATAGAACACTACTAAATCAAACTCCAGCTATGTGAATTCACAAGATAAATGGGCATTTGCACAGACAGTTTTAATGAAATAGAATACCTGATTACTTATTTGCAAAGTCTAGATATTTCCGCTGAGCTCAACAGTATCCAAAATGCTTCTCATTTGTTCCAAGGCATCTATACTTGTGCTTCTAGCAAGATGTAAGGGAAAAACAGGCATCTTGGGCCAAGGCCATGCACCCCTGTCTAACACGGGTATCTAAAATAGGCAAATCTAGTGATTGATAATGCCCCGACTCTCAACTCATTATAGGAGGATGAGAGACGACCAGCTTAAACTAAACACCCGTCTTTCAGAAGGTTAACTTTAAGGGAGATAAATGCTATCTTAAGTGTTTCTAATGCTTCAGCACATTTCATTCCCTGTACTATTCAGATGCAATACAGAAAATGGATATGTAACTTTGTGTCTTCTTTATTTCAACATAATTACGTTCTTCAGTGAAGGCAAAAGAGGCAGGTAGAGACAATGTAATGTCACTGACCTTGCATGCACCAGTTAAGTGTGCCATGTGTGCAATTCAGAAAATACAAGATTATAAACATGTGAGCAGGTGATATAAAAAAGAAAAAAAAAATTCCCCAAAATAATGGCTTTGAGTTAAAAAAAAATAGCACTGCATTAAGGTGCTATTAAAGAATTTGGCACAATTGAGAACACAACAATTACCTCTGTTTAGACAACATTTCTAGAACTTGAAATGTTAACATAACAGTGACCTAAAAATGAGGAGACAAATCAATAGCTTCACAGGCTTTTCACTCTCTTGTCTTTTTTTTTTTTTTTTTTTTTTTTTTTTTTTTACATAATAAGTATGTGCCTTAATAATTACTGTTACTACTCAGCAACCTGAATACCTAAAGCTACTTGCCAAAATTATGTCTTAATCCTTGTCAAAAATTGCACAGTTCCCTGAAATAACTTTAGTGGGTAATTAGTAATTTTGGCAACAAAGTTCCACATTGGACATGGGACAGAATCTCCCCTGTAGATTCTTAGACTAATTACCTAAGGAGTAAAAGACCAAACAATTACAAACTTAAAAAAAAAAAAAAAATCTTAAAAAAGCATAGTTATTGTCAGCATCAACTCAAATTGAGAATCAAGATGTGGGCTTAAAATAAAAACTATATTGAACTTTGTTTAAAACCAATTACAGAAAACAGAATAAAAGTAATTGAATTGGAATCATAGAATAGTTTGGGTTGGAAGGAACCTTTAGAGGTTATCTAGCCCAATCCCCCTGCAATGAACAGGGACATCCTCAGCTAGATCAGGTTGCTCAGAGCCCCAACCAGCCTGACCTTGAATGTTTCCAGGGATGAGGCATCTACCACCTCTCTGGGCATTAATTAAGCCATACCTGAAGCTCTGTACATGAGCCAGGTTTGCCCTAAGGCCCTGCCAACAAAAGTTTTATCAGTTAACCCAGTAGGTTCAGAGATATTTTAAAAATAGCTGTCTTAAGGACTTCCTGGTCTTAGTACTGCTAAATAGAGGACCAGAACAAACAAATTTTAACCACAGGGCATATGATCATTTGTACTCCCTAGATGTCAGTTCATTCCCTCACTCCGTTTTGTACTGCTCCAGCTTGCTGTTCCCAAGACAAAATGTAAGCACACTCTTAAATGTAGTTCACTCCAGGGACCATTTCCCAACAAACCTGCAAGCGTTCAGATCCCACCAGTTCAGCTCCCAAGAGGCTCACCTGTCCTCTCCTGACACGTTGCAGGGCAGGCAGCATATACCCACGTATACCCTTCATCTCATGCTATAGAAACCTTCACTTCAGTGGGCCACAGCACAGCCCTTGCACTATTTAGATATTTGGAACCAACAACAACAAATGCAATCACAATCATCAATTTGTCCTAAAAGCACAATGTTGGGACTCATTATGAAACTGGAAGATAATGAAAATTACATATTCTTCAGTTGTTAAAGTTTATGAAAAGAGGTCAGAACAGCAGCATTATCTCAAAGTTTAAGCAGGGCTTAAGATTCAAAAGTATTTCTGATTAGTCTTAAAAGTATCATTTGACATCTGGGTACTTGTTTATATTTCTGAAAAATGAGCTGTACGTTTCAGAGAAACACTGTACAGCCTAATTAACATTTTGAAAATGTTTTAAGGTCCTTGGAAGAAAAGCAAGATCTCATGTAAACTATGATATCACACAAAGTCTTAATTGGCAAAACTTCGATGACTTCAATTTAGAGAGTAACTTAACTTACCCACTAAATTAATTTGCCTAAATACAAGGAAGAATCATTCACACTCTCATTAATGACAGATTTTCAAGTGACACACTCTTGTTGGTGAGAATCATTTCATTTACCTGGAAACTATCTCCAGAATTGCAGTACTTCAAAGCAGAGTACAAAACACTGGTATATCAGGTTTTTTTGGCCCCAGAAGGGTATTCTGAAATTTAGTGTAAAGACCAGAAGCTAAAATGTTTAATCCTCTTACAATTTAATAACCCATTTTATTAAGAACAATGAGGGTATAACTACATTTTTTTCTTATCCATATCAAATAGGAAAAACCTAGTGTTTGACAAATACAAACCAAATTCATTAAAGTTCATTTTCTACTACAAGAAGGAAAATAAAGTCCCTTTAACCACTGCCTTAAGGCAATAGACTTAGAAACATTTACTTAATCAGCACTCTTAAACAAACTTACTTAACAGTATTTCTCCATTACCATCTACTGTGAGAATCCTTAACTCAACAATATTGTAAATCCCTGAAAAGAAAAAGTCAAGATGAAAGGCAGACTAATGCATAATTGCCAAAGGACTAACATTTAAAGAACTGGTAACACCAAAATCAGGAAAGCTAGGTGTCATCTCTAGCACCTTAAAGCAACAAAGAACCCTTACTGCTCCAGGAATGAGAGAATTAAAATAAATAAAAAACAGCAGCCAAAAAAGGAAAACCATGAACTACCCAAAACAAATAACACAAGACAAAACCCCAACAACAACAAAAAACACCCCAAAATCAAACAAAACCAAACAGACCAGAAAACCACCACCCCAAGAAATCAAGGAATTTACAAAGTGAGATGCATCTAGGTTGTAGCTAGTTGAAACTGAGAAAGCACAAGACGCAGTCATGGATCTCAGCATTAAAAGGGTCACTGCCCACGATATTAGCAAAATTGACACCATCTTCCCTTTCTATGCAGAAAGGCAGGCATTCAGGGGCAAACTACAAAATCCCATGACAATCAGGTACACTGGCAAAGCGATCGATCGCCCCGGCCCTCGGTGGTTTATTTCCCCTTGGATAGGGGTGATTAAGTCCCATTAGCGTCAATGGGAGGAAGGCATACGTAACGAGGGCTGGAAGCTCCCTCCAAGGCCACTGCTGGTGGCACACCGGCCTCCCAGCAATTAACGCACCACACAGTGATCTGGACAGCAGCTGTGGGATGGAAAAGAGCTGGGGAAAAAGATAATACATATCAGACATAAATGCCAATTTCAAGCCCAACGAAATCTCGTCATGTCCTTGGGATTTAATTATGCATTTTAAAGGGGAACAGAAAGGAGCAGAGGGGTAAGATGGGCTCTAACCCAAACAGTATCATGAGTGATAAACAAAAGGGACTGGAAATCAGAAACTCTTCCATAGTGGGCAACAAGCTCTGCAACTTTCCATCATTTCAAACTCAGTGTTGATAAGGGTCAAGAGGAAAACACATACTTTTAAGAATGCTTGCTGTAATCTGTTCTTTGAAAAGACAGCTATGGAATGAATCAAGTAACTGCTGTGAAAAATCATCTGTTCTGCAAAAACTAACTGGCAACTTCTCTGCCAGCTGGTATTTAAGAGAGTATTTTATGTGAAGAAAAACAAAACATAATTTACAGAATACATTCATCCAAATTCACCAAAAGGTAAAATACTTTCCTTTTTTTTTTTTACCATAAATTATTAACAATTTCTCCTCTTAGATGTGCAAAAACACCAGTATCACAGCTGATTGGCAATTTCTAAATCTGAAAAAATATTCTTAGAAATCACGTGTGCAGATTATCAGTGCCCATATCCACCACGTGGATCCAAGAGAAAAAATTCATCCACTAGCCTGCTCACCAGTAATCCTTTCAAGTTTATCCCTCAGTGAATACCTAATCAGAATAGTATACAGGAAGAGACTCAGTGAAATATGAAAGATAAGTACATACAATTTTAGGAGAATTTGTAGCTTCATATTTCAATTTAGTAGCTACATTTCAATCCATTTAAGAATAGCAATTTTGTCTACTTTGTTCTAAGTTTTTGCAACCTATATTTTATATTTACTGTGTAAATACATTTACCTAGGGAGTAATTTACAGCACATAACACCTGATACTGCAAAGCACTGTTTAGTATTAGGTTAAAAAAAACAAAAAAAAACCAACCACACAAAAACCCCCTAACATAAACTAAACAAAACAGGATTACAAGGCTGAAATTTGCACATATAAAAATCAGTTTGCTGCATTTTTATCCTCTAAATATGCAGAAAGAGTGATCTCTACACACACCTACGAAGCACAAATTATACACCTACTAAGCACAAATTAAAAATATGGTCACATAAATATTTATTTTACAGTTCCCCTAGCTGCATAAGTTCATTCCACAAGCTGTTAATCAGAGATTCTGAAACAAAGATAACTTCAAGCTTGATCTCAGAAGCATAATGGAGAGAGGGACGTGTAATCCCTATTTGAACCAAACACTGTACATCCAGCTAACCTACTGAGATTAATTCTGATCCTGCAAATATTTAGTTACAAGAACACCCAATGGAACTGGCCTAGGATGTCAACAGAAGCTCTATTTATTGACTTATGCTAAGTGCCAACAAGACAAAAATCTGCTTATCTTTATTGATAACATGCTTAGAAAGTCAGGGGAACTGCACCAGGCCCACCACTTCTATTCAACAGCACTTGTGAGGCCCACCTTAGCTACACAGATGATTTTACCACAGCTGAGCAAGTGGGAGAATAGTTCAAGGCACAAGTGCAAGCTATTAACTTTCTGTTTTAGCAAACATACAAAAATCAACTTTATTTAAAGAGGTTAGCAACAGGAATTTTTGAAATATATCATCAGGCCCTTTTTCCCAGCAAAAAGACTTCTGTTCTGTCGGCTAAACTGGGTCAAATAATGTTTGACAAACAAGAGTCTTCACTGTAAAAATTACATGAGAGCACCCACGAAATTTAAAGAATTAAACTTGTTTCTACAGAAAAGCAGATCTAACTTAAAGCACATGCTTACAGTTTTTATAATGTGAGATGCTTTCATAATTAAAAATAATACTTTGGCTGCTTTTTGCAATCTTTCACTGAATTTGTGTAATCAATTCAGCCTCATTAACATTTAGCACACTCTACCTTATTCGGGTTTCCTCTTATACCGAACACCGAAACACCACTGATAGAAATCAGACACCTGGACAGAAACTCAGATCAGTGTTTAGTAAGCATGCTTTCAAAATATCCCCATTTTGAGAAGCACTCTTTATAAAGCAGACTTTAATTCCATTTAAACCCAAACTAATTTAAATTTCAGTAAAACTAATATGTGTGTTAGCCTATTCCCTACTCTGCCAAATCAGGTCACCTCAACGGTAACACTCAGTCAGTCTTTCTCTTGGCCAATCCTCAGAAAACTCTATCTGGGCTAACTCTATCTGTATATTCACAAATATTTTAAAGGCCACCCAAGAAGTGTATCTCCCAAATCACATCAATGGATATTCAATATGCATTTTATTGTTTGTATGTTCTAAAATTGAAAAAAAATCATAAAACTAAATGCTTGTAGTAAATTTAGATAGAGAAATGCAATTACTCACAAGTAGTCGGTAAGAGCTACTTTTTAATTAAACTGGGTAGACAAAAATTAATGTATTTCTCCACAAATATTACTTCAGAAAATCCTATCAGAAAACCTTCTACATATGATGTCACTGTGATTTCGCTACGTTGACCTAGCGTGTCATATGCGTGCAGACTAACAAATTTCCAAACCAAAACAGCTAAAATGATGACATATTTCTTGATCTTTCAGCTGAAGTTATTAAGTGGCAACCAGTTTACTATCAACATTTAAGATGCTTTGTCTTCCCATCATCCTACACAGAGCCCTTCAGAACACAGAATCATAGAATGGTTTAGGTTGGGAGGGACCTTAAAGATCACAATGATTGATTCAGCATTTGGCATCACTGACAGGTGAGGGGCAGATGAGCTAGCAACTTTTTTTAAGCCAGATCTATTCTTAGTTGTACTATCAAGTTAAAACTAACAACCCTATCTTAATCTTTAATTTTCTACTGTGTCTACAATAAAGCATTAAGGAGAAGAAACTTCATATAAGAACCTTCAATTGTATCTGAAAGGGCTGCTTTAGCAACCGCTTTGACTAATTAACACTATTTACACACCAAGTTTGCTGGAGTTTTTTGTTTTAAGAATGGTTTATGTTGATTTAACTTTGAAACATTAGCATAAGGTGCTCTTAAACTGAAACAAGAATGTCTACAGCAATGCCTCGTTTAACTAAACTGATCTCTAAACCTACTTAATTTAATCACTACACTTTTCATGTTTACGCAACACCTTTGTGTTACCACAGCCTCTTGAGGAGGTGTAGGCTTCAAGGATACTGAGAGGAGAATGCTTGATGGACCATGCACCCAGAATGAACTGCAGTTTAGGTACACAAGGCTTTGTTAGATTACTCCCCCCTAACCAGCTTGCCCTATACTAACTGCTGTTAGGACAATTATATTTGCATGACAAGGAGGAAGATATTTTTAACCATTCTCTGTGCAGGACGAGAAGAAATGAATACCCATTTTGTCACCACAATGAACTAAAACATAACTTAGGCAAGCCATGGCTGGATAGACTATTTTTTCCAAAATCTATGCAGGTACTGTATAAACACACACAGAGGAAAAAAATAAAGGCGGTACTCAGCCAAAAATTTACCCTTAGAAAAAAGGGTTTCATTTGCCACAGTCTATGCCTAAGCAAAATGAACTAAAGAATATCTTTGTGAAAGCAAATTTCATGCACAAACAATCTGCATAATGAATTTTTCTCCAGTAGCACTTGCATTTTTCCGTATAATAAAAGCCTACGTGGATGACAGCGCACACGCTCCTGTTATAATGCCTTGGGAGAAAACCATAATTGAGCAAGGCTGGGCCCCACCTCACTTCCTTCACTGACAGGTGCCTGACGATCCTTGTGCCGAGGGCATGCAGCTGTGGCTTCACCTCTCCTCCGGGGAGAGTTAACACTATCCTTGCCAGCCACTGGACAACCCACATGGCTTGCAAAAAATTCTGTACACGTCCTTCCCATGTAATATGTCTCTTGGGAGGTCCCTAGTTTCTTTGCCTTTTGAATCTCACAGCATTTACTTCCAGGCTGCTCTATACCTTCCTTTCCAATCCCTTTTATAACTTCTTCAGATTTTTATATTTGTGTACAATATGAGACATGGATTTGTTAATCTATTGGTTTCTCCCTTGCTATTCTATTCCCTTACTTTTATTTTCACATGCAGGTCAATAAACATCAAAGTGAGATTTTTCTTTCCTCTTTTCCTATTTTATACCTCCCTTCCATGTGCCTATTCTCTCTCAGATTTTTTCTCCTGCCTTTGATTTTTTTCCCTTTTTACCTCACTGTCCTGCTTGGTAATCAATAACAACCATCTAGATTCCCTAAGAGCAGACGGGAACCTCCTTTCTTCGTCCAGGAAACAGGACACTGATTTAAGCGTAAGGAGACACTTAAAATACAGGTGAACACCTGCAAAAGTTAGACATGGGCAACAATCCCAATTCTTTTTGCTATACCAGATCACATCAATCATTAACAAAATGCATTCCTGTCTTATATACCTCTTCTCTTTCACTTTCTAACAGAGATTTTCCGAGTCAAGACACAATTTCCTCTGGTATATATCAGTACTTTACTTGGCTCTACATGAAAACTGAACGTTTAAAAAAACCTAGGCAAAATCCTCACATTTTTCTTCTAAAGCATTAATCCATAAAATATGTAAAGTGTTTTCTGTGTGTAATGGCTGCCTCATTTGTCTTTATTTCAAAAAATTACCTACATCAGAAGGGAAGATGTAACAATTAGAAAATGAAGCTTCCTGGGGTACGTGGACAACATCCCTAAATTACAGATAACATACATTCAACACATCTATAAATATGTGTAAATTACTCACAGATCTGTAAATTAATGCATGGAAGAGTTCCAAAGTGATAGAGGGTATAGTAGCAAAATGTTGCAATTTTTCCCAGTGTAAAATCAGTCCATCCCAACCAGCACTGTGCCTGAGCTGGTCCCGGTAAGGACAGGGCAGTTGAAACAACACTTAACCCATGGTTAAGAGTAGGCAGCTTGGATAGCAGTCACAGTTGTTGGAAAGAGCCAAAATTTACTAGCACAGACACTGACCACTCCACAACAGCTGGCCTCAGTATTCAGGGACATTTTTAGGCATACAGATACAGCCAAAGAGATTCCCAAAGGATTTGACATAATTTTCCCCAAGTTTTCCTATTTTGCCACCTTACCCTACATGAACCCAACCCTGGAGGCTCTGCCACTGAGAGAACTCAGAGGTATCATGCTACCAGTACCTTCCTGGTGTGGCGGGGAAATCTTCTCCTTGCTATCTGCAGACTTACCCTTACAGCTGAGACAATCAACAAACTTGAGCAAAAAGATGAGAATGTAGTAGAAGTTTCATTACCTCCTGTGTGACTTTATTTATAAAGCACACATGCAAAATACAGTCCTTTTGCTAGAGGGAAAAATTCCAGTCCACTTTTGGCTCTCTCTAAATTCTACACCTGCCTCTGGTGTCAGCCGTGGTCATGGGCGTTCAGTTTGATTCAGGATTTGGCATCAACCTTCTATAGCTCTTCAGTACTAGTGTATTTGGATAAAGTATTTTCCATCGTCTTATTATTGCTCTGACATACTCATTTAGCTTTTTACATAAGCAAACTCTCATTTACTTTAATTTATTGCCAGAGTAAAGAACCCAAAAGTTTGGACTATTATTTATTTATTTGACCTGATCTCTTGCCATACATGGGCAAGGCACTCTACAGATAAGCACATCATGCCCTAAACAGGCCAAGGGGCTAGGCAGGAACAGATTTTCTTGCTTTCACACTTGATTTCACACGTAGCATGTTGTTTTCTTTTGTGACAATATTTTGTGTCTGTGTGTAGTTAGAAAGGGTTTTTTTGTTGTGCAAAGCTGGCTCTCAAGAAGAGTTCAGAGCTGAGGTAAACTGGGAGGGGGGCAATTCTGAGAAACTAGGAGGAGGAGAAGGGAGCTTTGAGCCACTCAGAAAGTAATTTCAGGAACATTGGATAAATATTACACTTATAGAAGGACTGAAAGGAGAAAAAAAAATAGCAACAAAGAAATCCAAACCCTGCTCTGTAATTTGCATAACACGTCTTTCTAAAGAGACAAACATATAAAAGAAGAAAACCACAGTATTTTTATATGAGGTCCATGAAAGCAACTAAGAAGCTATTATTAACATCAATTTTACAGAAATATATCATTTTCTTACAAGAAACTTGTTGGTCTTTTTCCTTTATTTTTTTTCAGCCAGAAAACCTGCCCATAAGACCAACATAACTCATAATGCAGCTCTGCCCTGTATCAGAGACCTGAGTATCTGGATGAACATAAGGGTATATGCTGTGTTCTTGGGCAGCAACATAAGTGAAGATTTTTGAATAAAGTATACAACAACAGTAACATCTTTCATAGAAGCTTGGTTTCCCACCTAGAACCAGTGCTGGAATAGTGCCACAAGAACTGCAAAAATCCTTTGTGCTTATAGAGCCAGATCTCCAAAAGCAGCTCCTAACATAGTCCTTGAAAGAAGCATTTTGTGTGCACTAGAATTTCCTTTTTGTCAATAGCTACACATCAGCATATGCACTGAGTCATCACAGTTGATCTCCCAGGCCAGACATCAATCCACACAAATATAGAATTTTCCTGGGCAAAATTTGCAAGAGAATTATTTTTTACTATTTTTTTTTCAGATAGAGTGCAAGATACATTTAATTTGAACCCTCAGGTACTTCAGAAACAAAACCATTTTAAAAAGATTCTATTTTTATCCCTGTATGGGGGTGAATAACGTAGAATAAATGACTAGGGTAAAATTATACAAAAAGTACTTCACAGCAAAAATGGAGCCCTGGGAAGGCTGGTTTTCTCCCTTTGAGCCTTCAAATCTTATCCAAGCAGGCACTTTCTTCTCAATATTATTCTTTTACCTGCAATCCTGGAGTTCTTGGACTCAAGGCAGACATAACTGTGAGTTCTAAATAGCTGCTGTACAACTGCAAAGTGAGTTAAAATCACAACAAAAACCAACTCCATTGATACACTTTGCCACCTCCCTAATGGTGTCTTTTAGGCAGTATTATATATGTATGCCTATAATGATTTACACTGCAATCCAATGACACCCAGTATATCACAAACATTGATGTTGACCATCATAATTTTTTTATACTGAGTCAGAACAAAAGTATTTAGGGCAATGATTCATTAGTTATAAGTAAAACAAAAGAGTCAAAGGGCAAATTCTGGCCATATAGAAGCCAATAGCAAAAATTCTCCAAGCTTTTAAGCAAAGAGTAAAAGTGAAGTAATAAAT
The DNA here is from genome assembly GCA_013399435.1 of Arenaria interpres. NCBI lineage: Eukaryota > Metazoa > Chordata > Aves > Charadriiformes > Scolopacidae > Arenaria > Arenaria interpres. The sequence continues at coordinate 34,193 of VXAK01014021.1, read as the reverse complement.
GAACCTCTGACCAGTACTTCTGCTTCACTAAGCTGTTTGTATAGTTTTACCACATTAAGCTGTAACACAAGCTAGTCAGTTTTAACATGAGAGCCTTCCTCAAAAACTTCTTCCTTATTCAGAAACAATTCTTGTCCCCAGAAACTCCCAAAATCGGTTGTCTCCATACTTTTTCTAAGAATAATAGAGAAAACAAATCCTTTTGTTTAACTTTTTCTTCCCTGCCACCAGTGTAGGAAGGCTGTCATCCTGTTGGCTTCCCTACCCGTTAGTGGTTCCTCATGGCAATGCAGGTAACAGACCATCCACCAACCTTTAGTGGTTGTGACATTGGCAGGCAGTGATCCTTCAGCACTCACTGGTGGCAGCAATGGTAAGCACCTGTCAGCAATATTCTGCTTATAGTATGACCAATTTGGTGGAAACTAGGTCACTTCCAAATACAGAAGATGACGCAGTAGGGGTATGCAATTGATTCTTGTGACAAAGGGTTCATCGAGTGTTGCCAAGATTAATTTAAACCCTTGGGGCTTAAATCTGGGAGCAAGTTTCCCTTCTAATAAAAGATGAATCAGTTTCCCCTTCGGTTTTTGGAAAACATGACAGAGGCAGCATGCCAGACAGCTTAGATATACCAGGTACCTTCTTACACTCTAAAATGGATAGAAGGAAGAAGGTATATTTAAGCAGCAAGGTACAGAGAGAGAGAGATTGCACTGGCTAAGATGCTCATGGTAGTAGCCAGCAGGTGTGCAAACTCTGTTGGGTGCTGATGCAGTGCCCCCACCTGCACTCCTGCTCAGTCTGCCAGGAGTTACAGGATGAGAATTTTCTTCCAGCAGTTGCCCCAGGCACACTGGGAACAGTTACTTGGGAGAGCAATAACCAGCTGCCTTCAACTCTCAGAGTCTGTGGGAAACATTAAAAGCTGACTTAGGCAGATTTGAGGGGTAAGGAATGAAAGATGAATCAGTGCAACACTTCTTCTCCCCGGATTTTGTCTGCCATGATCACATCACTATGCCTGGGAACACGCTAAATAGCTGATTTGCTAATACATGTTAGCAATTTTTAATTTTTTTTTAAGCTTAAAAGATGTTTTTTTTAGGCTCCCTAGACTTTCTCTCCAGTAGAGGCTGTGGAATATTGCATTCTAATGATTTTAGTGATCAAAGAAAAACACTTAGGTGTTCATGGTTATTTTTGAAAACGAAAGGAAGATAAAATTAAAAAAACAGAAATCTTCCACATCCAATTCTGCTGCAAATATTTCCAGTTTACACAATTGATAGGAAGGCGCAAAAAGTACTGGTGGAATATAAGAAATGGTTGTCTGAATGGAAAACAAGAGCTTGTTTGGTTGGCATGCTTCATTAAACAGATAACCCAGAGATTTTTATTTTTCAGCATATTAAATCACTTCTTTTGTTCAATAATCTTTTTCACTGTTAAAGTTATTGAAAAGCTTTTACGTGATACATTGTCAGCATTTGATATGGCAAAAACTCGCTAACTCAGCGGGGGGCTGTCATGAATGTCAGAGCTAGGCAGACACTGGGCTATTTTATTTGTTTTTCTACAACTAAGTAAATTCTCAATATGTCAAAATGTATATTATAAGAACAGGTGAAAAAAAAAAGCTATGAGAAAAGCAGTGAATGAATCAATTCATTATACATCTATTCACTACCACGTTCTTCCTTCTTCTATTACTACACCTTCTAAATCTTCCGGTTAAGCTTTACATTTAGTCAGACAAGCTGTCTCCTACGAGTAACGAATATATGGTTTTCACTATGACATCATGTCTTTCAATACACAAGCACTACACAACAACAATTACATTTTTCACTTGCTGGATGATAAAGAGAACTTTGATTGTGTTTTCTGTAAAAAATCCATGCATAAGAGGTCTACAGTGAAATACATAAGTAAGCAGACAGTCACGTATACATGTGATTTACTTTTTTTTTTTCCTATGCAATGCAGTGTGCTGTTTAGCAGCTTAATCGGCTGAGACCAAATGATTATTCAGCATCAATAACCCCTATTATGAGTTGTGAATTTATTTTTTTTTTTTAAATTAGGAGTGCTTAAATAACAGGACAAGTATGAAATCACTGAGGAAAAATTAACATTTTTTTCTTTAATAAATCTACTTTCACATGTGTTCGTAGGCGCTTCTTAAGCTTTGTTCTGTAACTAAAAAGACTTTAATTTGAAAAGTTCATCAGATAAAATATTTTCCTTAGCCTTTGTGACATTTAATTATACAGATCTGTTGGTTTGGGTTTTTTTTAAGTAATGTATACAGCTCTAGGTTAAATCATTGGACACCTGTGAGGGAAGAAGAACAAAGGAATACTCAAAGCCGCAGGGAATTGCCATATTCTCCATTTCAGCAGTGAGATAAACTACTGGAAGATTTTGACCAAGACGAAGAATAGCACCTGCATCCCATGCCGTACCCTCAGAAAATCAGTGAGGTTTTCACTTGCAATTATTGGTGCTGAATTGGGGCCTAAAGAAGAAACTGCAGAATAAAAGAGCAGATGGAAACCCCAGAAGAGCAGATGAAGAACTGCCAAGAGTGACTGAGGTGAAACAGAGCCAAATATTTTTATCAACTCCTAAAACAAGACATTCTTGGTAGCGAGATCAGAAGCTGAGCAATCACACCAAATTATGCTTCAACCTGAGATGAAAATTTAAATTTTGTTCTTCCAGCCAGTATTAACAAGAAAATAAAAGAAAAACATAATAAGAACTTTCTAAATATAGCCAACAAAACCAGAGACAACCTTATAACTTACAAGCTTTGGAAGGGAAGCCCATTTGAAAAAAAAAAATAAAAATACTGGGTATAAAGGAGAGATGTTACACAGCAATTTTGTTTCACGGAGATGTGTGGCTTGTAAGATGAAAGCTGCTTATCTGTTATTGTTTTATGGAGTGTTTGTTGTGCTGATGGAAGACGAAGGTCAAACCTACACTAAAGCAACTTTAGCTGATTATTCAGAATTCCGGGTTCAAGTTTTTATTGCTGGGGTTTCCATTAACAAGACTGCGTCTTGGGTGAACTGGAAGGTGATGTCCTGTTCCAGGCTACTGATGCACAACAGTCTGGCTCCAGGAAGTGCACTCCTGGGAAAGGTGTCCGTGATAGACTGAGAGGGCAATAAAAGCTGGGACTGTTCGAAACTGAGCATGCTTGACCAAAAAACCTGGTGTCTCCAAACTTCCATTCACCAAATGCAAAAATAAGAGACTGAGTTCTGGAAATTTCCCCCTAAGAAAGGAGGGGACAGAAATCCTGGGATTCATTAAAGACCTCTGCTGAGTATTTTAACAGGCAAGTCTACAAAGGGTCTGTACCCAAAGGTTTGGGTTGGTTGTTTTTTTTTTTCATTAAAGGAAAACAAAATAAAACAAAAGCAACAACAACAACATAAAAAACAGCCAAAAACCCCTAAAAAACCCAAATCTACACATTGTCCTGAGTGGGAACAAGAAGGACCAAGTGTGGAAGACAAAATACGCATCTTGGAAAGTAAGGAACTGTAACACTCACTTTTGAACCTGAAACTATCTGGAAAAGCAATCAAACCACCAGAAGAGACTTGTATGTTTTAGAATATGGTGTTTGTACCAAAACTTGTCCCTGGCATGCAAAAAGAATGACCAGCTGTGTAAGGGACCATTTAATTGGGCTATAATGAATTTTAGCTTCTCTAGGAATTACCCAGCAACTGCACAGTAAAGGGATCATTTCTTTTTTCCCTGCTCCCACTCAGATCCTTGCCCTCCCTACAGCTGGTCCCAATATGTTACTCAGTCCTCACTGCTCTTCCCGTGCCCAAGAGTCGAGAGGCTGAAGAACAGGAATTATCTTCCCACAGCGTTAAGCATTCAGAGTCCCCCACAAGCCCCAGCTTTAGAGTTCTTGCTTCTTAGTCCATCTTAACCACCGTTTATCAGGGAAACGGAGTCCTCAGAGGGCAAGTATTTGCACTGGGCACCGGCAACAGAGAGCACAAGCATTTTGCTTGCTGCCGATGAAAGCTAAGAACCGTGCAGCCAGATCTGACAGTAAGACCCTCGATGACAGATATGACACAGAAACAACCAGCTGTTTTCATTGTTTTATGTTGCACGACATCAAGCAACTGGAAACGGTTGTTAGCCTTAAACAGAAAGCCCAGTTGGTAAGGATGATTTTTGGGCAGTCCAAAGTGAGTATTCAATACTTGAGTGTACACAAGGGTTTGCTGAAAGTGACCTTGATAACATGGTTGTCTGCCATTTTAAAGCAGAGGCAAAAAAAGTATATAGTGAGGGCAATACTTCATATATCGTTAATGAGGCTTCCTTTGTAATGTGTGTATAAGCAGTATGCTTCAGGAAAAACAAAACAGAAACGAATACACACCAAGTGCCTGAAAAATCTGAACTAGTGATTACAATTTTGAGACAGACAATTTGGCACAGACACATTCCTACTGATAAATAAAAATGTGGTTTTGAAGGCAGCAGTATACTGCACTTCACTGGAGAATTTGCTTTCATTCTCCCACAAAATAGTCCATCAATGCATTAGCTCAATAGTAACCATTTTTTTTATTACTAGATGAACGTGTTTTATGTTTGGATGAGATATGGCTGACAGCTCATTTTTCCCTTGCAGTCAACTCAATCTCATCCAAACTATTAACGTTACAGAGTTCCAAGACAGATTTGCCAGTGGATGTTAAGTCAATTCCCACAGACTTAACTGAGGACAAAACTCAGCCCTTAAGCAACAGACAAAATGTTAACTGGTACAGCTACTGAGTACAGAGAATTTATTTTCTCTCTATGAGAAATAGGCATGAAACGATATATTTAGGAGACCAGGCAACTTATGTAATGTTCTTGTTGCTTTTATTAACATTTTCACTATGTACTGGCAGTTCACTTTGGTATGGCTTGCTTTGTTATAAAATGAGCTCCTATACCACGAACATATTTCTGCAAATACGGTAACTGGATCAAAATAAAGACATACTTTGTTTCCAGGAAAAATATGCATATGACATAGAACAGTAAGCTTTTAAAGCAACTCATCTTCAAACACAAAAGTGTCCCCCAGGCAGATTTTACAATTCTTATTTTAACATTAACCTGTTTTGTAAACAAGTGAAGTGGCTGGCAAACACTTCTGCAAGATTTTTTCCCCTAGAGCAAATAATGACAACAATTTCCTATTTTTCATTTATATTACCAAATTCCATAAAATCTTCACAATTAAAACTCAAGCTCATGGACTTACTCAGTTTACAGTTTATCTATTGAACTGTCTCTGCGTCAACATACACCACAGCTGAATGTCCAAATACCCTCAGTTTTAATTGACCTTAATAGAGCTCACTGAAAAAGAGTGGTCTTGCTTTGTAACCATGCATATTCACTTCAATAGCACAAATGAAGCAGACATCTTATAATCAAAACTTGCAAATGTTTTAGTACAATATGTATCCTAAATATATGCTGATGACCCAAAAAAAAAAAATTCAAACTCCCACAGCTATCCCTACACATAAGAATTAAAATACAATACAATTTATATAAGAACAACTGCAATACTAATTTTAGAATTACCCAGTTTTTTACTGTCTTAACTTTCTTGTTGAACAGAAACTTGACAAATCCAGTCAGGGCAAACTTCAACAAACTCCCTCAGGCAGTCCTCCTTAGGAATATTTTAATCCCGATTACACTTCTACAAGCTTGTGAAGTACTGACAAACTTTCCTCACAGACATGTCACTGGACCTATCAATAAATATCAGTTTATCACTAGCTATATACCAAAAAATCAAAAACAATCAATCCATAGGCCGGTCCACATGTACTACTCCCTCTCAAACACTTACAGTACTGTGTGTCTACTAAATACCTATTTCTTCCTCCATGAATGTAAGAAAACTGACACAAAGGTACTCTGTGCAAGCTTTATTTCACAGAGAATTAACAGCTTCTCTGAAAAGAACCACATACTCAGGAAAGCAAAACCCCCCAAGGTAAACTATACATGTGTATAATATCATACAATAAACACGGCACATTGAATACAGATATTAAACAGCTAAATAAGAGGATAATGTGCAACACTAGTAAAACATAATAGGCCAGAGTTTGCTTATCTGCCTGAAAGGTAAACATCCAATAACGGACCCAAATCCTTGCTTCAAAAGTCAGGATGAAAATAATGAAAATAGTTGAGACAACTTTGCCCTGCTTGTTCATGCAGTAGCAGAATTTGTTGGCTTGCATTTTTCTTCCAGAAACAACATCTACATCTAACTGCAGGAATTCATTTAGATCACAAGTGGTCAGAATAGCCTTTCTTACATGCAAATAAAACTACAAGAAGGGGAACTGAACAACACGGAAGCAAAAAACTCCTTGCTACAAGAAAACATTATCAAATTTACAATTCTCTATCAGTTACCATTTAAGATAAATATGGACTACACAACAAATAATTATAACCACTGACAATATATTATGTTTATTAACCAAACTTAGCCCTTTGGGTAAAACCAGGGGGAGATTTCTACTGAAGACAACAGAAATTGCCTAGCGTTGTAATGAAGCCGATTTTGACTCTTACTGTAATGGCTAGTTTTGTTTCTGCAAGAAGCAAAACATGAGTAACGTAGGCACTTTGACTTCATACACTTGGACTGTATATACTTCAAGGCAACATTTTGTGTGCTATCCAATCAGTTGTTTTATATTTTGCATAAATATATTTCCATGTCTATTACCAAAAGCATAACTTTATTTTCTTCTCTGAGCAGCAGTTTTAACTAAATCATATACTAGCCTTTAATATTATTTTGTTGTGATTGATTATAATATATATGAAAATTGAACTGAACTTGAATTTGTCATGTTTAATTACCGATCAAATTTACTATCCAATGATATAAGTATCCTTAAAATTCAGTTACTGCATACCTTATTCTCACATACACTCTTAAAACCGTAACATACATTTGTGTATATGTAAACATATATTAGCACTGCCCTCTACAACATTTAACGTTTCCTCTCCTTGGAGCCCAAAAAAAGGGCATTGTATTTTTTTTCTTTTATTATGTGGGACTATGTAACACTTTTCAAAAATAATGAGAAATTCTGAACTGCAGACACTAGTAATACAGAAAAATTAACAGTACACATCAACATTTCTCCAATATATTAGTTAAAAATCTTAGATTTTGTGCTACGTGCACAAAGGATAAGGAACAGTCATCGGCATCTCATCAATGTCCCCTGGGAACAGCAGGCTGGCACAGAAGTCTCCTCTCCCTCTTCCTCTGAATCAGGAGGGAATATGAAAAAGGACAGCTGGGAGAGAACTGACCCTTAGGGCAAAGTGGCATTGCTGGATGGGGGGAAGCAATGGGTATAAATAAGATTTCCCAACTTTCAGCTTTCAAAATCAGGATCTTAATATCAAAAAAACTGCCATAAAATAAGTCAATCTCCACTTTTTTCCTGTAGCCAACTCTCAGAAAATGTCATCTACTCTGCCTCCCCTAGTGCCAAGTCTCAAAAGGCACAAGTATCAACGCGGGGAGCACCGCTTGTCTGCCAAAAGAGAGCGCTTAGCTGCCTTCACAAAGGAGACTGAGGACAGAGCAAAGAACCAGTTAGCAAGGTGGGCATAAAACAGCAGTCCTGCTTCCCTGAAAACAACAGTGAGCTTGACATCAGGCCTGCACAGCACAATTGCATCTACACAGGCTAAAAAGCTGACAACTCTTTCAGTGGGAGAAATGCTGGTTCACATCACCCTCTCTGATGGTACTCCATGAAAGCCACACCGATTAAGCTTACATACAAATTCCAGGAAGTCTGAACAAGGGATAGACAGTAAAAACTATGAGACAAACTAGCAGGATTAAAAAACCCTACAAGCTATGAAGTCTTTTCTATACTTTTTTCCATGTATCCCCAAAATTTCCAGCTGGACAGATGCTTGATAATGAGCCCTTTGAAAGATGACACATACACAGGGCTAACTATGGTGAGCGTTTCCTGTCTCCAGTGAATCAAGAACATTTTTCCTCCTGGATGCATACAGCAAAACAAGCCAAAAATTATTAAACACTGTCCCAGTATCTCTTCTAATATAGAGAAAGGCTATTGGGAAATGGTGTACATTTCGCCAAGTTTCCTTTGAGTCAGCTGTGAGTTCCTTATATGCCAAATGTAGTTAAAATAGGAGGTATAGAAATTGACAGTAATAACTGAACCAAAAGTTTGGTGCTGTGGTTTTAATTTAAATCAGAGATAAGATAGGATTCTGAATATTCTGGGGCTTAATATGCATGTTAGAGAAAATGTACCAAAGACAACAGATAAAAGAAGGCAAAAATTATTAAAAAAATCTTCTTCTGTACATAGAAGATGACAGACACCTCATACATGGAAACAACACTTAATAGGGTGTCTGCAACTCGTGATTCATGCTTTCTTAAGAGGCATAAAAAAAGCTTTATTACACTATTTCTATACTTTACAATAAAACTATATTTAGAACTTCAGTATGTATACTAGTTCATACTGTAAAACTTCTGAAAAAAAAAATTAGTTATTGAACTGAATGCATACGTAAAAGTATTTTTATTTTAAACATGTCTTCAGTACTTTTTGTAAGGCACACTATACTATTTTCACTGTATTAAAATCACTTACCCAATATGAAAATCCTAACATACTTCAGTTCTTTAGCATCCCTTAATTCTCATGTAAGCTTACATTAACAAACATCAATGCATCTACAGCTTCCTATCATAAAAAAAAAATAAATCTCAAAGTCTACAAGACGACACCTAAAGCATTATGGCATTCACGGGAAGGTTGGGTTTGTCTTGCTACCACAGGTTTTCTAAAATTTGCTCCACTGGCCCCCTGGAACTGCAGCAAGTGCCCTCCAGACTCAGGGGGGAGCTGCAGGATTTATTCCTGAGCACGGTGTGGCATGCAGCCAAAGGAGTCATTTAGTGGAGTTTTTGGCCAAGCAGGAAAGTGTTCCATTTCTTCTGCCATTCATTAAGACCCACGAGGAAACTGAGACAGGAAGTCAGGCTTCCAGATAATAGGAGTGTTCCTAATGATGTCCTTTGGCTCACAGCACAGAACAGTTCCTCTATGCTCGCCCTTGCTACAACATCTTTTCTCCATATAATTTCCCACTGTAGAGGGGGAACAACAACAAAAGCATGTAAAATGAGTTTTCCTTTGCATTCAATTCAAAGGGCCCACTTAAACCGCATGGATTATCTGCTTGTGCATGGTGTATGAACAGCAACTAATTGTTTCTTAAAAACAGCTATTTATGCTTGGAAATTAGTGTAGCGTAATGCCACTTCAGAAAGATTCCTCCATTGCAATGTCTACGTTATATATATATTATATTAAAACTTCACAAAACACCTAAAAGCTAATTACACCCCAATTTCCTGGTTATATCTTGCCTCCATTGTACAGGACTGTTGAAAAAACATATCTCCAGTAAGCTTTCAGTAAAGTGGCCCTAAATATAATTTTTCCTCAGGTTCATATTCTGACCTCATTAAGGTGAGTATCACCATACCATTCTTGTCCTTAAAAGTAACAAGAGTATCTTAGAGGGACTGCAGTCCAGGTGAAGAATTCAGCCTTATAAGTTGCAGTGCATAAATATAACGCATTTAGTACTTCTGCATAAACGTGCCAGGAAACACAAATCGGATCAAAAATTAAGACCCTACTTTACGATAAAGGAAAAGAAAATACCTTCATTGGCAGCTGTGTGTCCCTGCCCTGGGCATAGTTTCCTACTGTACAGATCACACGATGGCCCACCTAACACAATCCAGGGCCCATAACACACTAATGCGCGCTCTTCCACATCCCACCTACGGGATCTGCCATACCCCACGGCAGGATACATCACAGTGTTATTGTAGCTACGATGATCCAAAGAGATGAAATTCAAAGTTTGCAAGGAAAGTAACTATCTTTTCTTAGACCAACCTTACAGAAAGAAAAAGTCTAACAAACTTTCAGACACACAATCTTTATAAAACATGACATTTTACCAGGTGGAAGAGCCATTGAATAATCCACAGCAGTGTGCAAAGGAAAACTAAAAGATCTGTGTGAGAACGTATTTAACTGACATGCTGGAACAAAACATCACTAGAAATTTTGATAAGTGTATCCGTGTTTTAATTAAAAGTTACTACCTTAGCAGCAGCTGAATACAGAGGGCGGTTTGATCTGCAGTCAAAATGCACTCACAGAAGTTTCTGCTGGAAATCGCCTATCTACAGCTGCAGAGGGCCCAGCACGTGATAGTTCACCTCTTGTTTACATCTCAGTTTTTACCTGGTTACCTGGCTTCCCCTGACAGAAAACCCATGCAGCCTTTTTTTGGTGTTGGTTTATTCCCTATGCATCTACCCAACCTTAAACATAGGTACCTGTGACTTGTCAGACAACAAAAAGGAAGGAAGGACGGACGGAAGGACGGACGGAAAGGTGCAGTGTTTCTCAGTGCCCTGGGGAGATAGAAGTCCCTGCAGCTCCATCAGTACAGGAACAAGGCTCCTTTCCAGCAGACAGTCAGCTGAAGAAAGGGTTTATCTTGATACCAGAACAGCCATAAAGAAATAAAAGAAATCTGAATTGCTTAGCATGTAAGAATGGGGATGTTAACTTGTTTCTGTAGCACGTGAAAGTGGATTCCAAGTCTTGTCTAGGTCTTTGCTGATTTCCATGATACATCATCTGCTTGTTGGAAGGAGAGGGGAGGAGAATTTCTCCACTAAAAAGACCTAGGCCGTTTTAGGTCAAAGAAGCCAAGTCAGAGTATGTGAGCAGAAACCATGGGTCTAATAATTTTTCTTCTTCTATAAAATTATGTAGTTAGAACTATTATTATTCATGTTAAATTTTGTTGAATTTTTTTCCTTAGTCTGAGCTTGTCCATCATTAGGAAAGACAAACAAAAGGTTTACATTTATAATCAAGTCTTTCTAGAATGACTACATCAATGAATCTGCAAAAATACATTATATGTGAATCAATGCTGTGCCATACTCCAAATAAATCTAACAGACACTTTTTAAAATCACAAAACATAGCCACGAAATATTAATTTTGCCCAAACTGAAAAAAACTGTCATGACTTTAGCTGGCTCTACGCATTGTTGACTTAAATCACCATAGAACAGTTTGCATTTCTCTAACATTTCAGTTTTAGCCCCCTCAAGAACTGCACATCTCTGTAAATACAGTTACTGATTGAGGACTCATCTCTGTATTTGTCTCTCTTCCATAATGCAAAAGAGAGCCCGTTATAAATTCGCTTTACCCAAATTTCAATTCCATAGACACAACAACTGTGATCTATCAGTGCTACAATTCATACGTAATTCAGCTTCTGTATTTTCACCTGTACTAAGTGTGAAAGTGTTTCATCCTCAAAATGCAGATAAAGGACTGGAAAAAAAAGCAAAGCCTTTTCCTACACTCTCTACTCTCCACCCTTCCTTCAATTCAGGAAATCAAAGGATCTACAAACTGTAAAAGGAGAATCTTTTCATGATGGGCAAAGATTTTTCACCTTCCTTCCACTGCCGAATAACTCCAGAAAACTCCATAACTAAAGCCAAGTAAAGGACTTTTTCAAACAAGACTCCTCAGTCGAATCTAAGATCACTTATCACCTTCCATTCTCACTCCGGCCCTGATTAAAGTTCAACACACTGAAGAAACAGCATCAGAAAAAAACAGAAACTTGTAAAACACAAAAGTAACAAACTATGTGATTAAACCCAAGTTGTGCACTGAGTTAGACTACGCCATAAGGATACTTATGTCTGTATTGCAATCTAGAGTTTTTGCTATCCATCCAGACTATACATAGCTTTAAAAAGAACAATATACTTTATATTCTGCTTTTATTTTACTCTTTAACTAGTTCTTCAACCTATAAATACATTGGGATATTAGTACACCTGTTCCTCCTAGTTTTTCAAGATCTCTTTTACTCCTAGCAGCTCTGGGATAGGAAATGTTTTAATTTGGGGTATTGTAAATTACTGAAGAGACTTTCTGTGCTTGTCAAACTTTTACTAATGGTACATGATTTTGCTGATATTATTACAAACTACATTGACACCAGTTTCACATCTGCTATATTTTGTAACAAATGGCTTATTATCTTTGACTTTACATTTATTGAAATTGCACAGATAAGGAACTGTGTATGCAACTGCAACCATCATGTTCGTCAGCATTTTTAGCCATTCATCAGATTGAACAATTAATAAAGTATTCAGCTATGACAAGAAGAAACCTATCTCTAAAGGCTGAGAAATTATTGCAGTAATCTAAATCCAGTCTTATCCTGAGGCTTCTTTTGAGGGGAAAAAAAAAATAAAAAAAATCAGATGCTCTTGCAAGCTGCTGGATTTTTTTCACACCCCAGTCCAGCAAGAAAGAACCTGCAATCACACGGCCACTGAGTGTAAGATTTCTTGATACTCTTGTGTTAGTGATGACAACTACAGAAACTGGGGCAAAAATCCAATTGCCTTCATTAATGTGCCTGCAAAGCATGTGAGCACATGAATACAAGCAAGATGTGGCCCAAGTCCACAGGACTAAATTAGTCAACTCTGCACTTCATTACTTATTCACCTATAAATATTATCTCTAAAGTAACTGGAAACATTCCCACTGAGTTCAATCACCTCTAGATCAGGTTTAACACACATATTAAT
>VXAK01014019.1:87244-101901 GCA_013399435.1 Arenaria interpres | reverse complement strand
AGATCATCTCATCCAACCCCCCCACCAAAGGTTCACCTGCAGCAGGTTGGACAGGAACGCAGCCAGGCGGGATTTAAATATCTCCAGAGAAGGAGAGNGCGGGTTTTAAATATCTCCAGAGAAGGAGATTCCAGTCTTTCTGGGCAGCCTGTTCCAGTGCTCTGTCACCCCCAAAGCGAAGTGTTTCCTCATGCTACATGAAATTTCCTCTGTTCCAGTTTGTGCCTGTTGCCCCTTATCCTGTCACCAGGCACCACTGAAAAGAGTCTGGCCCCATCCTCTTGACACCCACCCTTTAGATATTTATAAGCATTGGTAACATCCCCTCTCAGTCTTCTCTTCTCCAGGCTTAACAGACCCAGGTCTCTCAGCCTTTCCTCATAAGAGAGGTGCTCCAGTCCCTGATCACTTTGTAGCCTCTGCCAGACTATCTCCAGAAGTTCTCTGTCCTTCTTGAACTGGGGGGCCCAGAACTGGACACAGTACTCCATATGGAGCCTCACCAGGGCAGAGTAGAGGGGGAGGATGACCTCCCTCGACCTGCTGGCCAGTCTTAACGCACTCCAGGATACCATTGACTTTCTTGGCCACAAGGGCACATTGCTGCCTCATGGTCAACTTGTCCATATTCATCTCAGGCTCACATTCTAGAGTATAACATGTCGGGCTAGTTTTTGCATGTTGACCTCGTTAAAAGAGAAAAGAAAAGAAACAAAAACCACCCCACACCTTATTGGCAGTGATGTCTGTTGAATTAACCATAATGGCAGCAAAATTAAAGGCAAGAACACCAAATTTTTGCTTGTGTACATTCTCCGACATTCATTTCATGTGGATATATATATGATCATTTATCCTAACAAAACAGTAAAGAACTGAAGCCCTTTTAGTGCTCTAAGGTTTTTGTTTCTCAACCAGTTAACAAGGTAGGTATACTATTTTTATCTAATATTAATTTCAAATAGTGAGAAAACATCTTATAATTGTATATCCCTCTGGTAAACAAAATTACATTAGAGCTTCTTTTGCCATGCTGTTCTATTGTAGCTAACAGCAAAACAGAAGAATTGTTTCTTATTTAAAATTGGAAAACACTTGTTTACAAATTCAAATTGCAATTAAGTCTTCAAAGGGATGAAATGGTAAGTAGAACAAAGGAACTGTCCAGACGTTGCATTAGTGTCTTTGATCTTCTTTATAATGTAGACTTAATGCCAGATATAGAGATTAAGGGGGAAAAAGGGACTAGAAGCATATACAGTATATAATTACATCGATCAGAAAAACTATTAAAAATTGTAAGTATTTCCAGTCTCATTTTTTCCACTCTGAAGTTATTATGGGAGGATTCACCTAGAAAACAAAACTACTTGAAGGAAGATCTTCCCTTTTGTGTTTGGTTCTAACTGTGGACAAGTCTGAACTGCTTGAGCCTAGAAATTACCATACAGCCTTTCTCCTGGAGGTTTTATAACTCAGAATAGAAGGAAGGTTGATTTTCAAGCTATGATCGGAAAATAAAACTAGAGGCTGGGTTCACCTTTGTTCAGAGAGTGAAGAACTCCAGACACACAGGTCATGTAGATCAAAAGTGTCAACATTAAGATCATAGATTCTACTTCCTGCAACCATGGAGGCTCAATCTTCATTTTCCTCCAAGTATGCTCCTTGGAAGAGAGCTATGGATGGATAAGTGTCTTTATTTCTCCTCTCCACTGGGGTTTGGGTCAGGGGTGCTGTCAAGGAGAGGGAGTAGGCCTTTCAGGTATTCAAGTTATAGGACGCAGTCTACTATCTCAGAACTAAGTGTCCCCAGTCGTCCTGAAGCAGCTCATTACAGACTCTACTGTGGCTTTACATTCCATCTCTTAACCTTTGCAAAACCAGGCATTAATAACAAATCTATCCATAGCTATGAGACAGATTGGCAGGTTTCCAAACAAAGGAACACTTTTATTTGAAGCTCCTGGATAAACAGCCAGTCATAGTGTGCTAATTCTTTTCTCCATTTTAGTAAAATAAAAAGAAATTAATCATACACTGAGGATCTTGCTACGTTATTTTTCCCCCAGAAGCCATTAACACAGCTGCCAATGTACGCCAGTGAAGAGAGACAATCTACACACAAATAGCTGGCAGAAAACGACTCCACAGCTTGGCCACTGCACCGAGAAGCCACACACATTGGTAAGGAGTTTGATGATCATCCCAAAGACAGAAATGCAATGGATAAGAGTGAGAATAGCAATCATGGTAAAAAAAAAAAAAAAAAAAAAAGTATAACACTTAGTAAAAGTAGGTACCAAGCTTCAGCATGAGAACTGATCTTCCAAACAAAATAATTCTCTGAAAGATCCAGAAATGCTTGGTAGGCACGATCTTATGAATTGTATCCAATAGCTAGCTGTCTTTGTAGAAAATAATAATCCTGCCTGCCTGGAGAAGACAAGGGCGACATTGCTTTCTAAGCTGTAGCTATGGAAATACATTTCACAACAATTGCTTTGTAACAGTTTAAAGACAGCAGATGCTTCTTTCTATTATGTCAATACTGAAAGTAATGACAGTATTGTACCACTTACTGTGCTTCCTATTGATCATTCTGCACAACTTTCTGTGAGGTCAAGGGTAAGAAAAAGATGCCACAAGTGGAAGGGTTATCATCTCTTTTTCTTTCTTTAGGCAGAAGAGGGAAAAAAAAAAAAAGAAAAAAGATGAAGTCACGATGGAATAATAGGGAATGTGAAATTAGATGGCACTGAGTCACAAAAGAGACTTGTTCTCTACAAATAAGGTACTCTAGAAACTGTATCAGACTGCGTAAAACAAATGAAGGAATAAAGCATATATAATCAGACTAGAGAAAAAGCAATGTAGGGGAAGATAAGAGCAATGACATGGAAATGCTGGCAGTTAGAGGTGGAAGTTGTCAGTCAAATTTCTTAAACCCACCCTTTCACACTAAAAATACATGAAGGTACATTTTTCTAATCTCAGAATAGACAGGCACCTTGGGTCCCATCCTTAGCTGGTAGAAGTGACTGCGATCCCATCAATTGTATAATTAAGCTCACACATCTGCTTCACTGAGTCAAAATCACAGAAAATTAATGGCAGGATTTAATAACCTTTCTCTCCTTAGAAAGGATCGGTTTAATGTATTTTTCTAAAGCCAGGTGCAAAAGAATATCACTAGATAGCAATCTAACTGCAGTATAGTTAAATTCACAAGCCTTCTCAATTAACTTCCAACAAAGTATCTGTGCCGCAGGAAGTGATAAAATATATTTTTTAATTAAAAAATAAATTCTTCAAGTAGCTATAACTTGTGTTCTTTAGATCACAAAACACATAACTAACAAGATCTTTATAAGTCTGATTTAAAAATGAGCAAAATCTTGCTCCAGCCAGCAGGTTGCTTTGCTTTCCCCACACCCCCATCCAGCTATCTCAACATGTAAGACAGATGTGTCACTTTTGATCTGTAAACTTAGTAGGAAAAATACATTGGAAACAATAATAACTGGGCCTATGACAGATTCTTTATTCTCTTCAAGCTCAAAGTCATTATTCCCATTGCTTTCCTGCAGATTAAATGCCTCAGCATTGTTACATATATTAAAATACACATTTAGGAATGCTGAGAGAGAAGGGACAAATTATCCTCCCCTACATCTGCTCAATCCCTCACTCTGGGAGAGTAAAGATTACAGTTTTTAAGGACCAGGACTGTCTTTCTGCATACTGCTTGCCACAAAAGGTCCATGATCTGTGACTAAGCTTTGTAGGCAGCATCATAACTATAAATTAACAACAATAAATCACTCACTAAGTTGAGATAAAGGCATGGTTCCTGTCCTGAGTTTTTCTTAAATGTTTATGTTAGGCTATGAGGAGCTCATGTTTACGTTAGGCTATGTAAGAGCTCACCACCACTGAGAAGAGGCAGGAAATCAACATGGTCCTCAGAGCAGGCATGCCTTGCATCCTCTCCTCTCCCCCAATTTTTAAGCACCACCTGCTTCAGTTCGCAATACCCTTTTACCCCCCAGTAATTTAAGACTAGCTACTTTGTGCCAGTGCACTGTTGCCTTCCTAAGGCGGGTTATCTGACCGGGCAGACCTCCTCCAGGCTTCCCTAAACAAACGTGATCTACTCTAGGATGCGTCTACCTGCAGCACAATTGCATTCCCATTTAAAACCAATACAAATAAAGCTGACTTATATGAATGTTATTTGAAAACCATCTGTTTTATCAGAGACAAAGGCCATGCATTCCCTTCCACAGGCCCTTTGTTTAAGATACATTTTTATTTGTTAAAACACATATTCCAAATATATTGAAAAGCTGCTCTAATTTGTGCCACTTTGTTTCTTGCAAATGCCCTGCCTTGGAGCTAGGGAGCCATTGCTGCAGCGGGTTGCTCTGATAAACCTGGAATTTGAAGTTAGTGTGACACTTAAATCTCTGGACACAGGCCACAGAAAATACTTCTCAATCTTTTCTCAGAATAGCACCATCTAACCAGGCCTGTTCAACTCAGAGTTTCATTTGCTTTTCTTCCAGTTTTTTTTTTGCCAACACCTTGAACTGTGAAATGAAGTATTTGTTATTCTGCTCTTAATGTTAAGTTCCGTGTTCTGGCCTTCAGAGTTTTTGGCATCATTAATTTTGTGGCTTTGCCCACTCAGTGTTTTGTAGTGTGCCATTACAAAGAAATGTGTTTGCTTAGTGCGGCTGTGGGTGGAGACATCTGGGGTTTAGGGCCCTGGGTATCTGTGAAGTTCCCATAGAAACAGGTTTCTCGGCCTGTCCTTCTGTTGGGTAGGGCTTGAAGACAGGAGGCAAGCCTCTGCAGTCGGCCCCAATTACACAAATGACCCTATCCCAGGAGGGCTGGCTAATTATCAGACCGGGAGACAGAGACTGGCACTTCCAGCCACACTGTACTGTCTCCCTCTTTGAGGTCCCAGATTTACCCTCAAATACCAGAGAAAATGGCAGACATCACAGACAGAGTATGTTTTTTTCCTCCTTGAAAATCAACAGGGTAGGTAACTCCTGAACCGCTGAGGGTCAGCTTCTCCAACAGCTGCTCTGGACACAGGTACGGCAGGCTAACTGGTAAGAGAAGGATGGGGTTTATGGCGTTGAGGCTGCACTAGATCACACTCAGCAGCAAGAACATCACTCAAGTCTCTGCCTTAATCCATGCACATCACTCAGTCTGTTATCATCCCTATTGTAATGTCAGTGCTTTAAGAAGGTCTAGAAAGAGAGCACAAAATGGTCCTTCTCTTCGCTCTGTTACTACCTTATGTAAGATGATTTTTCTGAGGATGGTGTTGCAGGATGGACATAACACAACCTACTTCTCCAAAATAAACTAGTATTCCAGTGCCTGCATCTCTGCTAATAATTTCCATTCACATCTTCATCCCTATTCAACTTAAATTGTTAAAATCTTACCCTGTCTTACCCTTCCCCTGTCCTTGATTCCCACGTGCAGCACGTAACTATGATCAGAATGCTGTTGCTCCCTTTCAGGACATGTTCATGCTCCGTATTTCTGACACAACCGATCAGCCTTCTAATTCTGGATCTAGGTCTAAATCTAGTTCCCATCTTTGAGCTTTTCTCAAACTGGTATAAACTATTATCATTACATACTCTTCTTTATTCCTTGTGATTAATGCAGACTTCATCTATATTGCTCATTATCTATACTTCTCTATTTTTGAAGCAATTTAAAACCACAAGGGGACACATATTTTTTCCTCTACCTCTAGTATTTGACTTCCAGTTTCCTGACAATATCTGTTATTTTACTCTGCAAAGACCTTATTTAAATCTTCAAAACCGCATTGTGATTCAGTTTATAAGAATGACATTATTCAGCAGGCTTTTTTTTTAATCAGTCATGCTGTTCAAGTAATTGTTCCTTCTTCACCAACATCTTTTCTTTGCTATCAAAACTTCTGTGGGTTCTGACCCACACCACGACTGAAGGATTTACACTTGCAAGACCTCATGGCTTCACTGGGTCTTCAGTATTCTCATATGCACATAACAGTGTACAGCACTGGTTAGATAGTTTAATTACATGGCAAACATCATTCTCCCTGATTATGACTTTGATTCCTTCCTCCCACAATAATAAGTTAATAGCTGCCATCTGCCTATTAAAATACTTTGAACAGAAGATAATCTTCTGTTCCTGGCATAATTGCCCCTCTAACTCTGTAATGTACATACATTTTACTTGTCTCTAAGGAAAATCTGGTTGTGTTTAAATACAACTATCTCCGATCACTTTTTAACAAAAATTTAGCATGCAACAACCCAGCAGAGAGAGAACATAAAGCATTTGAGGCCTTCAGAATATATTCTAACTAAACACTTCCTCCAAATCATTCTCTAAAAATCTGTTGGCATCTCCTAGAGTGACCCATCGGAGATCTACTCAGTGGAGTTAAGAACATTTTAATTAAAGCGTGAAACATAGAACGAGGAATTAGATAAGCATCTAAAATGCCTGAGCCAACATCAGCATGAAAATTTATTAGTACTTACACCTAAAGCACAATGAAAGCAATTATTCCAAGGGAATTATGCAAAAGTATTTTAAAACTTTTAAGATGATTATGAGCAACTTTTTAGTAACCACAAACCTGGACCACCTTAGTTCCAACCAGATGGCAAGACAATTTCTTGGTGAGGAAACTGGTGAAAAGATAACTACCCAAACAAAAAAATGAACACGGAAAAACCTAACTCTTTACCAAAGAAGCAAACATGGAAAGCATCAGCCCCCTTTAGCCACCACTTACAAATATTTACAGAATATAAATCATGCAGCCTTTTAAGTCCATACCATACATAATTTTTAATCATCCTTCCAGATTTTATTTACAATTTATAAATTAGTAACTTTAATTATTAGGCAATTACTAAATACAACTTGAAAGTGTGGCATAGATACTAAAGAGGGACAGCTTATGTATCTGGATGGCTAAAGAGGAATGGCATTTCACAGGTCAGAGCAGAACCCGGGTAGATAGCAACCTGTACAAATGGAAAGAAAAAACCCAGAATGGTTCTCAAAAGAGGAAGAAATAGTTTACACAAGATTTTGTCCCTTGAGGCCTGGGAAAGCAAATAGCAACTTTACTGACCAGCAAACAAAAGTAGCCCTTTCAGCAAGCAAGCACGTGAAAATAAAACTGCACTGCCTGCTACAAAAACATTTTGTGCAAACACTTTTTACTGGGAAAACCAACACCGTATCTATAGACGCTTGATGCTTGCATGAATATCAAAAGTCTTTTCAGAGTGTAATTTTATGTCTCTCTGCCAAAAGCACCACTAGAGACCTCATTCCTGTATTATACTAAATGCTGAATCTTGAGTTTGTATTATCAGGATCTGTTGTTGTTTAAATTACTTTAAATTTGATTATCCTACAAAAACATTAAAAGTCTAATTTTGACTTTAGAACAGCAAAGCTGAGAAGTGACTGCTTTCCATTACACATTTGAAGTACTTCCATTCTTCAAAACACTTTACTGACCAGGTTCTTGGTGGACAGCGAGGCTAAAAGCATGCTAAGGTAAATTAGTGGTGATAGCAGGACAGCTTTACAAAAAACAACCCCAGAAGACCAACAAAAAACCCCAGAAGCAAGCATTTTTCCTTACAGCCCTCCTTGCTTCAGAAGGAACTGGCTGCTCAAGGCATAATGTCACCTTTGCTTTTCTGGAAATGTCACAGGACATTATACCTCCTTTTGATCTTTATACCCAATACCCGCTTCTCCAAACTCCCTGGATTCTCCTTCACTGACTAGAAACACAAAGATGTAAAAATTACCCAAGAACTGGATCCCTGACTACATAGTCCCTAAGCATCTGAAAGTCCGTTAGTTGGGCAACAGACTAAATGAGAGAAGCTATTGTATCTGGCCACAGGATACATACACAGAACCATGACTTTCCCTTATTTCTATAAACCTGTCTTTATAAATTTTCCTGCTGCATTATTCTTATTTGGTTGTTGTAAAAGCCCTGGCTTTCAGCTGCAAAAATGAGATGTCTTTCAGCAATAAGCCTTACATAAGAGAACTTAATGACAGATAGTGTGGAGAGAATACTGAAACTCCTAGTATTTTATGTGACTATTTGCAATGTGAACTTTCTTGTCTGCTTGGCGATCCAGTAGTGGATCCTTCACTTTACCATGCCATTAACACCATGCCATTAATATAAATACAATACCTTTTTACTGGAATAAGTGAAAAAGAATCAAAAAGTTCAAGAAATCCTGCACAGAAATAACTAACAACAGCCTTTTAAAAGCCCTTTTTATTATCCAGAGAGTTTAAATCCTACAAGCACAGAATAGGTACAATGTGCCAAGGAAGAGAGGGAGAGAGAATAGAAGACTCAGTGTACGACCTTTATCATCATAGTGAGATGGTACTTGAGGCACTATCACTTCACACATGTCGTATTCTTGAATTTATTTACCTTTTCAGATAAGAACATTTGCAGAAAGATCCTCATTGCTGACATTCTACCTCTTTTTAGAAAGTGTAAGAGTGAGGGAATGAGAGATGGCACAAGAGAAAGAAAAGGAGATTTAAAGTGCAGTACAAACACTTGCTAAGTGACTGTGTCTTTTACAGTTATCCACCTGCAACACTTAAACCATGCCATGGATGCAGAGGCGTAATGATGATAGCCTAGTTAGCTATTACATGATTTTGATCCGTGGATCTCAAAGATGGCTAAGCAGCATTACCTCTGTCCTAGAGAATCAAACAAATCAGCTAATATGTCCAAGGTTTTGGAGAAGGTCAGTGTGACAGCTGATACTAGAATCCAGATCTGTGAGTCCCCTCTCACTCTTTCTTGTACACAACAGCTTTAGACACTGCAGCAGCCAAAAAGCCCAGTTTAGAGAGCAGTGATATGACTAGATATCCAGATATTTCTGAAATTTGGCATTGACACATTGACACTGTGCACTTCTGTGAGATACAAATCAAACCAGACAAAACTAGTGTGTGCAGATCTCATTTATATATTACCCCAAGAGGTATTTTCTGGTTATTAAGAAAGATTCAATTTTACCCTTAAAACACTTTCTGATACAAAGGCTTATTACAGCCCTTCTAAACCCAAATTCCAGGACTACGCTAAAACAAGCTACTAAACAATATCTAAATTTCTAAATAGGGCCACGCAGAACATACTTCAACCCCTCTGCAATCTTCTGCCAAACTTGTGCCACATCCTTGACCTTCAAGCAGCACATAGCCTAAGCAAAACACCTCAAACGTTCCACGCATTTCTGTACTGCACGAGTCAGCGAGGCACATCAGAACAGCAGCAGCAGACTCATCTTTCCACTAGTGCACTTGAGAACACTGACAGAGAGCAGACTCAGACGATGCTTGTGCTGCCTCACAGTTGGACTCATACCAGCAGTCCCGGGCAAACAAGGAGATACAGGAGAAAAAAATAGAACAAGAATTTAAAAACATGTTTTAGGGTTTCATGTGTTTGGGTCTACATATTCTGCATTTTGTATCTTCATGGCTGTAAACCTGGCAAAGTTACAATGCTTTGTAAGACTGGCCCTAGATTTTAGAGGAGATCTCTCTTTTATCTCTCTTCCAAATCCCACTGTATTCTATTCTCAGTTCTCTTGGGTAGCACGAAACCACTCAAATTTTCTCAGCCTCAGCAAACTGAATTTTGTCCTGTGACAGGTGTCATAAAGCTGAAAGCAGTACAAGTTCAAAAGGGTAAAACAGAAGCACTGCATTTGATTTCAGACATCTATTTGCTTAAAATCTGATATATGAGATAACTCATTCCATGCATGTATTTTCCCTCCTTTTAGTATAAAAAGGATGAAAGAGCAATTATCTCAAGCTCTGGGCACCCTTGTTAAATATTTAGGAATCCTATTATAAATTTCAAGCCTACCATTTTCACTTGACCTCATCTTCATGTGATGTTAGTAACAAGGCAACTGAGACTTCCATCATGCAGTCAAATATGCAAGTTATCACTGGCTGGTTCAATCACCCCAATATCCACCTAACCCTCTGGGAAGCCCTCTCTCCTGCTTTCCATAGCGGGGCAACGGTGAGCTCCAGAGGGCAGTGAGGAGACAGCACAAAGCCCTGGTTAATGAGAGTGAATCTTGAAGCCTTAGAAGGAAGTGTGGTCAGTTTGCTCTCCTTGCAAAGACACGTGGGGAACGTAAATGCACTTCTCACAATGGAAAGAACTAGCAGCTGCTGCTGGGCAAGAAAACTAAGGTTCCCCTTAGCCTCATCCTTCCCATCTTCTCAACAGGTATTAACACTTACCAACCTGTATGCTGATGGACTTACATGAGCAGAGGGATTTTCTTCTCATAGAACAATTTACACTAAGTCAGCCCCAAGCCACTAGTTTTACTCTGCCCTTAGGGGAAAGGTGAACACAAACCAAAACAGTTCAGTGCTCCTTGGTAAAGCCACCAACCCCAAACACGGGGCTAGGGAAGATGCTGCCCTCTCCAGTAAGACTGTGCTTTGGTGTGATGGCCACAGCGCCCTCCTTGTGTTCCTTATCCCTGTCTTCCCACTGAGAGACTGACTCTCCATCCAGATTCATATCCGTATTGGTAACCATGAGTAGCTAATGATGAAAAAGGGGGAGAGAGAATGCTGACCAAGCTGCCAGTACCCTGTTTTGGTGAGTCTTGTACACCGTATCACAGCTAACACAAAACCTCCTCCGCCGTGGGAGACCTCAGACCACCCAACTATGGGATGGCAGGTACCACTGTAGCAGAGAGAGGGCCACTGAGCTAATGCTGCAACTTTTAATTATTTTCTTCTGATCATAAGCTCCGTAATAAGCTCCAGCCAAATGGAACGTTCCCAGGTGCTGCCCCTCTGCTCTGTAGCCTCACACGTCAAATGCAAGTGACCTGAAGATCACAGATGGAGCATATCAGCAGAGTGATGCAGAGACACAGGCCTCCAGGAGGCGTCTAACATCTGAACTAACTACAGCTCTCACCACAATACTTCACAGGTGTATGCACAGCCACAGCAAGCTATTATGGCTATAATGCACAATTAGCAGAGGATGCAGAACATCTGTAAGAAGAATTGCTGGGGCATGGAAATGCCCCAAAAAACCCTTTCAGAAGCTAGAATTGCAAGAAGCTGGCTGAGCTACCTACCTGGGTAGGTAAAATGGCAAAGAGGAGAAAGCACCAAAGCTTTATCAGTGTAAGAATCAAGGCTGGACACAACAGAGAAGGAAAGAGGTGTAATTATAGCTGGATATAAGAAAAAAGGGACAAGTATTGTTAAAGGAGACACGTATTAAGACCAACGCTCCAGTGTTAAAAGTCACAGGGGATTCTCAGATGAGAGACAGATGAGTTAGGTTGATGGCTGAACTAGATGATCTTTAAGGTCCCTTCCAACTTAGATGATTCTATGAAGACAGCCATGGCGTTGACACTATTAGAGGACATTCACTGTTTCAAACTAGAAAGCAGGACTACGCCGGAGTCAGTTAATCTGGACCTGGAGTTGAATGACTCTCATGAGAGGCAAATAGTCCTGATTTTCCTGTCTTTCAGAGAGAAACAGTGCTCTTCAGACTTCCAAAGTTTTCACTTTAAAAATGACTGACAGCCACAGGAAGGAAAACAAATACGCTCTTACGGAATTTTTAGCACCTAGCATAAGTATGGCTGGTGTGTTCCCAGGATCAGGTAGCTCTGGGAGCATTAAGAGGAAAACATGATCAAAGATAAAAGCAACCCGAGAGTCTTAAAGGTACAATTTATGTAAAGTACAATTTATGATTTTTATTACACGTATGAATTTGTTTACATGGAACATATGGTTATTTTTTTAGAAAATAATTTTAACTAATTACTGTTGCTCTCTGGTGGACTCTCTCATCTAGTTAGCATAAATACTGCAAGACGTATTCAATATACTTAAGTACAATAGTAATTCCATTTCAGTTCATGAAATCTCTGTAGTGCTTTACGATCAATATCAGAGCATTTAACTTTCACAGTCTTTGGGGCATGGACAGATGTTACGTTGTGCCTTGAACCACACAGAAACTCCTGATGTTAGCTGTGACCTCTATGCAGTACCTTGATACAGTTACACTAATAATACTTTTTTTTTTTCCAAACAGTTGCATTAAGATTTATGAGGTTGATTCATGCTGCTGTGTAAAAATGCTGAAAAAAATTATTTTCCTGCTCTGAAGAAATCTACATTTTATACTTGCATGTGTGTATTTCTTGAACATGAAATTGATCTACTCAGGCATAGCCTCCCTTCAGGACAATATAAAATGGCACAAACCACACAATTATGTAGAAAAGTCCTTTTGAAGAAAATCTTTAAAATGCTAAATATGAGAAACTCGACAGTGCTTTCAAATTTATAGCTTTTACTTTGTCTTTTCAATTGGAATGCAATACCCCCCAGCAGAGCACACTGGAACAAACCATTCAGGATTCGTTTCTCTGTGGGCATCTAAAGGTTCCTTAGAAGCAATTCATAAACTCATTAAAATGTATACATGTTTCTCCTGCTGCCTAAGCAGATACTTGAAGTGGGGGCTTTTTACCAAGCAAATTGCTACTGTTTTGTTAGTAACCTCCTCTAACTGTGCTCTGAAAATTGCATAGTGGGATTGACAAACTGGAATTTCTGGCCCATGCTTAGATGTACTTAATTGAATGCAACTGCATTAGGCACATACAGGTTACATTCTTTTTGCCAGCAAGGCTCCATAACTGCAGTAGCATGCACTGAATGAAGTCTAGAAGGAAAGAGGGACATTTTGGAACAAAGGTTTGCTGGCATGCAAATATCTAGCACAAAAATCTTAGCTTTTACTATTACTGTATCAAAGGAAGATTTGTTTGGTTTTTTTTTTAAGTAATAGGAGACTGTTCCGAGAAACTGTAGAAATAAATTACACAGGTGAGAAACAGAAGAAAAAACTGACTTAAGAATTGTGTATAGCCTTGAAAAGTCCCATATTTGTCTTTCAGTCAACTAAGTTTAAGATCATAAAAAAAAAGAAAAAAGCTCCCAAGCTCCTTGAATTGCATGCAGAAAAAATGAAGCACTAAGAATTCCTAATTAGATAAAATTAAGCAGTACAAAATGCTTTTATACTCTCTCATGAGCCAATAGATGTTAATCCAGAAGAACAATGTATTAAAGACCTGTGGCAGTAAGAGAGCTGCTGAACAAAACATACACTAACAAAACACATTTATTAGCTAGAATTTTTAACATATGTAGTGAGAACATATTTATTCATCTTAATACTCAGGGAAGGTAAAAAATTCACTCGCACATATATCACTATCTGGCTAATTACAATCAGATACTGTTTTCCATCCATTCTAAAAACCAAGAAAGGATAAGATCTTTTACCATATGAAGTTCCTGTTTAAAGAACAGAGGCCCTACCACAGTATCCGCACAGATGTTTTCAGAAAATTAGTTTAAATAACAGTATTATGCTATAATCTTAATACTGACTTTTAAAAACCCCAGGAAGTAAGGCACAGATCTATTTATTTTGCCAATCAGCTTCAGTCATGAATCTGTTAGGACAGAACATACAGCACGCTCTAGCCAGAGAGGCATTCATCTTCACAAGCATCATGAAATCAAGCTTCCCACTGTATTCCTTTACATACAACCATATTTGCAATCAGCATTTGCCTCTTACATGTATTGGTTTAAGACAGTTTTTAACTATTCTGGAAGTCTACTTTGTCAGTTTCAATGAGCGTATGTCCCCCCCTTACTTCATCTCCCTATTTTATAGATGACATGAGATGGTTTCTAAACATTCTGCTTTTGCATAAATATTTTTACCACCTGCTAAGCACTATAGACTTAAGGACAAGTGTGGCAAAGTCATAAGGTTCTTCAGAAAACCCAAGCAAGACCATAAAGCCGAGTAAGATGTGTGGATGCCAATTACCTCAGGTTGACCCAAACACCATCTTAAACCTTGCATGAAAAGTTTCTTCTGTTCTTTGAAGGCCAATTAACTTTACCCAGAGAGGGAGGAAGGAAGGAATAGCTAACTTAACTGTTGCAATAGAAAAAGAAAGCGTTCGCTTCAAATAAACGAAAGCCAGGATCCCAGCCGGGGGGTCCCCGCTCCTGGAGGCGCCCCTCGGTCACGGAGGAGGAAGGCTGGGGATTTGGGGACGGGATAGCCCCGTCCTTCCATGTCCCCCCCCCCCCCGCCGAGGGGCAGAGGATGGGGCCCGGGGGGGAGGATGCCCGCAGGCGGCCGGGCCAGGACACTTCACCCCAAACTACTTCAACCAACCAACAAGAACCCCACGCCCTGACCGAGATTAACTTCACGCCAAGTTGTAACCGGGCGACTTTGGCCGGGAAAAACCCCTCAAAACCGGGAAAACCCAGCAGAACGAGCGACCCAGCGCGTCACCATCCCAACCACACAGTAAAATAAGGAAAGCTGAAGGGAGCCCGGGGCGGGATGGAGGAGGCTCCGCGGGCCGGGCCATGGTGGCGAGCCCGGGGGTCGCCACGGCCAGCGGGGAACCTCTCAC
>VXAK01014019.1:8030-86820 GCA_013399435.1 Arenaria interpres | reverse complement strand
CCCCCGGCCTGGGCCGAGCCCTCAGCTCCTCCCAAGCCGGCCCCCGGCCCACCGCCAGGCTTCCTGGGCTTCACAGCTGTCCTTCATCTCCCCCGCGCCTCAGGCCGGGACTGTCCCCTGCTGAGGGAAGGACCTGGAGCTTCTCTCCAGGGAGCCCCATGGCGCTGGTGGCAGTGAGCTCCTGCCTGAGCAGACAGGAGTACCTGCTGTGACAGCGGCACTGTGAAGGAGATGCCAGATGTGAACAAGTATTTGGCTTACTTGGGCACCTGGGGGTTTCGAGCAGTACCTCCTGTGGTACGCTCAACGCAATACTGGCCACGCCTATGCTGTCATCTGTATTTAGCAGTTTAGGTAAAGATAAACTTCTTTCCAGTGCATACATCTGTATTCTACTGTTCTCTGGAAGCTGGGGTGATACACGGTTGCACAGGGCAGTGCAGATTTACTCTAGGTTTTGCTCATACCAACATAACTTCTACACTTCGTTACCACCTTATGTTAACTTCACAGAAGTGTCAGAGTTGGAAGGCACCTCTAGAGATCACCTACTCCAACTCCCGGGCTAAAGCAGGATTGCCCAGAGCACATTACCCAGGACTGCATCCAGGCAGGACTTGAAAATCTCCAGAGAAGGAGACTCCACGACTTCCCTGGGCAGCCTGTTCCAGTGCTCTGTCACCCTCACCGTAAAGAAGTTTTTCCTCATATTTGAGTGGAACTTCCTATGTTCCAGCTTGTGCCCCTTGCCGCTCATCCTATCACTAGAAACCACTGAAAAGAGTCCAGCGCCATCATCCTTCAACCCACCCAACTTCACTTGTGGAAGGTGCCAGAATACTTGTTTTGGCAATCCATATATTTGTAGCTCAGACAGCACGTCTAGTTTGTGTATGTGACACTACCGAATGCCTTTCAGGACACACTGAGGACACAAAGCTTCTTGAGATCTGTAACATTGAAAAAAAACAAAGCAAGAGAGCAAAGGCAGACGAAGGAAGCATTGCACATTTGTTTGTGAAGCTATGCAAACAGGTAATACCTTAGTTGAAAAATAATCCAAAAGAAAATGATTACGCAGTGAGGTTAAAGAAAAAAAGAACATTCATGGGTAGTTCTTTTCCTTAAAATATTGTACAACATAGCAAAGTGTCAAGTTTGCTAATTTATCAACCTTGCTTTTCTAACAAATTAGAAAACTAAGGCCAAGGCAGCCTTAATTTGTATACATCTAATAATGTTTTGCTTTAATATACACACGCTGGTGGTTTTGAATTTAAATTAGTGGAAAACATGAATTATCATTATTTTTTCCAGGCAAGCCTCTCTTCATTGTCATTTGACATCTCCTTAGGCTGGAATTTACCACTTACAAAAGCAGAACAGAGGTTGTCAGAAGAATGAATTCCTGCACTCATGTAATTTCAAATAAAGAGACATCCTACCGTGACAAGATTTGAGCTCAGAAATGCCATCAACTTCTACATGAAAAAAAACCCAAACCCAAGTCCAGCCACAAATGCATGAAACAGCTGAGAAATTGCCCTCAACATGTGAAACTATCAGTATAATTAGAACATATACTTTTCTCTAAGTATAGGCAGAGGTTTATAAAGCAGCCTATGCAGTTTCTATGAAGCATAATGAAAACTGAGCAGCCAATTTACTTACAGGGCTATAACAATATTAACAACACTGTTTATGCAGAAGCATAATTAAAAATCTTGCAGGGCCATATGCTGTTTGAATTACTGAACAATAGAAAATTTTACTAGATTTTTAGATGCTATATTTGATTTACTCTTCACATTCATATATATTACTTGTATTTCCACACCAGAAATGCATTCTTCTGTTAAGCGGTTTTTGAAATTATGTTTCAATGCTTAGCATTGCGTGAAACATGCTCTGTGATGGAATCGTGCAGAAAAGTATTTTCTTCTTAATAATCTGAATTAAAAATGTCTGCCTCAATCTCCCACAGCACAGTTTTCCTTCAGACATCCTGACATTCTTGTAACAGGGTTCTGTGGAACTGAACTTCGTATCAGCTCTCTGGCATTGAGCACTCTGCTCCTATTCTCAGCAGAAATTTAGCAGCTGCTTCCAACAGTAAACGCTACATAGAGAATCTGGATCAAATTCTTTATCTGATGCCAACTGACATCTCTATTATAACCAATAAAGTGCTGATTAGCCACTGAGGTAGTCTTTGATAAATATATGATGGTCAGTGACAGAGTATTACAACAACTCACAGAGAGCATTTAGATTATTTAGAAGTGAATTAAATACCTTTTTCCATTACTGAACAGATTTCTGACTGTCCTATCAACAGACAGTGTCTCTTCTCTTCCCTCGCAAAGTTTACCTCAGTTTGTCTGGGATGAAAAGCGATAATGTAAGGTGAACAACGAGGCTGAGCAAGTGGGAAGGCACACCAGACAGTCCACCAGAATCCAATAAAACAGAGACAGAATATGAAGGTTGGCTCAGACTTGAATTTACAGATGAAGTAATTGCATAGAAGTAAGTGAATTGTGATCTTGATTTGTAATTTTGGGCCAGGAAACTGGGAAGTTTATCATATTATTATGCTGAAATACCGAGGGGCAACACCAGAAGCTTGGGAGACTTTTGGAAAGAAAACCTATGAGCCACAAAAGCTAACTGCCATTTTTTGCCAGCAGGTACCAAAATGCCTACAATTCATTAGAAAAGAGAAGCTCAGGAATCTTACAGGGCTATAGAAAATTGTATTAAAAACGTTTATACTGGCAGGAATGGAGAGTGAATGTGAATGCAGGAGAGCAACATACCAGCAGGAGAGGGCTATTTAAATGGTATGTGTTGCTGACACCTATAGGTGGCAGATCTGAAATGAAGACAATGACTAAATCTTGAGGACTCACAGAGGTTGGACAAGAAAAAGAGATAAATCACAGTCATTTCCTGAAGGGTGTGATAAGAAACATCCCAAAACAAACACGTCCCAAGAAGAGCCCAGAAAGTGTGGGGAGGGGCTCCAAACCCGATGCCCCTCGTCCCTTATGTCATTGCAAGCAACCCTGGGCAGGCTGCCTGGAGATGGTGCCTTAGAGCCTGGATGCTCAGCAAACTGCTTACACGCATCCTGGTGTTTGTGGGCATCACAGTGCGATGGACTGAAATCAGTCTATTTTAAAATAAATTAATCTTTCCTTCCTGTGAAGTGTTGCTATGTTGTTGCTGCAGCGCTGAGACTATTTCCTACAGGGCAGTTCAGTGGTCATTATGCTTTCAGTCCTGTCTAAAGGATGTGTATACCACAATAAACAATTCAACATTCATTCATATAATTATAACTTGTGAGATGAAATACTCTAATTATCAAAATAAAGGGTCATCTCTCATGTTAAAGCACCAAAGAAACCCAGCATTTCTCAGTGTGGATTCATGCCATCCAGACACAGATCTCTAGAGTGGTTCAGACGAACCGCAACTTCAGGAGCTTAGAGTTGAATCCTTCATGGTATCTTTCAGCACAGATGGGATATGACTAAACTTAGATGTCTAAGTGTAGGAAGGCAATTAAAATGCCTAAACATACATATGCAGAACCATTTTAGGTGGCCCAGAAGACCCAAGATACCTCCATGAGGTGGCACATATGGCATAGGACCTGTGGGACATCTGTGAAGTGCCATCTTGGGACAGGCAGGGTAGCCTAGGATATCTAAACTACTACTAGACATTTAAGTATTTGAATTATTCTGTACAGAGAACATTCAGGTTAACTACAGACAAACATCCAGCATCACTTGGGAGTTCCTGATGGGTCTGAGACGTCTCAATAGAGCAGAGAGGTGCTTTATTAAGAAAGTCAACTTGGTGAATCTTTATTATGATGGTTAACATTTTAATGGACCAAAACCAATCTCTGACACAGCTAAAATAATCATGAGAGACCCAGTGTGACTTAATTTTAACTCAGCAGAACTGATGCAGTTACTTGCGTCTTCCTAGAATGCTTTCTTTATATCCAAAGGGTAAGATGCTATCTTAAAAGCAAGGATACAATTTATTTTTCCCATGTAGCTCAGAAGTGGAACTCTTGACTAGGACTGTTTAGACTCTGTTAGATTAGAAAGCTTTTGTCTACGTATGTATGTGCTGGGAAGCTGGTACACAAGCTACTGCTGAGAAGCATTTAATTCAACCTCTTAAAGGAGTTCTTTCTTTGAAGTGCTCTTGATACTGATGGAAGGCCTAGCACATTTAATTATCACTGTATTGCTGGATATAACGCACATTTCTGGGGCTTAAATCCTATATCCTTAGACTGAAGTGGAAATGTATCCTGCCACGTGACTGTGAGCGACTGAACCAACCTGAAAACATTCTTGCCTATTTATTACCTGGATCCTCAAAACCAAAATGTAATTCTTTGACAAATAACTGTAACCAACAGGAAGAAAAAGATTATACGTAAACTCTGGTTTATGTCCTTACCTGTGCCTTCATTTAGCATCATGATGCAAAGTTTTGAATCACACTTTAGGCAAAATACCAGAGAATGATTTTTCTAAAAAATTGAAAAAATGAAGATTTCTTTAAGAGGGGTTCACAGTACAAAGGATGCCTCTGCAGAATTAATGATAGAAACAGCAAATATTGGAATAAATTTTCATTATATTTTCTCTTTTAAAAAAAGGGAATAAGGAAGAACTGTCAGCAATCCATCACAACGAGCAGACTGCATCAGAGAACTGGGTGTCCAGTTAGAGTCCAGCCTCCCTAAGAGCACAACTGATGGCTGAAAATAGAACAGGTCTAGAATTCAGTCACGTGCCCTCAAAATCCCTACTGCCATAAACCAAACCACCTGATACTGCTTGTTATTTGTTTTTGTACCATTGCTATTTTAAAAAATATTTTCTCTTCCGTGTCAGGCCCAGTCACTTGCAATTTCAGAACCTCTCTTCCCTTCTTACAAAGTGGCTGCTCTACGGCCGTTTGCTGTTCTGCACATTGCTTTAGCTTGCTAACGGTACACATAGGAGGAGACAAAATAATACCAACATGAGGATTCAAATTTTCGTTAACTGACAGCTTACCTGTAAAACACACCACTAATTTGGGATGCCAGTAGTCTGGGATAAAAGGCAGCTTGATAATTGAAAATCTGCCACACGTTTTGATTTCATCTTTTGCTTAATAATGAGCAGTTACAAACAGAGCAAGTCTAACAGTTCCCCATTTTTCACCTAATTTATAAATACAATTAAATCACAGACTATGTATTTCTTTTTCACATGTCTGTGCACTTTTGCGCTTTTCTTAAAGCAAGTTCCACTTGTTAAGCCACGGCTTTATCTGAGTGATAAAGTGACATCCCTGCTTGCTCCTTTGGTGTTGCAAATTCAAAATTCAGGGAGAGTCAAGACGACACGAGATCAGACTGAAGGCTGTGTGATCTACAGAGCAGACTCCTCTCAAAGGCCTGAAACGAAACACTCCATAGCTCAGAGCGTGCCTACAAAAGCTTCCCGCAGCAGACACGAGGAGCACCTTGCCCTTCAGAGCCGTCTGCCCGCGCCCCAGCTCGGAGGGACAGGAGCCAGCCCTACACAAGCCCCGGCCCGAGAGCCCCTCTGAGGGCAGAGCATGTCAGCTGGGATTCGGTGCCCTCTTATTGAGGAGATCCACAGCTCCTGTTGGGCTTGGGTGGAGCTGAGACACCTCTGCCTGCAGAGCACCATGCTGCCCTTCCCCAGAGCATCTTCCCCACTGACAGCACAGCCTCCACAACCCCTCCTCTTCCCCACCAAGTGCTGTGTTTTGATAGCAGCAGCCTGCTGCCATCCTCCAACCTTTCTCTTATGGTAAGTGGCTGAAGTCTATTCAAGGGAATTATGCAAAATAATTGTTGTAGGCTTTACAAAACTCAACGTCTTGCTTGTCTCTGTCCCCAGTGTTCTTTGAAAGGTGTCTGTCTTTCCTTCCTTCCATTCTTTCTCCCTTCCTTAACACTTTAACAGAGGCACCCTTACGTATTTTGGTCTTGATTAATCACTAAGGAGTGCCATTTTATCAAATACCATGTACATCTCAGTATTTGTATTTGGGATTCTAGCATCTAACACTGGGACAGACAGAGAGGGTTTTTGTGACTTCTGCCTACTGCTCAAATCACTGGCCTTTCTCTCTATGAGCACCTTCTCTTTTCCTGATGCTGGACAAGCTACTGCAGTCAAGCGTATTCAGTATTAAACAAACAATTTTGAGGTTTTTTTTTCCTGCATGTAACTTCCTAAAATTTGGTCGAGATCTCACAAAAGGCCCTTCAAATTTTACTGCCCCTTTTTGGAAGTCCAAGAGATATTTGAAAAGTGTAACATTACAAGCTGTGGATGTAGGAAGATGCTCAGTGTCCTGACTTTCAAGGAGCCTACTAGAATCTGCAAATGCTCCCTACTTCCTATTATCCTAGACTCAATTAACACCGATTTCAAACAAACAGTAGAGAATTAAGTCTTCATCTGTCACTAAACTTTTGTGCTTATGTGACTGAAGTGTAGATTTAAAGAAAGGAATTTAAACTGTGACAGTAATAATTTCCTTTTCTGATAAGCTGAATTCCATCTCCTGTATTCACAGCAAAATGGAGACGTGTTTTCTGCATCAGATATTTCTCCTCAGATAAACATGAGGAGTCAATCCAAATAAATGCTTTGAGTTATTCAGTGATAGCAGGAAAAATACCTTCGACTGTATAAGGATTTTCTGTTCACTGCTATTCAAGTTGGTTTGCTGTTCTTTTAATTCCTGCCTGGCACAAATTATCTCCATTTCCTTCTCAGAGATCAGCTCATCTGCCTGTCTCTTCTTTTCTCTTCAGTTGTGTGATCTCATACACTAGAGTCTGCTTCTCATTAAGATAATTTTCTAAATAATGAAAAAGGTTATTTTAGTGGGAGCAAGGTGGTGTTGGTTCTTTTTTGTTGAACAAAAAGGTCTTTTTTTATCCCTATTTGATAAGCACACACTGACAAAATTACAAACATTTATGTAACAATTAACCAGGATAATTATAGCTCATTTTACACCACAGGCAGGTCAATTATTTCTTTAATCAAGTTATGCATATATTAAGTGTTATCTCTACCAAGGTTGGTACTAATTGAAATGGTGCGTGATTACTGCATAATTTAAAATCTCTTCAGATTGCAGAATTGGGTTTGGCCCAGCAAAGGACTTTGTTGTTGTTGTTATTTTACAGCCAAATTAATTGTGCTCTTTTAAATTCTGTATTTCGTTTCTATTCATTTTGTCTGCCTACAGTTGTCTCTTTGCAGACTGCCTTTACCAGTGGCTGTGCCCTGTCAAGCCCATTCAATGGCCAGCAAGGAAAAGTTAAGCAAGCCGACTAACAACGCAGGCTATTAGTTCTGCCCCCGTTTTATAGAACTAATATTTTTAAGGCACTATAAAGAAAGGACAATAACAAAAAAGTCTATACCAGCTTTTATCCTAAAATTAATATTACTTTCATGTTGATCACCTGTAAATAAACTCAACCTCATTACTTTAGATTGAGAAATACCAACATTGATAACTATGATATATTCAAGCTGAACAAAGATAGATCCAATTTGCTGGAAATGCAAGCATTTAAATTCAGTACTTTCCCCGAGAAAACCTCAGGAATCCTTTCAAATAACCTCAGTAAAATGTATTCAAAGATTTCTTTAGGTACCTTTCTAATATGCAGCTATATAATTGCCCCCTTTTTTATTATCGAGGCTGCTATGAATAAGCAGTACACCATTTTACCACTTGATGGTGCCAAATGTTTTACTCACTTAACAAAAGCCAAAACCACTCTAACACCGGGTCACCTTCTGAAATACAGTTTAAGTTTAAGCTTAAATAGTATTTCCTTTTCATAGGAAATACGCTTATCATTTGATATCACGGATATTTGAAGATTAGGTATTACCATTCACCTGCTGTAACTTCAGCACTGAAAAGTGTTCTAAAGGTGTGTATCTGCCAGGGATTCATCCGGCCTCCCCTCTCAAATCCCTTCCCGCTTGGAGTTTACACCCTGTAGGTAAGGACAGCTTGGCACGTACAGGTCCCTGGTGTGGTCCCTTTGCCCATACACATCCCTGTCAGTGTGTCTGCCCCACAGCCACCTCCTTTCCAAAATCGGCATCGTGTCCTCACCGTTCTCGAGGCTCTCACATACATTTCAGTCCAGGATAAAATTAGCCTATCTGAGCAGGTTGGCTCAGCAGTGGAACGAGGCTGACCACTAGCCCACCGCGTAGCACCACCACAAGCAGAGTTAGGCGAGAGCAGGCACAAGATTTTTCAGGGGGCTCTTAGCTTCGGTTAGCATGGTGCAATCGGTAGGGTTCATTCGATTTGGGACAGGGAGCAATACTAGGGCTTAGGGGCAATTCAGCATTAGAAGAGGAAGGGTCTAGGTAATTAGAAAGGATGTGGGTGGGGATCCATGCTTGGTCCTTAGGACTTGGGCATGGCAAAAAAAAACAGCAAGGATGGGGTGAGGGAAAGAGCTTGTAGTTGCTTGTGTTAAGGAGACTGGAGGCAGAATTTACAGGCAAGCTGACATTTTGCTGTAGTGCGGCTGCACACAAAGCACTTTTCAAGGCAGGTTTTTCCTGGAAAACACTTCTTGCTTCCAATTGCTCAGTTTAGCTCCAGTTTTTTTTATCTGCTGTCCTGGAAGCAGGACACAGTAACGGAAAGCTCAATTCTGAGCTTTCTGAGGCCTTGTCACACTGTCTTTTGTTTGAAAGAATATTGCTGTTTGCTCTGTGGAAGACCTACACTGTTACTGCTCTCCTCCCCCATTCTCCCCTTTAGCACCCACCCCGCTTAGCCGGGATGGGATCCTTGATCAGCACACATGCCTCATCTTAACTACATGTACAGTTCAGTACAGCATTGTTGCCAGTGCTGCTGCTTAAGCATGTGTGTGAGAATTAATGTAACTGTGTATGAACCTAGTGCAATCAGATTATACATATATAATATGTACATAGTTAACATATACTTTAATATAATAATGGATACGGCATTACCTAATAATGCATATATATACACACACACACACACAAACCAGAGGGGAAAATAATCTGATATAAGAAATAGGCTATTATTTTACTATTTTACATAACCATTAAAGCAAAACAAATTGCCTAGTCTAAGAGTTTCACTATACATATATGTCCATAATGTCCATAAGTTTTTCCGATGACTTCATTTCCTTATGTGGGTGGAGAAAGTGACAAGCAGGGAATTTTCCTTCTGGAAAAAAAACCTGCCCTTTAGTTCTAAGGCTGCATAAAAAGTCGGTGGATAGGTGAAAGGGGAACATTTTGAATCATTTAACAAAGCATTGGTTATCCCCGTAGGTAAGAGACAAACGGGGATTGAAAACTGGTTGAATATACAAGAATACCAGAATTGTGAAAAAGGACTGGGAAGGACCCAAGCCCTTTTCTGCCTGGGCATATTATCAGTATTTTACTTATTGGTATTTGGAAAGAAGATTTTTTTCTCTTACCAGAATATTTAGCATTTGCCCAGTGCATAGTTTCTTGCAGCTCTTTTGGAAGCAATAATCTAGAGGGCTCTTCACTGCTGAAGATGGTATTCTATAATAGAAAGAATAACTGCTATAATCTACAAGAGCTATTTTTCAGATTATAACATTGAGGAGACTGGACATATATATAGGCTTACAAAGTAGAAAAAAATAACAAATCTACATTTGAAGAAACAGAGTAATAAAAAACTTCATCAAAAAAAAAAAGGTATCAGAGCTAATTTTCTTATTGTGTCTCAGGTCAACCTAATAAATCTTTAAAAAATAGTAAAAAAAAAATCCATACAAAACCCCACGTTCAAATAGAAACTTGCATGCTTAGTGCCTGATAGCATTCCACAGATTCAACATCAAACTGCTGTTACCTTCTTGCTGAAAGCAGTATGTTCAGACATGCTAAACCTTTGAATTACGAGTATACAACATTGGTCTCAGCCTTTGTACTACCTGCTGTAATGTTCCAACTAAAGTAGTTTTAAGTAGTTAGACTGATAAAATGTGACACATGAACAAAGATGGCTGATTTTAAGTTGTAACACTTAGAAAAGTATAATTTTAGACATAGCATCAGAACACATCAGTCTAAAAAAAATTGCTACTAAGGCAATTTCTAGAATAAATAATGGAGTGACGGACCATTTCCAGCTGGTCTGGACACTTACGCTTGTTTATTCCCAACGGGTGCTTCACAGCTCCCATCTAAGAGCCCTTCCTGGCTCCTTTGAGTTGCTCTAGAAAGATCCTGGTTCTTCAGGGTAAGTAGGAACGGGATTCATTTAGATTTCAGACCACTTGGTCATATCTGGCGTGGCTCATCACTACTTACACAGGGAGCAGCTTTTGTTTGTACACACTGTATTAAACTACATCGATGGGTATCTGAGGCTTCCCAAGGCACAGTATTTATGCTGTGGCTCTGGCTTAGCAACACGTCCAGAGGCCAGAAGCGAAGCAGACAACAATTTCTGTTTCTGGTGGGCTAGGTCAAGTCTGCAGAGAGCCAGAGCCTCTGTGCTGAGGCACTGATGTGTTAAGGACCACGTGTGACATGGTACGTTGCCTCTGATAAAAATCTCTGAGGGGTCAACAGAATCCTGTGGTGGGTGAATACATCTTTCTTGCGTAGTCACACACAAAAAAGGGAGGTAACACTAACTTCAACTACCTTTGAACTCAGGCACGATAAAATGCAGAGTATGCATCTGGCTAAAATCTATTTTGAAAACATAATTATAGTCCATTATTTTGCAAAATCTCTTAAAGACATATGCTTTTACCACTCATTTTTCAAGCAGATCCTTCCCCTTTAAAATATGAGTTTGGGCAACATTCTTCAAACAGATAAGGCTGGCGCTAGGCTCCCAGGTACATGGCACCCTTTGAAAAATACCTCGCATCCATCAAATCCACTGAGGCCAGTCATACAGTGACCCTATCCCATTTCAATGCGTTTCTGAACAGTACTCCAGTGATTATGTCTACTCCGATTTAGTTTTCTGTTCATGAGCAAAGAGCATAATATTCTTATTCAGTTAAATAGCTACATTTTTTCCTTTTTATTACATGCAAAATGTCTCATAAAAGTGCCTTAATTCGATTTATAATAACGAATATGGTTGATGTGAGGTTCTTCTACTGGGTCATTTTTACTTTCCTTAACTCCTGCACAAATTCAGTAAGTGCCTGGTTACAGAAGACCATGTCATACAATATTACTTAAACATGATGTAAACCACTAACACACAATAAATCTAATGTCACATCTCTTAAGCCACTTGATCATTTCCTTTTTCTGGCACGGTGGGCCGTCAATAAAATAGGCAGGCACGAACATGAGAGATTTAGCAAAATGAAGTGCTTTGTCTCCTAAGGCTTCACATCTTTGCCAACAGAATCAGATTGAGTAAGAAAGCTTTTTACATATACAGTTATATTGAACTGCATAGGGGTTTGAATGCAAACTCTTTACCTTACTGGTTTTAATCTCCATCTAGGTAAGGAGACAGACTTTGGTTCAGCAGGAGCTGTGCAGTGCACCAAAGTTTTGTGGATACTCATCTACAAGGCCAAAAAAACAGGCAAGTTTATAGTCAGCTAGTCATTCCACTGCTGCCAGGCAGGAAAGGAACACGTGGGTGAGCACTTGCTTCTAGACTGCTATTCCAAAAAAGCAAATACAGGGATTTTTCCAAGATAAAGTGACATCAAATTGGCTTTATTATTTTGAGTTACTGCACTTTTCCTCCTATCTGCTAGGAGATTTGGGAGATCATCCAGCATTTTTCAGCATGAAAGAGAACAAAATAGAAACCCTCATCTACTAAATAAAAGGGGATTGATGAGACAGAAGGTAGACAAAAGTGGGCAACGGGCACCTTAAATTGCAGCTGTCTCATTAAGAGAGAAATGTTTCTGGAGAGCAGCAGTATTATTTATTTATGCCCAAGTTGGTCAAGGAAGCAAAGTCTGGGCCAGCATAGAACATGGACTTACATGTGTCCATCACCCTTACAGGCTCGTGAAAACAAAGCTTAACTTCAGATCGTTTCTGTATTCCAGTAGAGGAAGTGTTAAGGAATAAGAAAAACACAGCCTGGGAAAGGCTGAGGTGTCCGTGAATGCATCCAAAAGAGGGTTAGTAGACAAGCTAGGTGGAATTAGGTTGAGGCAAAAACATTGCTCAGATCAGGGGGAACAAAATTTGGTGATGGTGAGAACAGTACACAACAAAGTGAACAGACTGCACCACTTTTCAAATTTTCAAATCTTACCTTATCCACCAGCTCTACCTCAGGAGAACTGGGATAGTGTTTTCTACAGCTAAGCAGGATGGGAGAGGCCACCTCCTCACCATCCTCAATGGATCACTGCTGGGATCTACTATCACATTCCCCCTACCTAGCAACCTTCAACATAAGAATAAGAAGAGGATGACCCAAAAGCACTGGAAGCCCAATATCCTGTCTCTGACAGTAAGCAAAACCAGATGTCTGGGGAAGGATGCAAGATACAGCAAAAAAAATAGGCCCATCCACTGCTGTCCAGGCCTCCAAACATTTTTGACTCGAGGACTTCCTGAGCCAAACAGGTTATCTATATATTTGGTGAACTTGCCACAAATTTCTCTCCTGTAAACTGCTCCACTTTCCACTTCAGCCCTCAGCATCTACAATATCCTTTGGCAGAAGATTCCACCTGTCTTTCACTGTTTGCATCAAGATCCCCCCTTTTTTCTTTTGTTACAGCTTCTGCTACCCTCATTAGATGTTCCCTGGCTCACCATCTCTTCAGGTATAGGAATACTTGGTCACTATTTTGTCTTTCCTGCATCACTCAAACACAGAGACCTTTGTAACAAACATGATCACTATTATGCATCAGTTTTATCATTCCCATGCTGAAGACTCTTCCTCTATTTTGTTTGTTGTCCAAAACCCATTCATTTCATCATTGTTACTAGCTCTCATCCTTACTGTTCTGGGTAACTCTCCATCATTAGCATAATTTGTTACTCTATCACTTACCTTCTTCTCTTCACAACATTTGCACTTATGTTCACAAGCAAAGTCCAAGCACAGATCTCTGTAGAGTTCAACTGGCATCCTCCCTTCACTGCAAAAGATATTTATTCCAACTGCTTTGTATCTTCCAGTCACATAATGTCCATATTGTCCACATGGTGAGATCCTCTTAGTCCATGTCTACTTAGTTTCATTTGAGGCGGTTGTGAGGAATTCCAACAAAGATTTCTAGAAAGTCAAATAGACTATGTAAACAAGATGACTTACTGACCTGACAAATAAACTTTGTGGCTGGTAAGGCAAGGCTCCTTTCTAAAAGGCACGCTGACTTTTCCGAAGCATGACAGCTTTACCCACGTGGCTGCCAATTCTAATTCTGTTCTCATTAGCCAGTATTTCACATATCCCAGTCTAACAGATTAGTGTCTCATTTTGCGGCTGAAGCCAAACCACTAAGCAAATGCACGAGGAATTAAAATACTTATTCAAAAATTTTGGAATGTTAATTTATTTTAATTACTAATGCTTAAATGTAATTTCTTATGAGCAGGCACAAATGCATTAATGATTTAAGGAAAACACCTATCTATTTCCTATAATCACTATTTCAAGCGCGCACAAAGGCACATGTCAATCATCTGAAGGCAAGCATCTAAAAATTGCTGTTATGTATCTGTAATCTCTGTGGAGAGCATTAGTCCTATTTACTTAGAAAAATACCATGTTTAAAATCAGAATCTGCTTTTCTGTCTTTTGTCAAATGGTTTGTGATTGCAAGTGAGAAGTTAGCCTTTAACTTCAGTTTGTGCTCTAGGGATATCGATTTCTTTGGCCTCCTGACCACTCTTCCACTGCTGCAGGCTGCATGCTAGAATTCCTGCAGATAAGGAACCTCTGGTATGATGCCCTTGACATTTGGTTGCAAATCTTGACTGTTTGGGAGGGGGCTGGGGCGCGGGCTGAAAGGCTTGTGCATGGCTAGAGGCACCCAGCACAGGCCTCAAGATTTTTGCTGTGTATTTCACTGCAGTGAATTGTTTTTCCGCTTTATTTCCTACAGAAACAAACCGCAAGCAAGTGTGCTACCTTGTCTGCCTATGCATGAACATGCAAATGCAATTTCATAACCAGGCATAGTCTTTAAAAATCCCTAACACATCAGACAAAACATTCCATCAATATTGTCAGTTCACAAAGTACACACACTGAAAACAGCTCCTTTCCAGAGAAAGAGGCACCTGGTTCAATTAATGGATTACATATTTCAAATTTACAGCTACAGACTGCTTTCTCTAAAAACTGTCTCTGAAAGAGCCGAAACTTCAGGAGGTAGTACAACAAGGGAATGGGAAATTTGGATTCCAGTGCTACTTCCTCCTCATTTTGAATTGGGTTATTTTAAGCTAATATTTTAACATATCGTGAGAAGGTAAAATCTTGTGTTGCATATATATTGCTTTTAAAAATGAGAGCAGTAGCCCAGAGACGACACCATATAGCAGGGAGTATTTTAACATAAAAATATTCATCAGAGTACACTGGCTTTTTACATCTGGTTTTATTTTCAGTGGTAAGGCAGCTAAAGACTGAAGTGACTATAATACAGTGTTTGTGAACACAAAGATTCTGAAGTTTAAATCATTCAGTAGGATTTTTATAGGATTATGTAAGAATCATAAAAATAAGATCATGGATTTAAGTAATACTCCCTGCATCTGGTATCATTCATGCATACAACTGTTTAAAGAAAGAGTTGAACATTCAGACAAGTTTTATTTTTCTTTTTCAAAACTTTATTAGGTAGACGTTACTAGATGACATTGTAAAACCCCTTGTGTGCAAGTGAACGAACTCTACAATATATATCTTCCCACAGTCCATTAAATCCACAACATCCGCCTATTTCTGAATATCGATTCTAAGACAGGTGGAGTGCATTCAAACTCTACTTTACATTCTTCCATTTCATCACGGGGAAGCACTTTTTCAGTCTGTTGGTTAACAGGGGCTTGGGATATCAGTGTAAGCGGAAGGAATGCCTTTAAAGGAAATGAAGTACCGTAAGGTTTTACTTACGAACTTCACAATATGGACACCAGATTCATCGCAAAGTCTTTTAAATTAAACTGCCTACCACGAATGTGATTGTATTTAGCAAAGTGAAGCAGTACAGAGACATACCTATTACTGAATACTAGTGAGGTAACATTTTGAAAATAAAACTGTTAAAAAATTCACTTACTTTCAAAAGGTCCTGTCCAGCAGGACAAACATTGGCAGAACACCTTCCCTCGTATCCATGCATGTACGTGTGCATATATGACTGTGTCTACTCTAGCTTTTTAAAGAACATGATTTTAGTTATACATTCATCAGGACAAGTTTAAAAATCAGATATTACTATGGTAGATTCAACAGAAAACTTCAGCAAACCGTCTCTGGACCTCCTAAATTAAAAGGCACTCTGAAGAGGGTAGCAAGAAATAATCCTTACAAAACATTGACATGAACTAAAGCAGCCACAAAGGTAGCACTCAACAGTGCTTATTGGTATACATTTAAAATACCAACTTGAAGATGGATTATTTGTAAAATATTGCCCAGGACTATCAAATACTTTTGTCAAGTTACAGCACGAAGACCATTGTTGCAATACTATGCAACAAACAAACAAACAAAAAAAACCCAGCAAAATGCAAGAGAAAGATAATGGAAAAGCCTTATCAGCATTTTGACTGTGTGCCTGCTGGTTGTAAGAGAGAAGAATGTAATTTAAGGAAATAACTTTTAAAAATAAACAGTAACTCATAAGACTGAAGCAGTATTTCAATACATAGTGCCTCCAATTCCATGAGTTATACAATGACTTAGTTAATACCTAAAAACTGGAGATAATAATGAAATAGAAGTTATTAAGATATCTGCAAGAGTGATAATTCACTTATAATTTTATTGCAGTATGGCTCCAAATCAAATTCCGTCACCAAAAACTTCAGGTATGCAAGCTATTTCCTGATTCAACACTCCTGTGTGATATTTCATGAAAAAATAATGGTCCAAGTGACAGCTATATTACTAATTAAGAACTGTAGGGGGAAAAAAAAAAGAGAAAAAAAGAAAAGCCCCTCCTACAGTTCTGGAAAACTCACAAATTTCAGGAGATGAAAAGGTTCCAAGAAATATTCCTCTCCTCTTCATTTCTCTCTCCTTTTCCTTCCTTCCTTCACAAATTCTTACTGGAGGAAACCGAACACAGTAAAACCATTTTATGATGAGTTTACTATAAACAGACCTTCTAAGCATAATTTTTAATTTACCTCCCCATTATTAAGTCAACTTCCTTCTAATAATTACTTTTATATAAATGCAGTATTTTTTAAAAGAATTTCTAACAGAAGTTCATGTAATTCCAGATAATTTTAGAAAAGTAACTTTTTATTGGCACCTGACTTCCAATAGATGGACAAAA
Organism: Arenaria interpres; assembly: GCA_013399435.1. Taxonomy (NCBI): domain Eukaryota; kingdom Metazoa; phylum Chordata; class Aves; order Charadriiformes; family Scolopacidae; genus Arenaria; species Arenaria interpres. The sequence continues at coordinate 70,208 of VXAK01014019.1, read as the reverse complement.
GTGGGAGCAGTATTAGTAAGAAAAAACAGGTCCTTTGGAAAATCTAGATCACAAAAGAAAATTCTGCTGTCTTCTGGGAAAGGAAGTGATTCCAGAAAAAGAAATAAACCTTACAGTATCCATTTTGAAACTATCTGGAGAAGGTAAAATGAATACTAGTTTTTCAGATCATACCTTCCACCATGCAATGAAGAGCTGGGCAGAGATCCCAGAGCTGCTCCACCAAGCTTGTTTGATGGTTTAGTCTATTAAGATACCCACCCCACAGGAATCACCAACTTACATTAAAAATATATGTTAGTTCAAGCTGGCTAGCACCGAAATGCTGTTTAACTGCTCTGAGTCCCAACCCAGCTACGGTGCGCCTTTGTGCGCCATGGTCCTCAGGGCTTCCATCTTCATGAATTGGTGCCAACAGGGCCCATTTGAGCCCTGGAGTTTGAGGGTACATATACCACTGGTTGTGGTCTAACTTAACTTCAGCTGAATTCTCTTCTCTGAAGAGTTGCATTGCTTTAAGTGGTTTAAAACTCCTAGCCGGCTATGCTGGAAGACCAAACTCATTCTGAGAATACATGTAAGATGCATTTCTGCAGAAGTCTGAAGGGAGAGACGGGAAGAGAGGTGAAGAGCAAGTTATAAAACTCAGAAATGAAATCATCAGATTTAAAATAGGCATGGCAGATTACTTTGATAATTTATAGAATGGTAACTTCTTCACTAATGTAACATTTTTCAATTTTCTGAGCAAACCAGTATTGGTTACTTTGGCTTAATATGTCTGTCTGTAGGAGCCCACGTAACAGGAATTCCCATATTGCTTTATGGAGGAGAACTAACACCTTTCATTTCTTTCAAGCAATAAGGCACTTACGCATTTAAAATTTCTCATTTTACAACACACTGAATTCTGGAATTCAAGCACTGATTACATGGGTATTGCCTACCTCCAGTTTTTGTAACTTCTTAGTCATCGAATAAATATACTACACAAAGTTCTAATCACTGATGCATCTAGTGTGTACATAGCCCAAACGTGGTCTTAGAAATTGCTTTTTTAATGAATCCACAGTGTTTTGTCCAGCACTCTAGTTGTGCCACAAGCCTGTACACTAAAAAGGATGTCATTCTTCATCTCGCTACCCTGACCTTTTGCCATTCAAATTAACCCTATTTTAAAGGCAATTATTCACCTTAAAATATATAAAAGATATGGGGACAGGAGAAGATTTCTCATTGAATTGTCATGGTATTAGGATAAAATTCAGCTTGGACAACCTCCTCAGAAACAGAGATCATGTTTTCTTTTTTTCCACACTTATTATTCTCATCTCTACCATAGTCTAAAGAATTAACAAATACCTTAAAAAGTTATTTGGACTTGGTTGGTTAGTTATGTAGCAAAGATGACTGTGCTGTTTAATTATATTTCAAAAAAATGCAAAATTAAAGGCCCTGAAGAAAAACAGATTTCATCATTTTGCATTTAGGTAATTTAAATAAAACAGAGTTAATCTTTTGCTGCTAAAGCAAAGCATTACTGAAATGACTTCTTATGAGATCACATTTTCCAGGTCCAATTTCATCTTCAGCCATTTTCACACATCAGTTTGAAATTATGGAAATTGGAAAGAAAAGAAGAGCATTAGAAATAAAGTGTATAACACATGAAAATATGGTAAACATTTTAGGATGAGATCGTAAACACTGTGAAATGTAAATCTACCCCTGTCCATGCAATTTCTGGACAGGAAGCAGCAGAATCTAAATTAATATGATGAACTCTTAAGAGTGCATTTTTTTTTTTGCAAAAAGATAGTTCATGACTAAAGACTGAATCCATCTGCTTACCCAGAACTTGCATAAGGCAAGAAAATGTTTCTTGACTGCATCAGTACTTTTATAGGGCAGGTTTAAAGTATCTGAACAGCTTGTTTGGATTCTGTAAGTAGGTTTTCCTTCTAAAAGAGGTAAGTGTGGCATCGTATTAGTATCATCATGCTCAGTGACAGTAGGTTAAAATTTCAACAATACTGTTTTCAGTCTGACAAGTTTTCAACAAGATAAACACTGAATGGGGTTACCATGCAGCTGTGTTTAAGCAGGTATGTGCAAAATCCATGCTTATGCTAAAAATAGAAAACATTTTTCCACAATAAATTTCTCCTCTTCTGACTCTGATTCATCCAAAGCACTTCAGACTAATTTTTCAAGTTTTGATAAGCCAAATAGGCTCCAAAAATGTTTTCTTTTGCACAATATGCATTTTTAAATAAACTAATTGCTATTATAACTACTCTTTTTTTAAAAAAAAAAGTTATATTTAGAAATAAGCAGCTGGAATTATGCTTAGAAATTTATGTTTTTCTTTTTTACTAGGAAGTAAGTAATTTAAGCTTACTACACATTTTCACCTTTGAAATCAGAGCCTGTACTCTAAGATCAGTTTTCATTTCCCTACCTTATGGTATTTCACCATTAGGCTAAGAGAAGTGTCAGTGATTATTTGCCTAATAGAATCACTCCATTCCTTACTGAAGAGGGAACATATAGATCCTGAGCACAGAATGATAAGGAAGGATCAGCCAGGAAGGTACAGTCCTGTGTAACTGAAACAAGCTGCATTTGTTAGTTTTACTAAGAAAAATATTGGGAGCTGTTGTGTTATAGCTTGAGAAGTACTTAAATGAAAACACTGCTAGTCCTGCAGTTGCATCAAGGCTCAGCTGGTTCTTCACCTAACAGTAGCAAGACAAGCCACCAAATACATCAGTGATAACAGCTTTTTAAATATTTGCATGCCCTCTTTTTCAAGTTTATGTGTTAAGTCTGAAAAATATTTAGTAGCTGTAAGTCAAATTCTTACACTGTGTTAATACCTGTTACACTGAAGAAAGCAGAATTTTAAGACTTTATTTAACATTCTATGGGTGTTGTTTCTAGCTTTACTGATGACTAAAGCATTAAGAAGGTCTATTTATTTTATTAAAAGCTAGTATTCCTTCCTTTGACAATTTGCTTTAATAACAATGTTTGGAAATTCTTCCCTACTCCCTGCCCTCTCCTGCACCTATGAAACAGCACTGGTATCACCCCGGGAGTTACAGGACTGGCTCCGTAGTAGTTTGCACTTCTTCAGAAGTGAATTAGTTGCTGTACAATGGCTACCAACATGCCTCCAGATATTTTTATCAAAGTATTTGGGGCCAAATTCCATGTTGGCATAAAAATGGGTATGACTTCTCTGGTTTAACAGGGCTATGACTGGTGTCAGGAATGGAGCTGACCTGCTGTAACTGTAAGGCGGCAAAATTAAAAGAAATTAAGAAATTATCTCTCTAATAGTTTCCTTAGGTAGGATTCTTCCCATCAGCAAAATTAGAGATCTAACATAAATTGTAAAAGTAACACTAATCCATGGTTCTTTTTCACAACTTGGACGTACACAATCACCATACCAAGTATTACAAATGATGCAAGCTTTGCTCAAGAAACAAGCCACCACAATTACATTTAAAAAAAAACCTCAGAGTCTGCATGGCGAACAGTTTGGCCATTGAATATGAAACAGTTTCTCAGATCTAACTGGCATGAGAAACCATTCAGTCACTGGAGAATTTGTATCCTCTGACAGAATTACTGGCCTACCTACAGACCATTTAACACCACACAAGCTATGGCAGTCTTTGGAAGAGCAGAAAGCCCCTTGGCTAAAAAGAATACCTGATGGTGATCCAAAACACCTTCTAGTCAAATTGGCAATAGTCCCTGCAAATTAATATTTTTAATAAAGTAAAACATCATGTTGCTTAAACTTTCAGAACCAATAAATAGATGGAAATTAAAAAGAAAACACCCTAACATACCAGGAAGAGTTATGAAGTCAGCATTAGTAACATCAAAATCCTCCCTTACTTACACATTTGCACTGCCCCAAAGGAAGATAATAGATCACTCAAAGCACACTATATTTTAATGACATTTGAAAGACATGAATATGCTGTTTCTTACAGAGGAGGTGAGAACTGAAGATTAACAGACTTTTTTGTATGCAACTAAAACTGATGGGTCAACTAGAGCACAAGGCTACTCAGAACTCCACTTCTGCCTCTCACGTTTTTACTGTTTCTTCTTCTCACCAGCTAATAGATTGATACAAGGAAAAGCACAATTATTTTCCAGTCGCAAGCTCCTGGATAAGCTCTGCAAATACACCTTACGATGCTCTAAGAGGCTGCAGTCAGACTCATCTTCCCACTGATGTGCTTGAGCAGCCCTGAAACTTGACCCAATTAAGGAAATACAACTAATTACTCTTAGTGGAGAAAGCGGAGAACGGGAAAACAGCTCCCCCCCGACTGGTGTGCCTAGCCGGCCCTCCCCAGCGGGAGCAGGACTGGGAACACACAGCACCGTGCTGCTGGGAGGGCCCCTGCAAGGATGCCTGAGCGCCTGGGAAAAATCCATTCCCAGGCAAGCTAGAAAGAGAAGGCTTATGTAGAATGGATTTAAGCATTTCCTACTATTGGTGAGCAACAGCTTTGCACAAGGATAAATAATCTTAAATATTAGATGTGGTGAAAGCAATCCTGATGATCAGCAATACAGTAGCATGAAATCTGCCTTAGCAGGTTAATTTAGCTGCCTGATGAAGTTTTCTGCTAACAGAGATGGAGTAGAACAGTTTGATGGTTTCTTTAGAGTACAGTTACAAAAACCAAAAGACGTTTACATGAGGAAAGAGAAACATCCTTGAATTTCTTTACGAAGTTCATTCTGTTTCTTTCAAACTGATAAATTAACTCTTGTAAAACAAATGAAATGACTTTGATGTATATAAGATTTTCTATGATATGAGAAGAGCTGTTTAAAAGCTAACATTTTATTGAATGACGTTTTGTACTAAACTACTTTTCACATTTCCGTTGGTTATGTTACACAATATTGATGGAAAATTGTATTCAAGTGGGAATATTTTTATATAGATGGAAAAAGACTCCCATATCCCTACTCTGCCTAGCTGTTGAAAATTCTTCCTGTTCTACAGAAAACGAAAAGCAAATATTTTTGTCATCCCCATTTTTTTTTCTTACAGAGAAAGCAAGATTAGACTCTCATTTTACAAGGTCAAAGATGCCTCATTTTGCTATGTGTTGAAAATGAAGAACTATTTCCCTTCGATTTAATCTGTTCCGATAAAATCAAAATGGCCTAGATGAAATGATAATGTAGGAGCTGAGATGTGTGTTCCTTTCCTCCACCCACAATTACATGCTTTCTGAATATAAATAAGTGCAGATCTATTATCTTCCCTTTTATGCTCTTTATTTTAGCACCTTAATTTCAGATTTTACTGAACTCCCATCAGAAACTGAAAATGGCAAACATGGGAGAGTGAAAACAGCTACAAAGACTGTAAGAATATTCCACATATTTATAAAGAACCAGGAAAAGAAAGGAAATTAATCCACTATATAGTTAATTACAGATAATCTCAAGTACTAAAATATTCTCAAGTGGAATAGTTTGACACCACATTACAGACTGCATTGCAAAACCAGATCTCTCTCTTTCACTCTCTGAGGTCTGAAGGTTTTTCTAAATAATACAAAAATATCTTCATTATTTGACATTTAAAGAAAGGAATAAAAATCCCTGAGTAAGCCAAAAAGACAACTGATATGTATAGCCTCAGAAAACATACTCAAAAACAAGACCAATTTTAAGGCAGCTTCCAACCTCAGACAGAACACAAATAGAAAACTGATGTGTCACAGAAGAAGAAATCTAATTAACAGGTGGTTTTGCATTGATAATAGGCTTTGAACTTTACTTCTAAATGTCATTGCTTCCCTGCTTAACTCGCAAGTCTTAGAAAGGTACTATTTCTACTGTTAGGACAACAGGGACAACATGTCCTTAAATTCAAATGGAAATATTAAGTACTTGTTGACTACTATGGTGTGCTTATACACACAGTTTCAACAAGAAAAAACTCCAAGAAAACAAACCCAGAAGCTGTCAGAAAATAAGCATACTAGCCAGCTACGGTAAGCTGATATTTGTGTTTCCAGGTAAACAAAATTCATCAGTTTCTTCCACTGAGGCTTTGAAGTCAAAGCGAGTATCTTGTAACAGTATTATGTTGGTAGGACAGAATACTATTTACTTAAAAGTTACAGCTAGATTCAGATTCAGTAACAATTTTCAAAGAAAGTGGTGCAAAGTACATCCTCTCAAATGATATGCTATTTGCAGGCCTAAATTTTGAAGTCTGTAGAGTCTTTAGGACATTGCCCCTCTCCCTGCTTCCCCCTCTCCATAGATATAGATATATATCACACACACACATATGTATCTTCAAACACACATACCGAAAAAAAAGTACCTTCACAGTACAAATCCAATCTTCTTTTCTTTAAGATCAGCTTGCATTTTTAAAGTATAAAGTAGATATTTCTCTTATTCAGTTCCTTTCTTTATTGTTTCAGTGTTCTGCTTACACAAATTTATTTTATACTATTTTTTTTTAAGTTATATTTGTACGATAAATTTGGATTATAACTAAAAGTGAAAAAATTCTCAGTAGCTGATTCCTAATGCTGAATTACACTGCTGTTGTGATGATGCGCTGAGAAAGAGGTCTGGTGGCAAACAGTGGTACTCTGAAGTTAAGAAAAAAGAGCAAGGATCGCTATTCTCTTCAGATCATCTCAGGAGGAGAAACACTGGAAGCAGAGAATAAGAATGAAATGGTCTCATAAGAACTCATGACCCCTCCCCTTGCCCAAAATTCACAGATTTTCCTCATGAGACATCAGTGGATGCTCTAAGACGTATGTAGCCGAACGAACAAACAAAACGTGCTTTTTAGGTTATAAAATTTGATCAAATCAATCTCCACACAACTAGTGTGTTGCACGTGTATTAGATGCCAAGTCAGAACAGAAAAGCAGCTTTCCAGCTTCCTTGCAAACACATTTCCTTGTACGTTCTGCATCACACTTCAGGGATATCTTGGGACAGAACAGGCCACTGACACTTCTTGTTATCTAAACCCTTCAATTTTTTCTGTACTGGGAGAGTTTCAAAAAGCTGTATTCTTCTAACAAATCCGCCACCCCCTCAATCAATATTAATAGACTGTCATAAATTAAATACTGAAGTGAAACCAATCAGCATATCTCTAAGTATCACGGAGCTTCAGTACTAAGGCTATTTCCCTCTGAGGCACTGCAGTTTGGCGGTGGCCATCCACACTCTTGGCCATGAGCAGGACGACTCAGAAGATAACCAGCTGTCGTGCTCTGGCATGTGACGGGGTTTTGGTATGCTGAACAGAATGCTGTGTGATGGAAGTTATTTACAGAAGTAGTTTTTAATACCAAAAGTAGTATGCTCAGTATACAGTAAGAGTCCAAACACTTCTAAGCATTTCCCCCTTAAAGGCCGACACTGAAGTTAAACGGAGCACATGTTAGCAGTTAAATGCTTTCTTCACAGGCCAAATCGGTAGTAGAGTTCTGGCTACAATACAGACTTTGATTGTCTAGTTCAGAAACTTAGACTCAAAAAACCCTCCAGAGTAATAAAAAAAAAAACCAAACCCCAAAACATTTAAAAAGCAGCAGTCAGGGGGCCCATCTTGTTCAGAGTGCACCAGAGCAAAGAGGCTTTCTGGTCTGCAGTAGTGTTTTCGGCTGAGGGAAGATGGCAGGAGATCCCCCCTTCTTCTTCCAGGGCGGTGGCTTTGATGCTGTTACCAGCACTGTATTGCTCTGTTGCACAAAGCGCGGATAGCCCTTGCAGGACCAGCTCAGTTCAGGTGAGTAGGGTCCATCCTTACCAGGGCATACCTGTCCGTGATCTTTTCCTCTGCTTTTTACAAAGGCAATAGATAGGAAACACAAATAAACCTGCCGAAAGAGAAAAATAAGAAGATCACAATTAAATGCAATCCCTTGTGTGTGCAATATGTTCTTTCAATGTATGTATTTATGCAGCTTTCCATGCCTCAAGAGAATTCATACAAGGCATTTGGACAATCAGAAAAAATAATAGTCTGCAACAGTCTAAGTTGTAGTCTATAACAAAAGACTATTACAGTCACCAGGCTTTGCTCAGTAGCCAGGTGTAGAACAGTTTTCAGCTATGATACTGAGATTACTTTAACAGTTGTGTTGGCAGTAAATATTGCTGTAATTACCTAAAACCCAAAACTTTCCTACAAATAATCAATGGTTTTGGAATTGCTCATAGAGCTCTCATTGATTGTGTCTTATCTGGCCATACCTATGACAGAACTTCAGTTAGGTATTATTTGGTATATATTGGGTATTATTGCTATTACTGCTATTGTATTACTGCAAAACCCTGTTAGTTTTTAATGTAAGAAAAAAATGGGTTTTTTCCAGCATAGATTTTACAAGATTGCTATGCAAAATAAGCTTTGCTTACATTAAGAAATCTTTATTGCCTATAGTTTCAGCATAAAAATGCCACTAAAAAGAACAAATATATAAGATATCTCTCTCTATATCTCAGAATATCAATACAGAAAAAAGATATGTATTCTTAGCCTAAATACTGAAATTAAAGCAATATTCCTTATTTGGCCAGATGTATTCTAGACAAGCTATAATGGTATTTTGGTTGTGTGACAGTTGGTTAGGTACAACCTTATTAATGTAACCCTCCTGGTAGATTTTGGCTTTATTATATCAAAATAAAGGTGCCACATCCCAACATGCCTCAGGCCTGGGCACACACTGCAAATTTTCAACAGAGTAAGTAGTTTGGTGAAAAGCTGTGAAGCAGCGTGATCCCCGATTGACATATTACTGCCAACATAAATAGTGGATATGCACTTACACGAGCAAAACTATGTATTTATAGTTACAGTTTATTTAATTTCTGCAGGAGAATCCAGTTAAGCCAGGCAAAGAGCAGATTTGCTAAAACAACTACATCTACATGCTTAAACTACCCTGGCCTTTTTACTAGGTTATCTATACTAGTTAAAGATTCTGGTTCAGAAAAGCTTTAACAACCAAATAACTGGGAACAACAAAAAAAAGCATATTGGCATAAGATGAAAATAAGAGAAAAAATACTCTAAAGACAGTTTTAAAAAAAAAGTCATGTGCTTTATACTAAAATGGTATCCATGAAATTCTCTCTTCGAGATGAAAATATTGAGATGTCATACTGAAAGTCACTGCAAAATCAGAATCAGGCTCATTCACATACATAACTCTTACCTATTACTACAGCTATGGCTCCCAGTGCCAGTCCCAGAACCAGTATTAGGGGTGTAATGAGTAATTTTCCAGCTGAAATGCAAAATTCATTAAATTAAAATAAGCATTTTATTTTTCCCTTTCCAACCATCCATAAATATTGCAATATCAGACTCCCAAAAGCTGGTTCGCTTTTCACTTTTAACACTTTACCAGGATTCTTATTTGCAAATTCACCCTACAAATCCAGCTAGGAGCTATCACCACTCAGCCAGCTCCCTGCACACACTTCTCTGCGGCCTCTTCACTCACCACAACTCTCCAAGCACAGCTCCTTTTGTACATTAACAGTTTTGCATTCAACAGTTTCCATTCTGAAATCCCTCTGGCATCGAAAGGAATGTGATAGCTATAAGTCTACTATCACTTGGTGTCTCCATACAGCTATCACCCTGGAAAGCTGCCAAACAAACCAGCATCTTGGAGAGTTTAGGTTAGCTCAAGGAGATGAGACCATCATCTCTAAATATGCTTCCGCTCGCTTTAAAAGGCTATGATGAAGTCCTCGTGTACAGTTGTGATTTAGGTCTAAATCAAACTGCAGCCAAGTCTATTTTGGATCAACATTTAAAAGGATACGTTGCTGCTCATACATGAGTAAGGCAGTGAGGCTGCGCAGCACACTAGCTAGAGCCTAAGACACTAAGAACAACTAAAACATGCTCGTATTCTTTGCTTCTGATGAGTTTACCGTAGGCAGAATCGCACAGAAGACAGGGCTCCATTTGAAACACTTAAGTTGAAACTCAACTTTGAAGCCAAGTTATCTCTCTCTTGCATTGCATGATTTCAGCTAAATGGCAGAATCTCCCTGGCTGTGTTGGGTGGGCAGCTGGATCAAAAATGTCACGTGCCTCAGCTGTTTGAAAATGCAGGAGGGCAGGCATTTTTACTGATCCACCAACGGTTTGATCAGGGATTTGAAATTAAGCAATTCTTGAAGATGAGCATGTTTTTGAAAAATCACCTCTACAAGGGAAGAAAACTGAGTTCGTTACCTCTCTCTTCCCTGCCCTTCACTCTCAAGTCACTTGTGTCAGATTTCAGTAAATGGATTACTTCATTCAATAATGATGCAAACCTCTCCATAACCTGAGCCACTAATTTGGGCAGGCTGAAGGAGAAATGAGATATTTTGGAAATATTTGCAGCGGTTAAATGAATTGCTCCTTTTTATGCTCTGTTTTGATAGCTTTTAAATTTCATAGGAGTGCTGTGGGTGGGAAAGATTAATTCCTAGAAGAAAAAAATTGGCAAATATTATTGGTATTACTCTAGTTGCTAAGCATCCTAAAGGTAAACCTTCTTGGGACTCCACTGCACTGCATTCAAGACACACAGAGGTTGTCAAATAAATTATTCAACTGTAGACAGGAGAAGGAACGTAGAGTGATGGAAAACGCCAAGAAAACTCCAAAAATGAGTGATTTAAAACACTTTTAAAATTACCAAAAGCCTTTAATAGCTTCAAAGTAAAGCTTATAAAATATTCTTTTAAGGTATGAACTCTCTACTTTATTAATAACCATATAATTAGAATGTTAGAAAATTATGACGTTTGGTACCAAAATTATTAAAAACCTTAAAACACTAAACTGGTGACTAAGTGCACAGAAACAGAGTCTGCAGAAAGGGCTGAGCTAGCTTTTGTCTTGCAGACACAAAGAACTGTTCCTAAGCTAATTCAGTTTAAGAACTCGTTTACTTACATTTGACTAACTCGGAGCTGTAATAAAGCACAAGTGAGCGTCTTATTCCTTCTGCCTGTGAATATGAAATTATAAGTATTGTGTAGTTCCGAGATCTTATAGGAAAAATTATCTTCCTTTGGTTATCAGTGCATTCTTTCTAGAAGTAAAACTTTAAAAACAAAACAAAATACTTTTTCTCCTTAGACTACCACCCTTAAATCCTTTATCTTTCTTTACCTTTGTAAGCTAAAATTAAGGAACAAGTTAACACAAGGTGCACAAGACTTGTACAAGTTACCATCAGGTAAGAGTACAAACAGCAGCAATCACTGCAAAGCAGCAGGTATGTACCTTTGACTCCAATAATTTTTATCAGCATTGTATGAAACAATTATAAAATGCTTCATTTTACACATCCAAGTTGAACGTTACTATAGATCCAATTCCAGTTTGACACATATCGTTTGTCAGAGCGTGATGGATTATGAGGCTCTTAATCACAGAGGGAATGGTGAGACACCAAGAAACGCTGCTGAGACTAAGGATGTTTCTCAGAGGCACTAGACTTCCCAAAGGCCCACTGTCCTACGTCTGTCAGCCCTGAGACTGCTGGCGAGAGGCGCAAGTGTAAAACTTGCCCCAGAGCTGAATAAAATCTTGTGTCATTAGTCCATGTGGTGAATCCAGCAACAGATTATTTGTTTGGTCATGTTCAAAGCTAGTTTTTAAAGATAACTTAAAAAGAAACAGTTGTAAATAGAACAAGCCTAAAAGGAACAATTCTACTCAAATTAATGGTAAACTATTTCTCTACTGCGTTACTCAGCATGAAGATTCAGACATCTGTGGTAATGTAATAACTGTATTTGAAGGTGTCCCAGAGGGGTTGCACTACTTGCGATATAGAGAATGATGTTTTTCTGCAAAATGAGGAAACATGAGGGAGTATTTTCCCCTCGCATAACTTTGGGTTTGGTTGCGAGTTTTAGGGTAATATATACAAAATCACAGAAATCCTTAGCAAATTCTTTGCCATGTAAAAAATGATTATACTAGATTTAGAAAGCAAATTTAATCAGTAGCATAAGAAGAATAAAAAGTTTTGTCTTCCAAATCTAAATATCATTATATGTTTAACCAACAGAGCCACTAAAAGTATCTACTTACAAATTAAAACAGTCATATCTATATAGCTTTAAGTTCTAATACAAGTTTGCATCTGTTTTTAAAGAATCCTACCAAGTGTCTATAGGAGACTTCTTACATATCAGAACAACTTAAATGATAAAGTTGCTAATGAATGAAATGCATGATTCCTTCCGCGATGCTCAAAGCCACACAAAGTGAATCTTGCACTCTGTCTGTCTTGGGACAAGGCTGCATGTCAGTCAGATCTGAAGACAGGCTGCTTTCAGAAGCCTATTTGAAATGCTGTTTACTTTGCAAGAAATTGTCATTTGCTTTAATAGCATCATTACATGTTGTGCCCCGTTACAAATCCATGAAGTAACTAGCAATTGATTTTGAATATAATTCACCCAAGTGGCACTTAAGTGGCATCTTAAGTACATTTAAGACAGCTGAACATGTTTTTTCTTTCTGTGCAATTCATCACTAGCTCCAGTTATAACCAAATATCCTCCTTTCAAGAACTTAGCCAAATAATTACTATGGGAACAAAATTTTTTAAGTTCACTGGGACTGAAGGATAAAAGCAATTTCATCTCGTCGTACCGGTCAGACAGAGCTTCTCTAAAAAATATGCTGGATAGAGAAGGGAGTGAAACGTCCAATTCAGAGACCACTTCTACCCCCAATTTATTTTCTTTTCCCTGCGGTTTCTATTACCTTTACAAAACCATTGGTTTATGAAGAAATGTATATTTGAATTTATGCTGCCATAAATGCTTTTCCATTATTTTTATTACAGAACGGTTTGTAATTGTAGGCACAAACATTTGCTTCTCAACAGAACCCATGACAGCATGCCAGCCTGCCATGAAGTGTTCTTTCCTTTCTACACACTCCACCCACCCAGATTTGGCAGAAACGAGCCAAATAACCTTCACTACAAAATAACCACATTTGCTTAAATAATTCTTTCCTCTCCATAGCAAGAGAATAAAATAAAAAGTCACAGAAGAAAATGTATCTAGCAACACCTCACCCTTCTCCCACTGACAGCCAAGATAACGTCCTCTTAATTTCCACTTCTTAGCTAAGTAGCAGAGGCATTTTTCTACAGGAAATCCAACCTTTATTTCTTGCTACATGTTACTTTAAATTTAGAGACCACACTTCTAATGGCCTATCTCTCTGCTACGATCTCCTCTTTCCAACACCTTCTGCTGACCCTCGGAATATACAGCGACACCTCCTGATGATAACACTCCACTCTTGCCTGGCAAAGCCTTAATGTATCTACATTTACAGTTCTGGCTACCAGGACGTCTGAGCATTGCTATGATTCCTAACTGGAATTAATAATTTCTTGATTTTCAACTTGCTCTTAAATGATTATGCCTAAGAAGCTTCAGTTCAGAACAAAGCACCAAAAAAATAATCAAAGATCATGACAAAGAGGAATCTAATGGAGGGTCTATAAAAGAAAAGTATGTGCAGGTAAGCAAGCTATTATCACTTACTCATTTTTATGACAAAAAAGTGAACGATAAAATTATCAGCAATCTATTTAAAAAGCAAATCACACAAGCACACAACAGAAGGATGAAAATACTTTCTCTAAACAACATAGTGAAATCTACATAGTTAAATCCTTTGGCTTCTGTCAAAGATAACATGGAAGCCAAACCTATAAATAATTTAAGAACTATATAAGTTGGTACAGGATACATTTATTGATAGTTATTAAACAAAGGTTCAGATACAAACATTACCTAAAGAAGTGTCTAAATCTATGGTTACTGGAAATACACAGTGAGCGAGATCTTATTTCTAATTGTCCACTGTTGTGGACAAGCTCAGACCTTTACCCTTGGCAATCAGTTTTTTTCTTGTTGTTTTTGTTTTGTTTGGTTTTTTGGTGTTCCCTTCATAATTTTACAGGTGTTCAATTTGCTTCAATTCTGTTGAAGTTTTACAAAGACAGCAGATCTTGTCAAATTTCCACTATTTAAGGTGGCGGAATCCACAGCATTCCAGGCTTGTGAGTCTCGCACCACTTTGCAGATCAGCAAGACTGGCATTCCTATTACCAGGCCTATGAGCCTGCGTGCCAGCTCTTATGTTACTCTAAAATGGAAATTACCTAGTTTATTTACTGGAACATGTTTGACTCAGGAGTATTGTTTTCACCACAAGTCTGCTGACTGCTATTTCCACACATTCAGTCTCTTACCTTTACCTCTACATTCAACATTACCAATTGATAAGCTCATAGCATTTCTTCATCCTAGGTGAATTCTAAGTCATCTCCTATTTCGATGCTTAAATTCAAAGTACCAAAGGTCCTACTTTCCTTAACAGGTCCCCGTTTTTTGACACTTAATACAATCATTTCCTATAATGTTATAGATACCTTTACATGCTGTAAACTTACTATAATGACTGAAATTAATGCATATGCAAGGTATAACATAAGGTAATAATCTACTTCGTTATCTATTTTTCTTGTGCTTCTATAGGTTGAGATGGTTATAAACCTGGTTCAAAAGCAACTTAGGAGTGCCTTTTTTTAAAAAAAAAACACACAAAACCCCAAGCTTTTGGCATTATATTCCTGTAAGATAAATTAATGTATATTGTTGTATTTTGTTTTAAGCTGGATTTTATCTGAAGCAAAGCTAAAAGAAAAGTGTCCTCCTATTTAAATGGGCTAACCTGAGTAGTTTGGTTTTTCAAAATCAGGTCAGGTTCAAATCCAACACTTTATTCAAACAAATCCTTGAGAGAGGTTCATTTAAAAAGGGTTCCTGCTCTTACCCATTTCTCCTATGCGCTTTCAGAATGAAGACCACAGCCAGCAATATGCAGATGGACAGTATTTTTCCAGTTTGCTTACGTATTATTTAAAAGGGTTAGGAAACAGAAGCTATCAGAAGGCGACACAATACTTATTCATACACAGTCCAGGTAGTGCAAATGCTATATATTTAAATATATTTAAGAAACTACCTTCCACATAATTAAACAACAGGCTGCCCATCTCACACTTTAAACCAATAATTCTTAACTATTATTGCCCCCCCAACACCTCTCTGTGCAGCTCTCCATAAGGAACATTAATCCACTCACCACAGACAGAGCCTCGCACTAATCTCCTTAAATGTGGTCTCTCGGGGAGGTAGCGATATTTGCATCCAAAGATACTGAGGTTTGAGGTGTGATCTCCGAAGAACCGGAGCTGGCGGTATCTCTCCCCACAACGGTAACAGAAATTAGTGTTACACTGTGAACAGGTCATGTGGTCACACCCTTCTGTTCTCTGGATGTGGATCTGTATGAGCAGAAGAAAAAGAAAAGTTTTTTTTCCTCTCCCCTTCCCTCCCCCCCGGCCAAGCACAGGGAAGTAGGTACTACCCCATGCAGCCCACGCATCAGAGGAGAAGACACCACAAGCAACCCCTTGCTTAACTCTACGTTTGAATTAATTAATACTGCAGTTGTCCTAAGAAAATAATGGCTTTCTAAGGCATATTTCAGAACATCAAATTTGAGTTATAGTTATTTCCAGATCTCCATACACAGTTTTCTATACAATCCTCCTTTGTTTAAACACTGTATCAGATGAGAATCTGAGTGATCCTTGCCCTTAATGAAAACTTGCTTTTATTACTGTAAGTAAACACATTAGCACCAAACTTTTTTAAAAATAAAAGCAGCAGAGTAAATATAGTCATGAACTCCGTTTGACCCCTCCACAGATGGGTTTCCTTCTTATGCCACCTGCGGCCCCACTCCCTTTCCCATTACCATTGCTAATTGATTTGGCATTTTGTAATAAACACCAGAAAGACTCTGCTGTTAGAGTGAATGATTTGAAAAGTATGGGGGTTTTTTTTTGGTAAAAAAAAAAAAGAAATATTCCATAAACTGTATAAAAGAATCACCCCAGGCTTTCATAATGCCCACAGGACAGCATGAAGCTGGGCTGCCTAGGTTCTGCCTAGGCATCTCTCTGCTGATTGCCTGCATAAATACCTCCATTCCTGTATTTCCATGTACTCTTCTGCAAAACTGGCACATTTACCTACTTTGCACAGATTTTGTAATGCTTCAGTTTTACTTAATAGTTCTGAGTCTTAGGAGAGCAGATAGTCCTTGAACTGAGTATTTCACTAAATCACCAACAATTACCCAGCTACTTCTAAATCTTGCCAACTAAAAATACAGCTAATGGGGTGGTTAACAGGCACTTTTCCTAGTTCACAAAAATTGCTAAAGATCCCCTGTTCTGAGATCATACTCCACAGTAGAATGGCAGATAAAATTACCTAGTAATTGAGGTTGGAAGTGACCCTCGGAGGTCATCTATTTTAACCCCTAGCTCCAAGCTGGGCTAACTTCTAAATCAGATCAGATTACTCCAGGCGTCATCCCACTAGATTTTAAAAGTTTCCAAGTATGGGTATGTCACAGTCTCTTTGACCAACCTGTCCCATGCTTCACCATCCTCCCTGGGAATACTTTTTCCCCTTACATCCAACTGGAAATTTATTTGTTGCAACTTGCAATGGATGAATGAATGCCTGCTGACATTCTTATCCATATCTACATGTATTTATTTTGCAAGGAGGTACAGGTAAAGACAAGACATTATCACTCAGTGGCAGGTACAACTAAAGAGCTTTTCACCTCAACAGAGGTTTGTGACTCCTGGTGTATCCCATGTTCTTGAGAGGGTCAAGGGCTATGTTCTCCGGTGCTGAGTTCATCTGGGACCTGAGAAATCTCGCTCACCCAAACAGCTACTGAAACTGGCGTTTTTTACATGTAACAAAGTGATGTTTTCCACCAGCAATACTTCTGGTGAAAGATTCCAGGGCAGATGTAGTTAACAGTAGTTCCAGGTACACCTACCAACATCCTTGTGCCAACAGTAGTCAGCTCAGAATTCATATTTCTACACTTTCAAATGCTTCTTTTACACAGACATTGACGAAAGAGAGGATTGGGCTATAAAACATTACTTTCTAGTAGGCAAGTATTCTACTGGACTTGCATTCATCCCACAGAAGGGAGGCAAACAGACTGACCAAGTGATTATCCCCCTCTACCCTGAGGAAGCTCGCTATATCACAAGTGCCCTGTTTTCCAGTATCACCTGAAAAAAAATACCATTGCCGATGAGTTTCACATTTAAGCATTGACTACTAGCTAAGTGGAACGAAAAGTCTACCCAATATTGTACCAATTTAAGCATAACTTCTGAAGTTATACACTACTATCTTCTAAAAGGGATATTGTCAATTTGACTTTTGCTTTTACTTGTCAAGTTTTATATGAAAAATGTTGACCCTACTCATGGAGTCAGTTTATTTAATTCCTAAGAGATTAACTTGTGCTGAAATTAAGGAATTTTAGTAGTAACTTAGTGAATTTTAACAAATTAATTTTAAAATTTAATTCCAATTAGTTTTTCAGGGGACTGAAATTCAGACAGCAACTATACAGCATTTTGCAATTTTAGAGATGCCTTTCCTTTTCTGCCAATTCAGTGACATATCTCCATCTTAAAAATGTAAATGAGGGAATTAGATCTTATGACACTAATGAGAATTAACTGGTTGTTTTCTTTTCTTTTTGAATCAAGACTGTTGGATTTTCCTTTCTCTTCCCCAACTTACCAACCCAATCTAGTTGGTAAGTTACCGTCCATCCCAACTGAAAATCTGTAGAAGCCTAGAACCTATAAAAACCCAAGACGCAAACCAAAACTATTTCACATTTCAAAAATAAATTAATTTTCTTTGGTTCTTGAAGTTCTTAACTTCAAGGAGCCACTGGCAATAGCTTTACACTTTCTACCAACCATACCTTTCAGAAATACCCACCTCTTGAACACCGACTGCCATCCTTCTACCCACACTTTCTTAGAAGCACCCCAGCTCCAGTTATCCTGTCACGACTTCTAAATCACTTTGGAACCCACTTTTTTCTGCTCTAAAACCTCCAGACATACTATCCTCTTAAAACATAAAGAAGTTCACAAAGGATTTATTTTATTATGGACACATATCACAATTACATGCAATTTATCTTGGCTTCTTCAAAAAGTAAAGTATTAAAAAAAATTTGGTGATTACTTATCTGCACATCTATAACTGTCTTCAAAAGCTGCAAATTTGGAACAACTTTTTGTGCTTGCCTACATTTTTGTTGTAAAAAACTTTTCCATTTTTAGTGAGGAAAAGCTTCATGAAAAACAAACTAAAAAGTCCTCCAACCTTAGATATGGGGCTTGGATTCCCTGTCATGTGCATGCAGACTGACAGTGCCAGATGAACGTTGTATGATTCAGTCCGGCTGCTCTCAAGCCTGAGACATGACATCTCACCAGATCAGCTTCAGCTCTGGTTCACACGGACGTGCCTCCCTCCCCTGACAGAGATGGGTTATGAATCTATAGGTTGGGAAAGCGATGGGTCAGATAACACCACAAGTGTTCCTGTTGTGTTGGTGACACCCCGGCATGCAGCAGGCATCCAGGGGAACGCACTGGGCTGGGAATGTGGCTCACTATAGTTAGTTGTGGCCGTGTGGGGTTCGGTGCCTTTTGAGTGCAGGGTCCCCCAGCAGCACGGTGGGGATGGAGAAGGCAAGGTGTGTGCATGACAAACACAAGCCCAGTTTCTGTCTACAAGCATTCAGTCATTCTTACCAACTTCATCCTGCACCCAGAGCCTGCCCCCAGACCCAAAGACATATCCCTCACCTTATGGGGAAAGGTTTCCTCGTTCAGAAACCCAAGAACAGCTCCCAGAACAACAGGGGTGAAAATTACACACCAGCAGCAAAGCACGCAGAGCTCAGAATCTTAAGGAAACAACTGAAATAGTACAGTGGCTATTTCACACCCTCACTTTACCCCCTCTGTATGTTACTCTCACAGAAATCTTCCTAGGGAAATTCTTCCTTGGGTCTCTTGGAATCAGAGTGGCCGTTTCTCCTCCACTTCTTTAGAAGAAGAAAACCTGGTCCACAGCTTTATCCCTTCATATAGAAACAAGGACCCTCCTCCCTCCAGAGGTCAGGAAATAATTCTCAGATCACCTTCAAAAACCATGCCCCAAGTTATTTGATAACGCTCATATTAATCAGAACAGCAAATCCACAGATAAGTAGTATATACTCCTTGATTTACATTGACATCCTTGTTTACTTAAGTTTCTGCTGTTGTTCAAAGCTGTCTAAGCCAGAGCCGCTGTTTGGTGTTTCCTCAGACAGTGTTGTTTTTGAAATCTGTGGTAAGATAACACCAACAGAAAGTACTTCCTTGGTTTGCTGAACTGTAAAAACACTTGTGGAAAAAATGCATTTTGCTGCACATTTTTTTACAAGAAACTGTAAAAAACCAAGAACTCTAGAAGAGTAGCAGGAAAGACAAATAAGGTTATAGGTTTTATGAAAAGGGATCTCATAATATGTAGCAAATTTTCCCTCATTAGCCAGCTTTCTCTAGAACAAGATCAGCACTTTTTCGACAAGTCTTGTTAAGAAAAATGGTCTATGCTAAGTTTCTCAAAATAGCATATAATAAATTTGGAAAAGGCTCTATTAAAAAAAAGTCAAAATTAATTTAAGATATAGTTTTAAAAAGTAGCATTTTGTGATATTTCCATACTGATACATAATTACAAACTAAATCTACAATTACGTATTTTGACATTATGTAACATTTTTATTTGCTTATGTGAGCATATCTTCAAAAGACTAGGTAAATATAAACTATTCATATTAGGTATGCTAAAGCTGTGTACAACTACAGGGAAAAGCAATCCTAGTTCAAGCTTATTTAACAGTGCTCGCTAGTATTCACTTACAAAGGATTATGTTCTTTCAAAGCACTTACCAAAACACTGAAAAAAACCAACTTGTGAATACTTGCCTAAGGATCTGCCTCACACACACACACACACTCCTGTTTTTTCACCTGCATGCCCAGACAAGATAATAAGTGCATTCTGCTTCTGTGGTACAGCTACTTAAAGAGTCTCTGTGCACATATGGGTGTCTGTGTGTATATATATTATTCTATATCTATTATATAGATAATGATATGTAATGTATATATAGTATCTGTAAAGTATGGCCACAGTTTACATTGCAATGAGTGTGACACTTTGGAAGGTACCAGTAATTTTACAAATTCTCTCAAAGAATTTCTACCTCTACTGAAGCTTCTACCTTCAATTTCTCCTAGCTTCAGTTATAGCATAAAGATTAAATATTAGTATCTTGACACATAATTTATTATTGACTTTTCTCAATCCATCAATTTTGATTGTTGCAAGTTTTTAAACCAAAAATTGAAAAAGGTTCTTTAAATACAATATATGCACATATCAAAATAAAATATGTTGTCACCTGAAACATTGCCTGTGTGGATCTAGGACAAGGATAAATCAAATAGTATATTACCAACTCTGTTTTCTCTGTTACTCTTTTCTCTATTTTATTTAGAAATATGACAGTCACCTGATTTTACGTCATTTTATATAGAGGGGGATGGCTAGAGAGAGAGGCAGAGAAAGTATTGGCTCTGATCTCCAACCCCAAATTGTTAACTGTTGCTATGTTTATCCCCACATGCCCAGACATCTATTAATGCTGTGATGAAGGTAATGAATGCTGCACAAGACGTGTTTTTTATAACTAGTCAATAACAGATCAAGGGAAAAAAAGAAAGAGAACAGTACCAGTAACTGCTGGCTAAGTGGTTCTTTTGATTACTTGCTGGTTATAGATTTGATTTAAAAACAATGTGTTGATGTAAACATTTTGGAGACTGTAAGAAGGAAAAACTTTTTTCACCTCTGCAGAAAATATCAGAAACGTGGGTAGCAATATGGTTTATGAAAAGGTTGAACTCCTTCTTTGATATTCACTTACAGTACCACATCACCTGAAAAGACTTGTTAATGCAGGTTCTTTTCCTGTGCTAATTTCATAACTTTTTATAATCAAAAGAAAATAAAAAATGGTGGGAGGCAGTACGGAAAGAAACCTAAAGTCTTTCTGGAATTAATTGTCAAACTCATGCAACTTCAAGTTTCAAAATTAGTGATTTAACCTGCGTAAGTTTCAAGCATCCAGCCTTTTACATTGAAGATGGGGAAAACAGTTGCACATTTGATATTTTAAAATTTAAAACTTATTAATAACAGCACAGAGTTAGCAGTTCTAGTTACTTTCTCTTTCTAGCTAGCAGCCCTCTTTCCCTTGGTTTTCCACAATCATACTTTTTTACTTGGTGCATTTATTTCAGCTTATTTCAATAGCTACATCATTCGCATTGTCAGAAAATCTTAATCTGGACACAAAGGATTAAGAGAAAAACAGATACTTCTTCCCACTTCAAAAGGAACAAAGTTTCTAAAAGCATATTAGTGTAAGACTTCGCAGAAAATGAACATTTTTACAACTGGCTCAAACATCTCAACTGTTACCAAAAGGCAAGCTGTTAAAACTCTGTTCAAATGTCACATGTGCACGGGAGGAAGGGTAAACAACCCACTGCTGATTTCAGAGCTTTCTGAATTTTGCTTAGTATTTTGAAATCTTTCAATTTCAAACTATGACATCCCAGGCATTTCTTCCTCAAGACCAAAATAAGGTACTTAGTAAACTGCCAAACATTCTCCTATTTGCAGAAGGTAAGGGTGAAATTGTGAAAAAGTATACTGTGGACTTTATTTCCTACCAAACAGCCCTGTTTCTTTAATTTGTCCATTTGTCCTCTCTGTGAAGTAGATGCAGAGCAATAGATAAGTTCAGGTTNAAAGACAGACTCCCACCACCATGATGCTCTCAAGGTTTTGACTTAGTACCCCATCAGTAGCTGGAGTTAAGTGCTTTGACAAAGTAGCAAAGAAATGTAACGGCCACCTTCGTTTAGGGCAGCCAGGGCAAGGGTGTGTGGGCCTATTGCATCTCATTTGTTGAAAATGAAACTGATTTATGAGAAAGGCTTGTGAAGAACTGACATTTAATCCTAAAAACCCTCCGGTTTTGCCAAATCCTAAAGTCTCCTGTAGTTAACTTGTTGACAGAGTACTTTCTGCCTTACTCAGAAACTCAATTCACACAAGCTCTGGAAAACTTGTCAAAGGACACCATATTTGTCTTAAAGCTTCACATCTATTTAAAGCTTTACTTTAGGAAAAATTTGTACCATAACACACATTCATTACAAGCACACACTAAAACCTCCTCTTAGGATTTCTCTAATGTTTCTTTTACATGCACAGATTCTGCAGAATTGGCGTGGGAACCAGCAAGTACAACACCTGATCAGTTTTCCTCAGTTGGTCAACAACAAGAACCTGCACAGCAAGTGAGAATTCTATTTCCAGTGCCGAGCTGAAGCTTCAAATACTTACTTTAAATACATATTTAAATGGTTTGAAGCCACTACCTGCAAGTCAAGGGAGAGCAGCTCACCTTGCATTTTGGACACTTCTGGGCATTCCTCTGCCCGTGTTCGATTTCGTTGGCCCAGTGACGCAACAGCTTGTCTCCCTTCTTGTATTCTTTGCAGTTAACGCCTTCATGCCAGGGAGAGTGGCACTTGAAACACCAGACAAATTGGCAAGATGGACACTGGATCTGTATAAATGAGAAAACACCACACGTTTGCAAGGTGGGTGCTGACCCAACCAGAAAGTCCATTTTAAAACCACTGATCTTAAATTAAGAGACTAGCTGCCCAGCAAAGGTCTAACATTTTTTGAAACGTCTGTTTCAAAAACACAAGAAGTTGTGGAAGCTAACTTGTTCTTTTTCTTTTTTAAAAGAGAAATAACATAGAACTAACTGCTGAAGCCAGGAAAGGTCCCAATCAAACGAAGCATAAGTAGCTTGGTTTAAGCACAGAACTACAGCCCAAATTAACCGCGTGGCTCAAATGCCAAAAGACAAAATCCAGGACACTTATTCAATTGCCTCCAATACATGTGTGAAACCACCTAAAAATAAGAGGCCAGTTTTCAGTGCGGTGCATCTCAGTGTTCTAAACTCCTCTGCTGAGGCTATTGCCAGGGATTACCTGGTCTTCTGAAGGGGCTCTACAGAGCCCAGAATGGGTATATAATCTTATATTAGAAATGGTCCTGGGAAAAGGGGCCAAGAGCAAGGGTCTCAACCAAAGGCCATGACTGCCGCTTGGAAGTCAGGCACCTCCTTTTGCTCTTGATTGAGTAAGGGTGAGCTGAGGCTGTGCCAAACGGCCCGCCTGGTACAGACCACACCTAACGGCAAAACCCACAAGCCAAGCCCCTTAAATTGAGAATGGATCTATTCTTCCCACTCCTTGGGTTTTAAATCATTGCATCAAACAGGTACCATTGTCATTATGTCTCCCTCCAGAGCCTAGCTATTTTTTTAGAAAAAAAGCTATGGCAGCTACTGTGTTTGTAGAAGGAATAAATACAGGCACATTGCAGGTGCTTATCTGATGAAAGCCAGGCCTCTTACCTGGATCGTGACTAAGGAAAGCAAGAATTAGAAGCAACATTAGACACAGGCACATCTAGGCTCCCGCAACATCTTCACTTCTGCTGTGTTTGGCAGAAAAATGAAAGTCAGGAAGGCACCCCTCTCAAGTGACTGCCAAGCCCAGCCCATCAGCTCCAGTTGTAGCCCACGCCTGGCACTGCCCTGCATGTACCAGCTGATGGATGTGACTGAGGAATTCAAACAGCCAAAAAGCCACCTTTTTGGTTGTATCTGTGTCCAGGTCTGGCTCACCACCAAACCACGGATGTGTCTGTGTTGGCTGTGTGTGGTGTGGGGCTGCTGTTCAGGAAGCAACATCCTACGCTGTAGTCACATGCGAGGTCCTCAGAATGGATTTCCAAAGTCCTCACTCTCACCAGTTGCCATGCCTTCTGCTCAGACACGTCAACTGGTGGTGTGCTGCCTCAGCTCCAGTGAGACTCCAAAGCAGGCACTCTAATCTCCCTTGGGCATTTTTCTGGGGGATGGCCAAAATTGTTATTTATATGTGCAATTCCTACTTCCGTCATGACCAGCAAGCTAATACAAAGCTGATCTGATCTCCGATGCATGACTGAGAAATGAAGCCGTCTGCTACCCTTAATGCTATTCCCCAAGTTCTATACACAGAGACAGCATTTAGTATTTTACCTTTAATGTTTCACATTAAAAACCCAATTAACACAATGGCTCAAACTGAGCATTTTTATGACCCTACCTGACCCCTTTGTCAGTGGTTGTCTTGTTTTGGTTTTTCTTTTTTGTTTGTTTTTAAATACTGCAGCAGTGTGTAACAGCCATAGCTTCATTCGTACAAAGTGATGTACTTCTGCTTGTGCATCGCTGTTTAACCAAGTATTTTACTTTTAATGGTGGACTATAAGATGTGGTGCTCAATGCTTACCTCTTTATGCCAATCCACATCTACAGATAAGCAAACGTGACAATGGGAGTTAAAGGTCAAGAGAATTACTAATTTTCTCAGTACCCATAAGACAGTATGTCCCCCACCAGGATCCCTTGTCTGGCCATAAGGCCAAGTGCAAAGAAGGGAAGCAGCATCAAGAAGTTGACAAATTTGCTTCTTACTACAACACAGTAACATTTTAGTCAGTTACCATCTACTAGTCATTATCCTTGTAAAAAAAAAAAATAAGAGAATTTAAGTGTTAGAATACATACGTTTCCTTTAAATCAAGCAGACTCAGAGTATAATATTGTAACAGATAAAATTCTGATATTCTGTACCTGGTGCAAACATGACTTACTGCTTTCGATAGCCACAGAGTAACATTTTTGCTAAGGCACACCTCACACAGAAGAAAACTGCACTTAGCACATGCTTCCTGTCAATTAAATAAATTACTGAAGACGCAGGTAGGCAGCACAAAACCAGGAAAGGACAACAAATGAAACTTGTTTGTAGGGAAACAACACATTAAATATATTATTTGTAATCCACACACTGTGTGGGTTACAAGTAATATTAGTTTTTGCACGAAAACACAGTAATGTCTAAGGCCAAGATAAAGTATAAAACAAAAGCAATAGAAAAATATAACCAGTGCCCTGTCTCCGATTTCTTGGTATACTGGCCCAGATGCTAAACCAAAAGAAATACACTACCATGCATCTCTGCTTCCCAGATGAATTCTCCTAATAAAACCAGCTTAATAGGAAAGGAAAATTTCCACTCTGAAGTACCTCAAGAATAGCATATTTATTGCTATTAACCAAACTAACATAGAGCTATGTTTCCTTAATCCTTTAGAAATCAATATGCACAAAATAGATTAGATTACTAGCAACTACTCTGCCCAGTATCTCTGGATTTTTTTTTTCCTTCCCCCTCTTTTTTCCTCCTAAGGCTTTGAATTTACTTTTTTCACTAACGCATGTCACAGTGACCTACTGCTGGGAAGACAGATTGTAGCAGACATTGCATTGTACTACTCAGTATTTCTTACGCCTTAGCCAAAGATGAAGCTTGTAGTCACAATTAAGCGTTCTGCAATTTGAAAGCTTTTATCAGTTGTAGTATTCAGACATTTGAGATGGAACATGAATGCTAAAGCATAAAAACCCCACATCAACAGGTCTAGGAAGCTGCAAGTTAAAACTTTTTTCTTAAACAAAATGCCATCATAATTTGAAACATAGGTTTTGTGGGCTTGGTTTTGTTGTTTGGTTTGGGTTTTTTTTGTGAAAATCTGACACAAATTCATTGCAGGCTCTATCTTTCTATTATAGCATGTATATAATTGCAAGAAATACAGCAGGATATATATTTAATCTTCTACACGCACACACTGACATCAGATGTTTCCAAATAAATAACTTAGAAAATACTGAAATACCCAATGAGGCTATAACCACATGAACTCAGAATAACATGTGTTACCATGAATGGCCCTAACTGAAGTAAACAAGTGGGAACTGTATACTTCATTGCCAGGTTTGGAGATCCTCTTTTCCTCTTCCACCTGCTGCCCCTGACAGCACCTTCCACAAAACTGAATTGGTAAACAGTTTTTACATTTTGAATGGACCACTTGACTTCTCTGTCTGAACATA
Organism: Arenaria interpres; assembly: GCA_013399435.1. Taxonomy (NCBI): domain Eukaryota; kingdom Metazoa; phylum Chordata; class Aves; order Charadriiformes; family Scolopacidae; genus Arenaria; species Arenaria interpres. The sequence goes on along the minus strand of VXAK01014019.1, from coordinate 43,969 downwards.
CACTAAGCAAGCAAAGTAATTTCTTTTAAGTACTTGTGAACCTTATTTTTCTTGAAACTAGTGGCCATAAAACAAAACCCTAAACCTATGCAAACTTGGATGCAGTGTGACAACAGTGTGCTTAAGAAACACAACAGGGCAATTGCAATTACAGCAGTCCTTCAAATTCCTATTCCATTCTTTTCCTGCTTTTCTGAAAGAAAAAAAGTCACGTACAATTTGCTTTATGCTTCCGTTTTACTGCGTGAAATCATCATAATGAGCACACAGAAATGCTATCTACGTATAATTTAAAGCAGTAAAATATATTATAGTCCAAAGACAAACTATAATCTGAAAAAAACCCCAAAGCATTAATCTAGTCTTTTTTCAAATGTTTTTCCTCACACAAACATTTTTCCATTTTTTTACGACTTCCATTTCAATCAGAATTGAGAGGAAGAATACATACACGAACTTCTATGCCATCTGGAGGTCAGTCTCCCTTGAAATAGAAAAGATTACACAACCTCTCTTACTAACCCTTTTGGTTCTCAGCTTTCTAAAACACTGACCTTTGAGGCTAACATTTTCCATTTTCTTGGCTACTCTCTTTGCTGCAAACTATTTTTACTATTTTCCTCACCTCCCGGGAAAAAACCTTTCAAATTGGTAGGTAAGAGATGACGATAGCAAAATTGACTGCATAGTAAAAATATTCTGAGAGCCTGAAGCTGCAAAAAGCTTAGTGGGATTTTCTGCTGTTTAGTGGAATGCTAGCTATATAATAGGATGGGGAAATTAATTGTGCAACTAACTGATTACATGAATTATAATCTCTAGCTACAGCTACCCCATCACTTTATTCCAAAATAAATATGGGCTCCTGCCAAAACAGCTGCCACCTCCTCATCACCAACCCATCCCCTCTGTTATACCAGCTGAAAATAAGCAACAACGAAACAAACAAGTCTTGTATTCCATTGCAGCTGATCTTTGATCCAGGTCCCAGTGTGACACCAAAATATCAACAAGAGCAAAAGCAAGCTGGCAGGAATGAACAGCAAAGATGGAGAGCATGGCAAAATCACTATGTCCAGAGCCGTTCAGGCTCAAAGCAGACCAAAGTGATGCATAACCATAAAGAGATCTGCTACCCAAGGTTAAAATCTGATGCAAAAAGGAGGTGAAGAGATTGATATGAACTACACAGATCCACTCTATCACAGCATCTCTGCAGGTAGAGATCCCTACTGGTTCTAGTGCAAAAAGTTTCAGAAACTCTTGAGTAGTTCAAACAAAAGATAGTTTATATAACAACTGCATTGAAAAAATATTTACATTTCCAAAGCCGAGCACTCAAGCCCTTCTTTTATGTGATGTATATCTCTTGACAGAAGTGAACAAGAAAACTTCATTATGAACCTCACAGGTTGATAAGGCAGAAAGAGTCCAAGAATCAAAAACTGCTTCTTCGTGGCAGGTCAAAGAACTAACATTAAAACAACAAGTGGAATCCAGATTTTAGGGGAAAAAAACGTCCACACCCTCCATAAAAAACCTCAAACTCTGACAGAACAAGCCAACATACTTACTCTTGTGAAATCCGTATCTGTTCCATTCACAGAAACTGAACTACCAGTTTTTGCCCATTTCCTCTGCACTTTGGTGTACCAGCTATGACCAAAGGTTAATTAGGATCTTATCTACCACCAAGTCTTACACTCTCAATTTAGGTCATAAGAGATGACAAAGGGGTATTTTCTTACTTAAAGCTGGCCCATTTGTGATACAAATATTTGATATAGGAAACTAAATAGTCACACTGATGCACTGTGCTGTCCTAAGTGGGACTAATGGGAGAAGAAAGGTTTGGATATAAAAGTTTCCCTTTTCTTCCCCTCCTCTCTCAACATACACGCACCAGCTAACTTTCTAGGCTTAGCACACCAAGACTTTGATCTCAAAAGTCAAAAACAGCAGCAACAGCAAACTGAACTGCTGGGCTTATTTATATAAATTTAGCTGACATAAACCAGCTATAGTAAGGAAAATTAATCTACCTAATAACTTTGCTATTTCTTTACATTTAGACATTAAGTTTATTTATGATTTTAAATACTGTATCAAATTTTAGGAACGTCATTAATAACCTTTCAAAAGTATCTGTTTAAATGTACTCTTGAATTTTACAGTGTTTTCCTTTTGCAGTGTACGGGAGAGTCAAGGTACTGGCACAGAGCCCTTGTGTGCAGTGATCCTACTAGTAGGCTTGTGCGTAGACTTTCCCCACGCATGACTCAGTTCTTCTGAAGGCAGCACTTCCAGTGCTGGCGCAGAATTCCTCTGGTGCAATTGCTGTTTTTATTGCTTGCATGTGAATATGCAAGTCTCCCAGTCTCCAGTCAGATGTCTCCTATGCTATATGTGGAAACAAATGAGCCTCTACCTCCAAAGAGCCTATAATTCAAGGCACAGACCAGTCACAAACAATCACATAAGACAACTGAAATAATACTGGTCAACAGCTATGCATGCACGTAATTAATCACATATACACAATCTTATATCTAGCCTCGCTTTTAAATCTTACCCCTGCAGCAAAACTCTTTCTGGTGCAAAGCTTAAAATAAGTCACTAAAACTCTACCTATGCCAGAAAACAACACAGCTTCAGGGAGTAAGTTGAAGCCCTGGACTATGATCACCCATGCTGTTTACTAGCACTCTCCTAATTATATTTCTGACCAGCATCAACCCAACGTTCTTCCAGGCAACACCTGGCCACAGCTCAAAGGACACATTTTGCCAGAGCTCTGTAGATGAGAGCTACACATAATGCATCACCACAGGACCAGGGAACTGCTTCTGGCTTGCACTGTTTCATGCATCACACAGCCTCCCATTTCTTCTGATTATGATTTCTAGGGAAGTGGTGGAAACATTTTTGCTATAGTATTTTAACTCATAGAAGAGCACTGGTGGGCAGAATGACCCATTTTGTGCCTTGGGGAATGTTCTCGGAGTTGGCATCCCATGATACAACAGCTGCACCACCTGTGACCCACATCAGTGGGACAGTAACAGCCTCTGGTACCTTAAGAGAGGCTGCTGCAGAAGCATTACAACATCTTATCTATCCTGGACCGCACATCCTGTCTACACCTGAGGGAATGCTAAGCGGATGGGTGAAGGAGAATGACTGTGGGCGGAAGGAATTTTACCTGCAGTTTTGCATTTATCCACCTCTGTGTAAGATGCCAAAAAACCTGAAAATATCAAGTCCAACAGACATTGTGGCACGTAATTCATGCACTGCACAGATACACATAAGTAGCTCATAACTCAGAGTTAGCTTTTCCAAAGTTTCAGCTCTACTGGATACACAACCTTCTACCTTTTAATCTCCATACTGGGCTGAATCTTATGCTGTGTAATTAGGGCTATCTAAACAGTCATCTAAACTCCTGCTGAGGAGAACTGGTTTGTCCAGGAAAGGCCAGCTCAATCATGAAATTAACCACAACAAATCTAATAACCGGATGGAAAACTAACACAGAGCATGATGCTGCAGACAGAATCTTCATCTTCTAGAACTGAAATGGACATTCAACAGCCCAAAGCTGCTTCTAACTAATCTCTTGCTTTTTACCTTTGGTTGATATCACAGTATAAGCAAATCTTCTACTAAAAGAAATGCTGTAAAAGTGGTTTTTTTCCTATTTCTCAAGTTTTCTGTATTGAGAGTGATGAGACTACAGTAAGGTATAACCTCTGGTAAGGGACTGAAGAAATCAAAACGAAGAAGTGGGACAGACAAAAGCTCGAGTTCTAAGGAAGGAACAAGCCAACAGTGCAATACCATAAATGCCCACAATTCGCTTGCTCAGAGCTTCAGGGAAAGCTTATCTTTGCTGGAGTTGTGTGTCTAAAATTGTCCATTAGAGTGACAACCTCCCTTCCACAGTCTCTTCTGATCGTGACCATACTGTTTGCATGTCAGAGAGAAAACACTCTTTAAATTGTGTCAGAACAAAATTATGCCGCTTGCCAAAGAAAGAAGGACTGAAGTTCAACTGTTTGAACTGTCAGAAATCACTTAAGTAGTTAATCAGTGATGTACTACTCATTCATATTCCTAATCACAGCTTGCACACAGCCCCAGTGATGCAAGAAAGCTCATTTAATGCCCACCAAATGCCATCCTACTTTTGCAGCGCCATTTAACCCTGGCAAGCGTGCTCACTTTGTATTTGTTCTCCAATTTGGCAGGGGTAGGAATGTGGCCTCTTCTCCGGAAGGTTGTAAAGTGCTTGCACTGAGGGCATGGCTTGGTGCTGGAGTCGATGCGGCTGAGTTCCAGGAAATATTTATACTTGATGATGTCGTCGTGGGGCAGGTTATAGAGGACAGTTGTTTCATCCAGGTGTTCGCTACACTCTGTGATTGGGCATTTTATATCCGCTTGTCCCAGCTGCACCTGCATATGAAAAAAAAACAAACCAGAAGAGCTGTATGACCTTTTGCTTGGAAAAGGTAAGCAAGCATTTATGAATTGTGAGGAAATTTAATTTCAAGTACTGTAACAATCCACAGGCTATCAAACATATTGTCTTCAAATTATTTTGACTTAGTCCAAGCATATTGTGTTTTTTCCAGAGAGTATTTTCAAATCCAAACAGAAAAGCTAATGACAACTGCAGTTATTAAATGTATAGTCTCAGTCTATGTACCACATGTAAGCACTCTGTGAAACCCAAACAGGAGTCATAACTAGCAGCACCCATCCAGCACTCCATGCTTTGGATGTAATGATCAGCGCTCCACTATTATGGCTCATACAGGCTGTGAGAAAGCAGGCAGTGAAAACATTTGTATACTACTTCACTGAAAAACGTGCTGGGAATCACAGCACAGAGAAATTAAGTGAATTTGGGATCATCAGTCTAGCAGCTCTGACTCAGTGCTAGCCTTGAGCTGGTTCCTGCTCAGCAAGCTCAGTGCCTCTGCAGTCTGCTCCCAAGCAGCTCCTTGTATGCCACACTGCAAACACAGAAAGTGTTAGCTGAGCCTGGGGCTGACCGAGCTAGTAAGTTTTCCCAGAACTCAGAGCTAGAGTTTAAAAACAACCTCCAAAAAACCACCCTCCTCCCCCTACTAAAAAAAAACCCTTAAAAAAACAACCGAAAAAGATGACCAAAACAAAAACACACAGAGGCAAGCTCAAGTTTAACAGGGCTGAAACGGTTGTTGATCTGATGAGCCCTGATGGTCCATATGGTCAGACACCCACAACGTGTTTCCAGAGCTCCTGGGTCTGAGAACAGCACTGGACCCGGGTCTGCACCCTTCACGCTTGGCAAGCTTTAACAGCTTGGACTCTGTGCCAAAACAGCAGATCCTACTTGGTCTGGGAGCAGCGGAGTTGCATTTGCTTGGCACTGAGCCTGAGTTAATAAACCCTGCTGGATCTTGAGAGCCTGCAAGGACCCGGCCTGAGCATGTTTGTGTGTGCCTCAAGCAATCTTGAATGAGGGAGTGTTGACTGTACAAGTGGAGCTGACCACCAGCCCAATTCCTTCCTGAGTGAGTATCTCCATGCAGAGAAAAAAGAATTTAATCATGTAACCAGCGTCTCTTTCTAGGAATTACTGTCTCAAGGTTGGCAAGTTTGATTTCCCTAGACTGCTTATTTTTTAACAGGCTCCATTATGGGAATCTGCCAAATAATACACTAAATATGATAGGAACACCTCAGATTTGGATGCAGATCTTGCTGCTGCACAGTGGTACCAGAAGACATGTCAGAGACTCCATTAATGCAGCATTTAAGCCAAGAAAGAAGAAAAAACCCCACAATGAACACAACCCTGTCACTGCTGCCTCAGCAATGGAGCCATGTGGGCTCTAGCTGAATGATAATTAATTTAGTCAGGAGCCAGAGGATTAGAAGAGTCATAACAAAATTTCATAAAACCCAAGGCTCATACTGATTAAAAAAAAAATATTCATATTGCACTACCTTTGTTCTCTCAGCAATGCAGATAAACCCAAGCAGAGCAAAGAGGTTAGGTATATGTTAGAGGATGGCAGCAGCCCACCCCAGAGCAGAGCACAGCAGAGAAGACCTCAGGGAGCAATTGCTGCTGCTGTACCCTGGGCAGCCTGGGCTCAGGGTGCAGGCAGATCTGCCCACGGTACTGGGGAGAGGCAGCTCCCCCAGTAATACACCCACTGTTAGCCCTGAATTTCATTTCTGATTCTAAAAGGGGGGTAGAGCTCTATTGCACTCAAACAAGGTTAAGCTCAAGCAGTTGGGCTTTTACCTGGACCAGTAAAAGCACAGGGGGGGTACGTACTCAAAGGTATTAAAAAAACAAAGCAAAAGCCCCAAACCCCACACACTACATGCTGTGGAATGCCCACATCTTGTTAGACTAATTCACCTGCAGCAGCATGCGAAAATTGAACTTAAGCCTATGACATGACTAGAGTGACTTCTCAGAGGAATCACCCCGTGCATCATGAAGCTGTGCTTACAGCAGGAGATGATCAATCCAGTTCTACAGCACTCAAAAATGCTAAACTAGTAAAACAATTAGCTACAGAAATACGAAAATGTATTGCACTACTGGCAAAGATTAGCATAAGCTAATAAAGTTTAAAGAAGTGTAAGTACAACAATTTAAAACCAAATAGTCAATAGCATCTACAACTACTTCAGGGTCTTGGGTTTTTTGTTTTCTTTAAGCATTAGGGAAATACTAAAAGAGGCAAGCCCTTTTGCTAAGTATAAATTAAGCTACAAACAGAGTAACGCTTTGCAGTGAGAAGGCACATTGTATCTGGCATCTAAGCTGGTACTTGAGAAGCACTGCTTATATTAAATGCTAGTTAGAACAAACCTGCATTAATAAAATGAAGGAATACAAAGCTAACCACTTTCTATATTTCATGCCTACACAGAATATGATTAATATATGTGGTAAGAGTCAAATGTGGCTTCAGTGTTTATTTTGAAAATACGTTTTGCACCCACTTGAAGTAAATAATTTTTATCCTCTGTAATAATTTCAACATTTCAAGTTTGGCAAAGATTGATCCTTTTCCTGTGTTTTGAATAGAACTGAAGTGAACAGAGCTAGTTTGCTTATTAGCAGTAACTTCAATGGAGCCTTGTCTTACCAAAACAGTCCATCTTTGTTTGTGAACTAGCATCAGCAATTGATGTAAGTACAGCTTTAGAGGTAGCCTGTTAGGCTACCTGCTGCAGCAGACCCAGAAGGTGCTATGGAATGGGAAAGGAAAAAAAAATAAATCTTTTATAACATGGGTAAAAATAACTGGTTTTATTCTTTTCCTTTTTTAGAAGGAATTCTGAAGAGCCTTATCCTTCAATATCGGCTTATCACAATGTCAAACCCTGAAGTTTTAAGAAATCTTTGAATTTCAAAATACCACTGTGTATTAAGAACTTAAGAACTCTCAGTATACACAACAGTATGGTGTATTTTCACAGCATGAGGAACGACTCAGATACGTCTAAAAGCAGCTGAGCTGCAATACAATGTTAAATGTCAGGCAGCATACCGTCCTTACACCCAGCTGTGCCTCACTTCTGTGAAGCATCTCAGGAGGGGCAAGCTTTGCCTACAATTCATAAGGAAAAAGCAGTCTCTCGTGACATTCATCCTACAGAAGGGTAGCATTTAAACTATAAGGAGAGCAATATGTACGTCCCCCTAATTCTTGACGTTTTATTTGAAGAGATTAGAGGAGGGATGGCTATGAGGGAAACACACACAGACTCTACACTGGTCCACTTACTGCCCCGAAAGGCAGGGATACCAGCAACAGAAAAAGATGGCATGGTACTTTAAGGCAGAAAATTATTTCTGTCCCCTGAGCTTTTTTTTTTTTTAATAAAAGGAAATCTTTGCTAGCTACACACACAAAAAAGTTCAAACTACACTGGAAGCACTGATTTATACCTGCCATTTAGCCTGGATGTAACATAACCTGTGAGCAGGCTGTACTTGGGCAGCTGTATTATGGCCATATTCCTTAAAGAAGGGGCCATGCTACTTTAAAAGTAGACCTATATAAATGAGCATTTTCTAACTGAAACTTTACTCTTAGTTCAGAGATGCATAAGCTAAATAAACCAGTAAATTGTTCTTACTTCTCACCTATAAATGGTGAAAGAAAAGTGAGCAGTGTTATGTCTAATCTGCATCTCTGTAAACAAATTAAATTTCTACCAGTGCACCAAGTTCCATTTTTTCCTAAGCAAAACTCCATTGCTCTTAGTTCACTGGAAACATTGCCCTTTCATTTTTGCTGGTAAGTTGCAAATCAATAAAGAATTACTTTTATTTTATGTTTGGGAAGCAGAGAGCATAATAATGAATTTGTTGGGTCTGGTTTTGGGTGTTTTTTTTTTAAAATAAACAAAACAAAAAACCAACCCATTATTTTGTGGAAAACACTTGAAGGGCTCACCATGGCTCAGGATTCCGTAGTAGGTGCTAACCAAATGAAATCTAAGCACACAGGATTCAACAAGTGCAAACCAAGGACAGTGCAAACATTTACTAAGCATTTTGCACCTGTCTTTAAGGTTGTGGTTCCCTGACTGTTTCTGTGGTTTGAGTACTAACTTCAGCAGTCCAGATCCCCTACCTCTGGTTTGTGCCTGTGATATCCTGACATTCAAACTCCTTTCACCAAAAGAAAAAAAATCCTGTGAAACTAATTCTCTTTTTCAGTCCACTCATCCTCTGTCCTTACTGTCAAACAGTACAAAACCTCAATGTTGCAAGACAAGCAAGAGTGAACAGCTAGAACTAATAGTAATGAGATTAGGGGCTACTTAAGTTCTATTGCCACCAAATAGGAAAACAGACTGTGCCACCTCCTCCACTGGGCATCTTCACACAAGTTCTTGCCTGTCATTCATTACTTCACAAACCATACTCCATAGAGTATGTTTCACTTTTATTTTCCCTTTTATTCACTTCTCAACACAGCAGACTCGCAGTTACTGGCTGAGTCCCTTTCCCATTAAGTTGCCCCCATGCCTTCTCTGCCAACCACCACCTGTAACCTCACCCCAGTCAAGAGCTGTCTCTGAGCTTCCTAGGAGGGAAGGGCTCCACTAGCCTTAGCGGGGCATATATTGCTGACTTCAAAAGGATCCAGAAAGAGTTAAAAATGGTGAAGATCTCTTGCATGCTGGCACTGAATAATTGTCATTTTCTAGTTTTAATTCATATTTTCTGCTATGCCAGGAAGCATCCGAGTGACCACCAAAACAAGTAGGATGACCAGTTTTTCTTCACAGTCAGTGGAGAATAAGGTGACTGAGGCAATTCAGAGAAGGTGGCAAATGTCAACAGCACCTTTTTTTCACCTAGGAGAAAAAAAAAGAAAACAACTCCACATTTCCCCACCTCAGGGACTAAAAGCAGCCCAAGGAACCTAACTTCTCCCAGAAACCCCAAAGAATTTCTGTATCTTCTTTTTAAGCTGTAATTAAAATAGATATTTATTAATAATAAAAGTACAACTAGAGACTTCCACTCAAATAAATAAATCATCCGATTTCTATTGTGTCACAGGCTTGCACAGACCAACCCTAAAGGGGTCCATCAGGATGTTCACCTTCATGTGCCCTCTGAGGACACAAAGTCTTTGTTCTCCTTTCACATTGGTACTACATACTTGGATGAAGCAACAACAATGACGTGGTGGTTCCTGCTCCATGTGACATTCAGAAAGAGAAAGTCACTTGCAGGCATGAGCAGACACCACCTCTTCTAGACACGCTATTACACAATCTGCATTAACTATCACATTGCCAACATTAAAGAAGAAAAAAAAGAAGCAAAATCACGTTAATACCTCATCCTTCAGGAGAAAGACACGCAAAAGCAAGCAGCTGGGAGGGAATCATGGTGTATATAACTGCAATCCAACAACCACCAGTACATCAAAGGTTTGACCTTTCTGCTCCAAAAGCATGTCTTCTGAATGCTTTACAACAAATATTTAAATGTGGCATCAGTTTAAATTCTCAAAGCTCATCTAGTTTTCACAACCTCAGCCATAGGCTGGGAGGACTCCAGCTTCATCCTAACACTCTGAGGACCATTTTAGGGAGTACACTTAAACAAATCCACGTCCCCGAGGTGCCTTGGGACAGTGCAGCCACACACCAGTGAGGGCCACAGCCGGCACCACCAGAGCGGCTTTAGCCCCAGAAACCAGCAAAACCTTAACCGGCAAAACTGGCCCCCACAGCCTGGAGCAAAACCCCAAACCATGCTGTCTGTTTCCCATCCAAACTCTTCTTTTTCCTTAAGTCACATATAGGACTCGCCTAAAGAACTGTGAGGATAAGCCAGCAAGATATTCTTCAGAATACACCTAAACTCAACCAAAACCTTTTCCTTAAAGGCCTCTTGATTTGCTCTGTTATTTGACAACATGCCGGCTTCTACTTCTTTTCTCCTTTTCCCTTCCTTCCACAGGACCAGGTGTTACCTGCTGACATGGATTTGATGCTAACAGGAACATTCACCTTCCATTTGTCTTGTTCACATAGGAATAACACTTACAGAAAATTACTTACAGAAAAACAAATAAACACTAAAGTTCTCCCTCACAAGACGTAAACAAGCAATTATCAGCCAGCTTCAGCATGAGCTTCCCCTCCACCCTTTCATCTCCTGTGACTTTCTCTAGAACCAAGTTAATAAAGAAAATGAAGATTTTACCTCAGTAATGCATTTAGAAAAGCTATGCTGCAGTAAGTCGTATTTCTGCCTGCTACTACTCATCAAACATAGTGCATGTCATCAGTAAGTATAGAGTTCACACACTTTCTGCTGTTTTCTAGGCATCGACGGTGAGATGAGACACACAGCAGAGGCAACACTTAGTCCCATAGCTGGACAAAGCCGGGGCTGGCACACCCGGAGGGCTGATACTGAGCTGGGACACTCTCTGACACAGTCACACCAGAGTTAGACCGAGAGATCCGCTGGCAGAAAACTTTCACAACCTCTGGGAGCCCTGGAGCATGCAAGATAAAGCAATCTTTCATCACTCCTCTGTGGACGAATGCGGGGGCAGAGGGAAGGGGAAATCCCAGTGGAGGAACGTAACCCAGGAGGAAGCGTGGCAGAAACTACCAACCTTGAAGGAATCTGACCCAAACCCACAGGTCTCTCAGCATTCATTAAAGGGAACAAGGAAATGCATGAGAGCTTGCTTTCTTTCTTTGACCAGGTGTGCATACTACCAATGCTAGCTAAGTATGGGTATGGTAGTTTTTCTATTCCTCAGAAGACACAGACTTTTACTAAAAAGATCCAAAGATTCTCACAAAAGAAGAGCTTTGAGGACAGCAGACTGAGCCAGGTACCTGCCCTTTTTGGGGTGGAAACAGAAGCAAATATACGCAAGCCCTGAGAACAGTTGCTTCTGCTAAGGAGCGTGATTAAAAGACCCACACCTTGGTTTTAGTGTGGAAGGGATTCCAGAAACGATGCAAGGGCCGGGAGACCATCCGCATACCACGATACACTCAAATAACCCAGCCATCTCAGGAGTGAGTCCTGCTCGCGGGGGCTCAGTAGTAGCATCAGGAAATACAAGTGGGGAAGCAGTAATACCTTTGTAAGGTAATGGTTTGTCAGACTTCCAGCATCGGAATAAAAACATCACAGCCAAATAGCACAGAATCAAAACAAACCAGTCTCCACAGCTGATACTTGTAAAATAACTGAGATAAAAATCAGTTAACTCTTTAATCAGCAGGCTTAAATTCACAGGAGAATAGCCTGTTCTCCTACAGCCAGCATAAGACTCGCCGTCTGTGTTTGAATTCATTACCAGCCAAGCCTAACCCGGGTCTAATCTTCCCCTCTGAATGCTCTGGCAAGGAACAGACAAATTGCGAGAGCCAAGGCTGACACCTTGGGAAAGCGAGGAGTGAACAGGTCGAGCAGGACGGGAGACAGGCACCAGGAGGCAGGCGCAGCAGCAGCCACCCACTGTGCAGCACGGGAGCCTTCCCCCTGCCACGGGGCAGCACCCCTCACTTTTCCTCACAAAAGCAGGAAAGTCGTGATATGAGTGCTTGCTGTAATACATTTAAATACCTACCTCAGAAAACAATAAATTATAATAGAAAAAAACCAAACATGCCAAAAAAACCCCATCAAAATCCCATTTTCCCTTTCCAATTCAGAAGATTAAAACAAAGTATGGTCATTTACTTGAGCAGATAATTTTTACCTATATGCCGGTCTCTTACAGGAGCAATGCTTAAAAAGGAACATAGCTGTTTCCTTGTCTCTTGTACAACTATGTCCTGGACAGTCAAAACTCTAACCTCCATGGGGTTCAGACTGCATTAACCCAGATTCAGATCAATTCCAATGAAGTAATACTGTTAACTATTAACAATAATTAGTATCACAACCAAATTCTTTCCCATGCATTTCTTAAAGACGGACAAAAAATTAGCTCTTGTAACAGCATTGTAGAAAAGTGAAAAATACATGGTCTCAATCTTCACTAAGAAATATCACTTTAGTCTTCAGGTGGAGCCAAGCAAATTCCATCAACAACAGCAACAATTGATCCTACAACTATTTATATTGAAAAAGGAGATCAATAGCTTGTTTTTTTACTATTTATTAGGCAGGGTCCAACCAGACACAACAGCTGGAAAATGTTCCTGAGTTCACATTTGCCAACCGGCATTCCCCTTTCAAATAAAATAGAGTCCAAACCACTGTACATTTGCACAACCTATTTAGTGATCTGCATTACTGAGCCTCTAATACAGATTAATCCAGCTGGTATCATCAGCAATAGTTAACTGAACTTGTTATAATTTACTGTTGTACCTACAGAAACATTTCAGGGTGCTTAGTATTTTCCCAACTGAAAGAGGTGTTTAGCATAAAAAATAGAAAAGCTCTCATAATTGAAGGATGAAGTTGGGAGAGGTATGCTCCCACATGTCTCACTAGTCCATCTGAGAAGATGGCTACAAAACCTAACAGAGAGTTGCCATGGATATGGGTGATGACTTAGAAATAACAAGAACTTTTAACATAAATCTCTGAACTATTATCTTGACCACCCTGATCATCTACATTCCCTGGTATGGGACAACCATTTAATAGCCATTCTTAAACTGTCCTGTTTTCCTTAAGAAAGCTACCTACAACTATTTAGTTTCCATTTCTTTGCTAGGTCTGAGGTTGTAAGGTTAGTTTTCTTGTGCATGTATTAATAGTCAATGCTTTGATTCTTGAGTATCAGACATGAAACCAGGTTGTGACCTTACTTGATAAATTTCATATAGGAACAGCAGAATTGCATAGGTGCAAGCAAGAGCAGAAGAAAGCCTGAAAAGTACTTTTTAAACTGGCAGATGTTTGTCACTGGCAGATGTCAGTAACATACCTCATTTCTAAGATTCAAGGTATAATACATGAGGTTAAAATATCACTTGGCTTCTGCTACAAACAAGGTAATTTAAAGAAATTTGTTTATGCACCAAAGTTGTTACAAAATAGCTACATTTTGAATTCTAAGTAGTTATTTTGCTCTGCCTCCCTGTAAAGAGACCTACCTCAGCATACCGGTACCTATCCACAATAAACAAAGCTGCTTTTGGTGAGAAGCTACTCTATCAAAGCTACCACAAAGTGAAACAACTTGGTGACTTTTACACAGCTTAAGCAATAAGAGAACTAATGACACATTTTTAGGGATAAATATTTCCTGGGAAAGTCTAATGCAGAATGGACTCCCAAGCTTTTCCCCACATACCTTCATCTGGACAAACCCCAGATACTGTGCTAAAGCTCCTATTTCACATGACTTTATGCATTTTAAGTTTAAACCACATTTCAATACACATTTAATGCAATGACAGATACAGCCACAACAGGGAGCAAATGTACAGGATCAAGATGGCCAAACAGCACAGCCTTCCCCAGGGAACAGTTTGAGGCAAAAGCTTAAGCGATGGCTCTGATCCATACTTGGAGAAGCAAAAGTGTCACCCAGATAGGAGTAAATTACCCATCATCAAACAGTTAAACTATTACCTAAGACACGAGAACAGAAAACTATAACACAGAAGAAAAATCCTCTTATACAAGTTGAAAGAACAATTCTGCCCCGGAACTGATCTAATCCAGTAGAGAGCTGCATGGTCTAGCATGCAGTGATTTCTAAACAGTGTATTAAACAGCCAAACTATAAGAGTTAATTCTCCTGCTGGTCAAAGCGGCAGTAATTTGAGGGTTTTTACAGTATCAGGTCAGTCTCCCTGATAGTTTGTCAGAATTGCATCCCAACTGAAGCTGGAAGACAGCCTTCAGCTGGATTAACGGAGAATGTTTGTGCATTGATTGCTGCAGACTTTGTTTGTCACAAGCACCTAGAATCTTTACAACATCACAAAATCATTAGAAACAGCAAAACAAGGGGAGAAGCAGACAAACACAGATGTTTTGCGCTAGGGAAAACAAACCCTAACTGTGTTCAGAACAATATATTCTGCCTACTGCTTTTCATAAAGCAAAGAAAACATGAAGCAAACTCATTTAAATTCCTAAAGGCAGCCCTATCAGCCGATTAGACTGTTAAAAATACTGATTTTCACATCAGATTTGTCAGAAGAGAAGAAATTATGATTTCCCAGTTGTTCCAAATTCTCTTTTAAAACAACCAAACAACCCACCCTAAACACTGCTACTTATTTATGAGCTGTTCATACATGTAAATTTATGTCTAAAACAAGTATAACAACATATGACCTTTACTATTGTAGGAGTTCAAAACATTGATAGGGATTTGATGAACCTGTTGCATGTACTGTTGTGCTTTGAGTCTGCTTTTGCTGTGAGGCAGAAGTAAAGAACAGAGGAAGAATACGTTAAAAATCCCCAGGTTAGACTCCTGTCTAAAATTTTGGAGTTAACAGAGAGGAGACTCGATTCTTGCAAAAATAAGGCTGTGGAAGTACTTGCACATAGGAGAAAAAAAACCCTACAAGGTAAAATTAAGGCTTCCCTTCCCCGCCACATCATGTTTTCAATCCCTTTTGTTCACCCTGCATCACCAGGAGCTCAGCCCAGGATCTCCAGTTATGTGACCAAACACTGACACCAGCCAGAAAGGTTTGGGCTGCAGGTCAAGCCAGACCACTCACGTATCAGCTGGTCCAGGTATCTCTCCCCAGGTCTCAGACCCCTTCGGCCATTGCAGCAGGTCACAGTCAGCCAAGACTGACGTTATCTCAAACTGCACCCTGCCTAATGGCTGAAGGAGTCAATATAGTTTTCCCTTCTCTGTGTCCGTGTTAAAGAGCAATCGCAAGGCTGCAAGAAGAGAAGCTTCAGTGGGCTAGCACAGGAGCCTGAAGTGTTTTTAAATTAGTTTTCCAATTGATCAGGCAGCCAAATTAATTCTCCCTGTGACATACGATCACTAGTTCGCAACCCAAGAGAAAATGTGGGAAACACAAGGCCAAGGAGACAGACTCTTGCAGAGGTAGCTGGCCACCAGTTGCCTTACCTGTCTGGTCAATCTACACCTTCAGATCATGTACCAGGTACTTCTCGTGTTAACTTTGCTTACCTTTAGGAAGGCACAAGCCTGAAATATGCTCAGAAGCTCCCCTCAGTAAAAACAGCTACTGGCAACTATGGTACCAGGGTTAGAGGTCTACACTGATTCCTTTTCCATGTGAGTCTATGCATCAGTGTTTTCCACACACGTGTCCTAAAATTACTGTTCTTCAGAAAGCAGCCTATATGTTGGCATAGCTAGGTGATTATTAGGTTTCTGAGTAGTAATGTATATTTTCCCATTCTGTGCAAGTAGTTTCCATGCTGTTGAGCATTTTAAGGTATGGAGATCTTTCACTGAGCTTCAGGTCTGAACCCAGCATCTGCCCTAACACACACCCTGCGGTCCTTTAGACAGTCTTCACACTTTCTGCTTTCTCTATTGGCACTATTTCTGCTCTCTTCTCAGCTGACTCTGGATGATACAAGAGTCTTATCTGTGAAGCTGAAGCAAAGGTACTAGTTATGAAGTAACTAGACTTTTTAACAAGAAGAAAAGCATTATTTGTAAGGAAACAACCAAGTTAATAGGTATCCTCAGCAACTTCTGAACAAGAAGCAGTGAGAAACTCTATCAAAAACTGTCACACGTGCTACAAAACACTGTAAAGCAATTGACTGTAAGAATAAAACAATGATTATAAAAAATAAAAGATATATGAAGATATATGAACAGGAAACCTCACTAACTTGATATACACTCCACAGAATTTTTACTAAATACAATTAATTCTTTGGTTTCAAGAGTAAAGATATCACATCCAAAGGATTCAACTTAGATACAGTTCTGGGGGAACTAATGCCTACAATTGGAAGAAAACCACTGTTTGTAATTTCTGTAGATACTTCCTGCCTATTTACAAAAAAAAAATGCTTCAAACTTGTCTAACCCTCCCTCCTTTCTCCCCCCACCCCCAAAATGAAATAATCAAGAATTATGCACTATGAGAGTTTGTAAAGTGATGATCAGGTTGTTAGATACCTTGAAGCATCACTTTCACCACCATTAAACTTTTGCAGGGCTCCAGAAACCAGGTTACTACCCTGAATATTTAAAGAAGCAGGTTTGTTCCTACCAGTAGGCATCAGAGTTTTCAAACCACCACCAGTAAGGACTGCAGCTTGGGAACCAGAGGGTGAGCAGGTGAAGTGAGGTGAGGGAGGTATCAAGACAACTATATCCATCTCCACTTCTGAAACTACAGACTCCAGTAGTACTTGAATTCAATACTAGCTGAGGAAATTCTAGTTTCATTAATTATTTCCACAGCATATACACAGTCCTTAGTGGGAGAGAGGTTAACAGGTAAGAACTGAAGCAGCACAGGAGGAGAAAAGAATTGTTACAGAGCATGGTAACAGAACGCTCAAGAGGACTTGTACACAAGGACATGCATCTCTCCAACTCCACATTTTGCAAGACCAGAAAGGATCGACAGCTTTTGTGACAGAGACAAGAAAATAAATAGAATGTTTATTAGGAAGGAGATGAAAACTTTTGAAAAGTATCTGATTTAGCATTTCATTGATATTTTCATTGAAATGGAAGCACACCACATGATATTAAATGTCACTGACTGTCTATCCAAATATAACCTCTCTCAAAATATTAGTTTTGTGTCAGATTTTTAATGGGATAAGAACTACTTTTTTTCTACCCAGTAGCTGCAAACCATAGTTACCCTCCACGGTTAAGCAATCACTGATGATCATTTGCCACCAATACAAGCTTCTGTAGATGCCTGGCTAGCTGCTGGTTGACTTCAGAAAGGGTAAAGCAGTCATGGCTGCTCTAGCTTGTTTGGGGAGAGGAAGAAAACGAGAAGAGAAAATTGAGGGAAAAGAAAGCAGACGCACTCACTAGGAAGTCCCTGCCTTTCTCACAAATCACCTCTTTTCTGTCCTGCAGTTTTTCCCTGGAACATAATGTCCTCTTGCCTGACATACAAGGGGGAAGAAAAGTCTACTCTTCAGTATTTTCTGAATCCACCTAATTTTCCTCACTTTAATAACACACATACAGAGCATGGCTACCCTCTGAACTGCTCCAGCTGCCCCGTACCTTTGTCCAGACAAGGTTTTGCTCTCATAAAGTAACCTGCACCTCTACCAAACAGCGGGAGCTGCCGCTGCAAACTACTGTTGCTGCCACCCAGGAAACTGCTGCCCCAAAGCACATTGATTTTTCTGTGCAAAAGAAAGGCAGTAATATTTGTATCTGTGACTTTTGTGGTTTTGGGAGCACATCCAAACACCGAGATAAGCGATGTGTTTGTTATGCACTTTTCACCAAAATGCCGCCTGCAGTGAGGGAAATGGGTGGCATCCTGCTGCAGAGCTAAGTTCTCTGTTGTACTGACATTTCTCTAAAAGAATCAAAACATCACTGCAGGAGAACAAACATGGCTGTGTCAATTTCCTAGTAAATTCAGCAATTTTGGAATCTTTGTCCGCACATACCTACTTTTGATTTCCCACCACCACCCAGATATATCATAGGTTTTTGAACCAGAAATGCCATAAAAGCTGAGAATTTCTGGCAGCAACAGCGGGACAGAAAACCAGCTTGATAGTCCCCAGTAAAGGGCTTTCCATGACAGTTAAGATCTCTAGTGCTTGTCAAAACATGTCTCAGCACTTTCCTTGGTGGCTAGAGATCAGGTTCAATGACTCTCCCACTCCCTGATTCCTAACTGGACAGAGAGGGATGGCAGAAGCATCCCTCCAGAGCTAGTCCCTGGCTCTCCTCCCCACCCAGTATGATCACTTGATGTCCTGCTCTGTGCCCGTGCAACTCCATTTCCTACAAGCACACAGGCTTACCAAACTTTAGTAAACTTACCAAACATTAGTAAAATCAGGAAAAAAGAAACCCCACACCAGTGCTAATTTCCACATACTATGTGCATTTTGGGTGCCAAGTCTCCAAAGTACAAATGGCTATGCTTAAAACCAAGTGCAAATTACAGTTTCATTTGATTTCTCATTTGCAAAACTGTAATCAGTAAGAAAGAACAGGTTAGCAAGTCTTTCACCACACAGGAAGAATGCTAAAATAAACAGATCATAAAAGCATTTTTAATACGCATCCTCAGCTATTTCTGCACACCAAACCTCTAAAGAAAGTTATTAATTTCTCATTATAGCACATGAACGTCTTGCAAATAAGAATGTCTTTTTCCTAATGTGACCTTGATTTACCTCAAAGCATAGCTCCTGATGACTCCGAGTGCCAGAGGTGAGTTCACAAACTGAGTCACTGCACTAAGTGGTCACCTATGAGAAGTCTGGATTATGGAACTTGGCGAGGATCACCTTGGAAGTCTCTAATACTGCCAGGAAAAAATGACGATGCAGTCCTCCTACCTTAACTATTACATTATTCTCTCTCATCTCATGGCTCCGAGACTCACGAAAGCTGTAATCATCCTCCTTCTGAAAGCCAGTTGTATGGGAGAATATTAGCTTTATGCATTTTGTCAGCAAGTTGAAAGTCAATCATCACGTATAGAGGGGAAAAAACCCTGACACTTGAACTTACAGAATAATCACTAGCAGTACTAGGCAGTCATTTTATGTTGACCAGCTGCTACAGATTTACCAGGGGAGATCTCATCCTAGGCAGAAATGCAGACAGCAAGCAGTCCCCCACAGCCTGACTGCAGCCTGCCCCAGCCAGCAGACACCCTGTCTCCCCCCGCTCCCCACCTCTCTTCTGGTCTCTCTGCAACAGACCTCCCCACACCAAAGTCTTCTTACTCTTCACCACGCTAGTCCTGATTAGCCTTCATCCTCCACATCTGAAGCCTTACAAGGATTGCCATTGGCTTGTAGACCACCTTCAGCCCCCAAGCCATGGCACTGCATCCAGAAACAAGCCTTCCTGTCCTATGCAATTTAATCCCTCTGCCACCTCCACCCTGCTGTTCTTCCTGCATTTCGGTTTGCCTGCTCCTCCTGGATGGCAGGAAAGGAACATGTACACACACCAGAAAAGTGACACGCTGCTCCAGGATCCGCCACAGATATTACAGAGGTCTAAACCAGTGAGAATGGACAAAGAGAGCATCTTGCTCAAGTCCCACAAGACTGGGACAGCTTGATGCTATCAGAATTACTAGTAAGTTAAGCCACCTAATCAAAAAGCTGCATGTTTAATTGTAGTTTTTCATCATGTATCATTTGATTCCCTGTGGACAGTATTTCTAAATACGAAGACAGATATCCTACAATGTTAACTTCTCCACTCAATCACTGAACCCTAAAGACTTTTAGTGAAATAGCCTAAATGGGATTTTTTTTATACATTTCTTTTTAAATATACTGGCAGGAACAACAAATAAGCAGGTTTCTCCCGAGTTCACTGAGGTATCCAGACCAACTCTTTGCTAGGATTTTCCCTACAGATTGAAGTGGGATGAAACATTTCCATTTGGAAGAAACAAAGAAAAAAAAAATCAAGAAATCCGAGTTAGGATTGCAGACAATAAATCACAACTGCGATACATGAAAGTTACTTTTACTCATGAAAAAAATGAATGGGGAAAAAATGCACTTGCTGAATTCACATGGGACTTGAATGATTTTCCTCCTTAGCTATGACATCAGGTAAACATCTTACAATGGAAGATACCAGATTCTTGTCCTACATGGGACTAGACAAACTGCATACACGCAGTACTGACTACCGCGCAACAGAAGTACTTTAAAAAGACACTTGGAAAGTCAAACTCACTGAGCCATAAGTTTGAGCACAGTACAGCACCCTGGCCAACCAGCAGAAACTGCTCAAGAGATCTAAACAGAAAAGTAGAGAAAAAAAAAAGTGGACAGGGAAGTCCAGGAGAAGAAACTAGGACGGTTTACTTAACTGCCACTAGGATGGGAGCATCATGATTCTGCCTATATTCCAGAAGTATTACAATTTCCTGCAGCATGCAAGTTCAGAAGGAAACTAATAGCAAGAGTCCAAACATAAAAAGAGAAAGGAAGCTATGCAAAACGTACATATTTCCTCTTTCACGGAATAAGCTGTAATTTAACTTCAGTATGAAGCTTTAATTATCATAGATATTTGCACTGTTACAGTAGTCAGTGTCATTCCATACAATATTTACAGGTTCAAGGAAATTTCATCAATTAGGTATTGCTCCCCCGAATTTAGTTTTCAAGCAAAACAGCATTTTCAGAATTTTACAAGTTTGTAGATAGTTTCAGATGAAACCATACCAAAACCCACCATCCTTTCCCCCAAAAGTTGAAGCAAAATTGATTTTCAAGGTAGTTTGAACTGGAGTTACAAGTAGGCATGATCCCAAGGTTTTTCTACTGTGGTCACTCTAGGACAGCTAGGACTGACCAGCTATCGTAATCCTGTACTTTTTCCAGTTTAAGAAAAAAGCTATGAGCAATTTCTTGTTTGCTTGGGTTTGCAACATGTAGTATCAACACAATTAACATATCTGTTGTACAATTCAAGACATGATATATGCAGATAGCTTCTCTAAATCTTAACCCCCCAAAAATACCATTTCTAAAATATAAGTGGTCAAAGCAACAGTATGCTAAATGAACAGTATATAGTATGGTAAAATTTCCTACTGCCATGCGATGTGTTCTGTAGATTGCATAGTGACAGCTGCTCTTTTTTTAAATAAAGCCCATTTTCTTTCTGGTCTCATTAGCGCAGCCCTACCTGCCCAGCTGTATTAGTCACTTCCTGCATGAGCACTTGATCACCTACATGGAATCAAAACACCTCTTATTACATCCAACACAGTATACAGGTTTAACTGAAACATTAAAGCTGTAATTGAGCAAACCTGTCCCCTGTGCCATCACACATAAGGGTGTCACCTGCAAAACACTCTGGATAGGAACTCTGTTGCTTCAGAGAAAGATTAACTCCTTCTCCCAGCATTCTGCCACCTCCAACCAAATTATGCTCAAAGAGAAAGAGAGGAGGAAAAAAAAAAAAAGGAGGAAGAGCTGACAAATGAAATCTTAATCTCAAGGTTACTTCACTCTCTTCTCCTCATTTCTAGAGCTTTAGAGACAGGTAAGAAAAGGGAGAACAAAATTAATTCTGCTACTTGGCAGGGAGAGGGTGGGTGTCTTCAAAAAACTTTTTGTAATGAGCTTTTATGATTTTATACATTGGCTTGTCCAGAAGAAAGACAAATCCCAGGTTCTCCAAGCTGCAAGTAACAACACTTCCCATGACCTTGCAGTAAGGGGGGGGGAAGAAAAAAAATAAATCACCAGCTGTAATTTCACTGATGTGAACACAGCTCAGCTCCCCATCCAGAGGTGTACAGGGATAGCAGGGAATGGTGAAGAGCTTCTTAAGCCAGCTGTGACTGATGTGTCATGAAGGTTCAGCCTTGGCTTAAGTGTCTTATTTTAACACTACAGCACAACACCACCAGTACAAAGCATGGTCAGCTCTCGGACAAATCTGCTAAGTGGATCATACTTGCTTAAAAGCAGCTGGACAGACAAAGGGATGTGACATCTGATTACAAAAATACTCCTGCAAGGAGGTCTTTCTCTCCTGGTCAATTATACATTAGCAGGAAGAAAAATAAGAAGAGTCCATGGCCGAATAACAATTCCTTCTCCCCAAATCACACAACAACAGATGTCTGATTTCTTCCAATATAAAACTTTCATTTTAAAGACATTGATGAATAATCTATAATGTGACCAGGTTAGTCTTAAGTTGTGTAAACCTCCACCTTTTCAGAACACGACTGCAAATACCATAAGCAAAAGGATCTCTGTGGAAAGGAAATACCATTTTAAAAAGCTCCTGATCATGGAAAGGAAGCTCATCCAGGAAAAGGAAGAAGAAAGAGAGCAAAAGTTGAAAGCTGGTGACAACAGAGTGCAGTCTCCAGGATCTTTACAGCACTCATTAGATAAGCATATACCTTTTGAAGAAGCTCAACTTCCTGCCATAAATAAAGATTTTATAACCCACTCAAAATACACATTAGCCAGCCAATTCCTTCATTTCATCTGCCTTTTCCTATTCCTTGGGCAGTACTTGTGCAATTTTCAAGCATCTCAATAGGCCAGTACCCAAGATATAATATTATTTGATATATTTCAGATATAGTTCTCATCAGTTTTTCCACCACAGCTTACACGTATGAAGTAATCCGTTAAAAAATCATAAGCCTATATCTTTCAGAAATGTTTTGAATGTTTCAATGCCTGTTTGTGTCAGCATATATCAGCCTTTGTGTTTATGTAAGATATGTTCAAATCTAAAAGTAGGTTTGTTGTGATCACATTAGTGCCTGATACTGATTTCAGAGCCAAAAAAATTGAATCAATTAGCACTTCCATGAAATTTATCTTCCCAGACTTCACTGGTGAACTCAGAGACACTACATGAAACTAAAGACCTGTAGGAGACCAATCTAGTCTGGTACGAACCTAACTTAACAAGAATTGAATAAAAATATCCTTTAATGCTACACAGTCTTCAAAGGTGCCAATGCATACAGGACGTTAAAGACGTAGACACGTGTGCATGGCTACTCAGCCTCTACCTCTGTTCAAGATTTGTTGATTCTCCCTGTGGATCTAACTTCTGCATATAGCAGCTATAAAGAGCACAACAGCTTCAACAAGTTCATTTAGGCAGCTTGCCTAATATTTTTGGATGAATACAGAAACTCAATGTTTATTGTATCTCAGCAGCAAAGCCCTCTCTATGTATACCAGGCCAGGCACAGAGCCAGCATGGATTTCACCAGAATCCCCAATAAGTCACCTTGCAACCACCTCGAGCTACCACAAGACTACCTGCCAGCCAACATTAAGTACTTTAAGGATGCTAAAATCCTTCTACAAAACATCAGATACTGATATAAAAAAAACCCAACACAACTGTAAGGGAAAAAAGCCCCTTAGAATTGGACTTGGAACATCAAGAGAGAAATCTAGAATGGAGATGCTGCAGCCTCTCAAGGGAAGCATACAGCTAAACTAAAGAATAACAGAAAGATAAGGAAGTTCAACAACAAGCAGCTGCCACCTTCCAGTAATTTACAACAATTTACCCAGCTGGTAACTGCAGCTTCACCAAAAAAAAAAAAAAAATCAAAACAAATCCCACACCCAAACCACCCCATTTCAGAGATTGTTTTTCAATGTTACATAGCTTTTCTGTACAGAACAGCTATTCTGTTCATTGTTTTCATGTAAAAGCAATCTGGGGAAACTAAAACAAACAATCACTGGGCTTTGCTAATTGTTCTTTCTCTCGTAAGTTTCTTTATACAACAGCCTGCATGAATTCCCTTGGAGAGTTATTTCACAAAGGCATCCTCCATAGCCTAGGTTAAGTCAGGTAACAGCAATGCAGTCCCTTCTTTGCCAATGGAGGGAGGGGACAGATCAGCCAGATCAGTCCAATTAAAAACACAGTCTTGAAAACACAGTTTTGAAATGTATTTTAAAACCATTTCTCCTAACTGGACACAAAGCATNGTATTTTAAAACCATTTCTCCTAAAATCAGTGTGAAATATTTGACTTCAGATTCCTTACAGACTGAAAAACACTGGACACAAAGCACGCTTTGAAGTGCACTGCTTGCAGGTGCACATTGGGCATTAGAAAAGCCTTTACTGTGTTCAATGTTTAAAAAAAGTAGTGATGTCAGACAATAAAACTCTTCCATAATTTCCTCACTGGACTCAAGCTTCTCAACAGAGCATGCTCTCAGAAGCACAGGCAGCCTTCCCACCCAACTGGGCCAAATTCAGCGCACAATGGTGCCACATAGTGAGTCTCTTTTGCTGGCATAGAAGGTGGTGGCTTTGAGAAATGCTCAGATACTGCACCTTTCTGCCCAAATTCACAGAGACTGGAGAGGCTCTCTCAAATCCCCCCCCTCCCTTTCCCAAATATGCAGGCTCACACTGACTTCTAGCCTCACTTAATTCATTGCAATTTCTATAGTTTATGTTGTGCCCAAACTTCTTTAGAAGCGCCTACTCAAAGTTGCATTTAGAGAGAGCAGTCATTTCTCCTTTTCATTATGCTAAAACAAGCAGTTCTGCAACTGTACAACAGCACTTTTCTCCTTGCACTCCTTCTTGGTTCCTGCCATTTTTCTTAAACACTGGTGCCCAAGATTCCAAATAAGCCCTCGCCACATACAGTGGCCTCATTGCTCTCCTCTCTCTACTACATCCTCAAATACCATTATTAGCCTCTTCCATCATCTGTCATCATTAATCCAGATTCACTGCCTCCTGCTAACATTCCAGTCAGATGGGCTTCTACTTAAAAAATGAAGATCATCACATAAGAAAATCAGCAAATTAGTTTCTTAAGCCAAGATCTCAAGATGACGCATGCCAGTTCATGACAGTGCTGCACCTTGTACTGTTTTGCATTTTTAAATAACATGATGTTTAATACCAGTCTTCAGGCATTTTGTTTCTTTGCAAACAAAAAAAACCAAACCCAACAACCAAATCCACACAACTCCCCCCCCAAACCTTCTATCATTGTGAACTCTGCATCTTTTCATTTGTTATTCAAACAGGTAACTACCAACAAGGAGCTTCTCTTGAGAGCTCCTTGGTGCAGGAAAAAATTTCTCAAGAAAATGATAGAAGTCAGTGTTGCTTGGCACTAAAACTGTTGAAACAAGCAAGATCAAGACGTGCCCCATTTGCAAGAATATTCACATGAAAAACTTCACTTATAAAATTGCCTTAGGAGTTATCTGTTCTGTTACAAAACACTTGGGGATGATTTAAAATTCCAGCTCATTGAAAGTTTCTTATCTAATGACACCACAGGAAGCAGAGACAGGATTGGTGGGTACCAGCCATAGCTGGACTGAGAATCTCAGTGCCGTGAGCAACTCAGAGAAACGCTCTGGACCATGCCACTGTGACTGTCCAAGATCTGTGTGTGCAGATGCACCTTCAGGTGCTGGACAAGCCGTGACTTCCATCTGGGTTGTGAAAGAGGAAACAATGCAGCAACAAAACAAAATTGCAGGTTTGGTTTCATCAAGCTCCAATGCAAAGCCCCACATCCAGTCCTCTTGGACACGCTTTATTCCCCCTTCCCTTGCACTGCCTTTTCAATTGTTTTGTTCTCACAGGCTGCCACAGTTTCCAAAATAAATGGCCCTCCTTGGTCATGGATGCTTCATTCAGTTTCATGTGGAAATAAACATTTGCATGCCGTGAGACAATTAGGGACTGGATAAGACCAAAAAAAAAAAAAAAAAAAGAAAAAGAATGGTTGTAAAAAGTTAATGTTAACCTGCAGGTGGATCAGATGATGCAGAAACAGTAAACACCAAGTTGAAGGAAAGGTGAGTAGCACTGCTAGCTAAATCAACTGTAAACCTTCAGCTTTAGACAAGAAGCCTGCTTTTCTTGATATGGAAAGAAAAAGAATTGGATCTAGAACTCATTTTAGATCCTTCATTTACTAGAAGCAGTGGCTTGGCTTTGTCTGGCTATGCCTCCATTTGCATTGGCTTAGGTGAGGTCCTCATGAAATGTCACACTGTGGGATACCTCAGGCAAGATTTGCCAAGTTACTCTCACAAAATAACAGCAAATCAAGCCTTCACATGAAACACATACTGATGCAAAAGAACTCAGTAACGCCCATCAGCAGTGGTCACAACTAACTACAAAGAAGGTTTAAATCCCAGAGACTGGGAAGCTGCTAGTAATTTAAAATAAAGTTACAACTCCAGATAATGCCTTGAAAGAATGGGCACCTTCAGAAGTTTGAACACTGCTCTCAGTGTTACTGAGAAATACAACAAAACCAAGTGTGAATCTACTTTCCATTATAAAAATGGGTGAAAAATTCTGAGATTACCTCATTTCCACTGTCAATATATAAGGAAAGTGGGGACCATAGATATGTGCATACTTTGAGATACTCAGATACGTCACTTCAGCCTTGAGGCTTAGGTAGCCATATATATATATCAATACTCATAAGTCTCTAACAGCAACAACATTTAGACAGAACTCCAGTGTTTTACAACTGATTTTCTAGCCTTAGTCTGAGTAGGATTAGTTCACCCCAATGAAATACAGGGAGAATTATGGTGGCAGTAATGGAGTCCTAACATGCACATTTTGTAGCCGATACGCAACATTTGGCATCAAATACTATATGGGGCACCTCGGTTCTTTTGTGGATCTGTCCATTCCAAAAAAACTTTAAAGTTGCACATTCCTTCCCCTTTTTAAGCTGCATGCTAATACCGTAAAGTTAACTAAGCAGAGTTTCCAAGCTATTGCACAACTGAGCTGCACATGCACTTGAAAAAGCACTGAGCAGTTTACACATTTGCTTCCGTAAGGCCTTTAAAGGAGTAATTCTAAGCAGATAAATTATACCTGGCACTGCACAGGTGCGCTGGAATGGAAAGGCACAAGGCGTCCTCTCCCCAAAGTGCACTCACACAGCAAGCAATATCAAAACAGCTGAAAGAGCTAGAAGCCCTTCTTCACCATTTCTTTGCCCCATACAGCAGCAATGGTACTGCAAATAGCGATGTACTTTTTGCCTGTTCAGGAAAGCAGCACTTCTCACAGCACCTCCGTAATCGTGTCACAGATGGCATGCTGCAACTGCCTGCTCCACCCTTCTCTACTGCCTATAGGGTATAAAAGTCTTCCAGCAGTCCAGTAAAACACATCCACTATTTTCCTAGAAGTCCTGTACTAAAGTTATGTACTTTAAACTGTGTTTAAAATACAGGGCGGGGGAATGTTTGTTGTTTGTTTTTTGAAGTCAAATTTATTGACTTGCCCACTCCTGTCCAATAGGAAACCAGAGAGAGAGAGAGATAGTCCCATTTCAATTTCTCGCCACCATTTACCAGAATAACCGGCCAGTATGCAGCTGTAGGTTTAAACAGAGGCCAAACATCCACCTTATATATGAAGGCCACCAGTCTTCATGATTCCCTTTCGTTTTATGAAAGCTTATCCTGAGCAAGCCCACCTTCTGGGGCAAACTGATTCTTACAACACCACCAAGCCCATCCCATGCTGGCAACCTTCTTCTCGCTCTTCTTCCTTCCTCGTATTGTGTGAGCAGCCCCACAGAGTCACATCACAGCTGAAACAGTTTGGATAGGACTTCCCTTTCCTACAAGCTAAAGGGACAGAGTCATTCAGATCCCCATCCTACACCCCTGAGCTGATACACCACCATTCCTATGAGATCAGGGAGCCAAACCAAGGAAGTTAGAGGTTTTGGCCTTTGCTGCCGTTCGTACCACGTCAGGGGTAGGAAACAATACACAATGGCATCAGCATGACTAGGCTTGAGAAAGTTAAACTTTGCCCCTTATATTTTCCACTACAATATCCAATTAGTTTGTACTGTTCTTAAAAACACTACTGGAGAAAGAAAACTGTGACAGGATAAAGATACTTTTATTATTTCAATGGGATATTCCTCATAAGAGATACCATTTTATAACTGCACTACACTAGCAAGCTTGTAAGGAAAAGACAGTGGGATAGAGTTAGAAATTTCTTATCTTTTCATGAAATTATAACTTAGGAAGCCCACGGCCTCACAGTTAAGTAAATGAACAGGAGCAACCACACATCCCAGCAAGCTTGTCAATGAAAATATACACTGTTCTTAAACAGAAGCAGTGAGATAGCTACCAAGGTAAGTGCAGACTCTAAGCCCTTTCAGTTTCAAAACTGGGTTAAACTACTGCTAAGCATCTGACCTTCCACACCAAAATCCATAAAATCTTATTCTCTAGGAGTAAAGTCTTGAATTTGTTTTTCATCCTAACATTTTTCCTATTTCACTTGCATTAAGCAACTGTTCTCACAAGGCTAATTTCCTATACAATAAATGTATGTGTGCTATAGTAGAAAAACATACATTTAAGAACTGGCTGTTCAACACGAATGGTGTTATTTTTATATTCACGTTAACTTCCACATGAAATTCTTTGCCTTAGCAAAAATTTTTCAAGTACTTAAAAATGGAGACTCAAAAGTTAAATAAACTCTTCATCACTTGACAAGTTCATCACCTTTTCTATATTAGAAAGTCACACTTGGCTAACAAGATCCTATAGACAAGGACTTTTTAAAAAAGAATATAATTCATAAGGAAATTAAAAAACGAGCAAGAGAAATATAAGTGCGAGCAGCTAAGGTATACTGAAGAGACAAATAAACCAGCATAACTGGGTAAGTAATGCCCTCCTTCACCAGTTTAAATTCTTTTGAAGAAATTGCATCCCTTACAACTCTTAATCATTTTGACAATGCACTTACATCCTGGCCCTGTAAGATACGTACTCTCCTCAAGCCTGGCTGCTTCAGACAGCAGGAAGCAAGATATTTGTACAAGAAGAAGAGAGGAATGAAGGGCCAAGAGGCCCCACAGCAGTTGGAAGAACAGTTGTTCTGGGTGGAGAAACAGAGGAATGGGGCAGAGGTGAGCTGAAGGCCTTCCCAGCCCCCATTTAACTCCTTCATTTCTCTTTGTTCGGGCAATTAAAACCCAGCAGTTCAGTTTTCAACTCATTTCACTTTAAAAATCTCTGGACTGAGTCCATACCTGTGCCTGGTAGCTCCTGGGAACAGCTGGTGGGAGCGGTGGGAGGGAAGGCACCTGGCAGAGGATCTCCTCACGGCTCGGCCTGTCTGATCCCCGGTGCCAACCCCACCGACAGAGCAGCAAGGTGCCACACACTGGCCACCGAGGCAGCTGACGAGCAGGGCTTCTGCTTCACAGAAATTCTGCATTTTCAAATTAGATTTCAACCCAGGCTAAAACAAAACCGTTTCTCCTTCATCTTGCACTGCAGTTTCACATTCATAGGAAGTTTGTGCCCTTCAAAATCAACTGTACTAACACCACCAACAAATGTATGGCGCCACTGTAGGACTTGCCATTCACCCTCACCCCTTGCTACCAACACCAACAGTTTCATGATACAATTTACCCTCACCCCAGGAATTCAAGCTTTCCCTCATTAGCAAAACCCTTCCTGCAACTGTTCAAAGGTGACGCCATCTTTTCTGTTCCCAACATCTCTGATCCTACAGATCAGAGCTTTAATGGAAATCTTCTTGGCTGTAAGAACAGCCAATCTTTTTCCCCTTCCCCACATAACAGAATGGCTAAGAAAAGATGGCCCCATATTCCAGCTCTAGGTCTGGCGAAGACTTACCCAAACAAGAGGAAATCGTAGCTGTCCATGTAGAGTAGGCTTCCGGCTACTTCTACACAGGGAACAAACATACCACACAGAGTGGTGATATGTTGACAGAGTATCTAGGCCTCACACACCACGACAACTAGGCAGTATTATCATTCAAGAACATCACTCAAAACCAGTTTTCTTTAAAAGGAATTTAAAAGAATTTCCATCAATGCTTGATTTTGTAAAACTTTGTTCCAAACATAAGTTTTGGCCCAAACTGGATCTACCATCAAGCATTCAAGAGGGACTGAAAACTAGCAATACACCTAGTCAACTTTAAAGATTAATGCTTACAATCTTAAAGGTGCTTGAGTTCATCCTGAGCTGTGACAGCAACCCTTGGGCAGCTGGCTACGCAGCAGCATTTCGGCACTGGCACTGCATACAACACGTCAGGAGAACAGGACAGACTTTCTGAAAATGACAGTGAAGTAGTTCAGGTCCTCCTGCAGCTTACAGGCTGCTCACAGCTGATGGACCAGGTCTATCTGCCACCTCCTCATCCTCCTTCTGCTCAGAAACATAGCCACCTTAAGTGGCTGGTTTGGTTTACAAAGCTTGAAATCTAGCAGGTAATATACTCTCTTCTCTGCACCTCTCCATCCGTTGCAAACTTCTGTGTTCTTGACACAACATCTGGAGGGTGGTGGCTAACCCTGCTGTCACCTCCTGGTAGCCAGTCTGCAGCTGTCCTAGCAACTCGTTAGCTAGCGTTAGAGCATGTTTTTCGATTAACAACCCTTGCAAACACAAAGCTTCTCCCCCACTGAATGACAGTGGCCCTTCTGAGTTCTGGTTTGACTCGGGGCACAAGCAACTCATTAACCATCAGATGATTCAGCACTTGGTGCCTGCATTTCTGCCAACTGGTTTTCATCAGCAACCAGACTACGGCTTTGAAGGTGTATCATTTACATGATACAATCAGACACCTGAAGAGGAACACAGGTGTCAAGTCCCTCCAGCTCTAAGCTGGTACTAGTTTTAGGTAATATAGCCTGCTCCTAAATTCTCCTCTTTACTATGTGGCTTTATAATCACATTCCCCACAAAAATCCTGCCTTAACAGTCAGCTGGTTTTTTCCCCCCCAGGTCTTTCAGAAAGACGTCACACGCATAGAATGGTCAAAAACAAGATCTCTGGAGAAAGAAAGACTGGTAACATGTCCTGGGCAGAGGGAAGACAATCTCCACATTTCATGCTCAGGAGAGAAGAGCAGGATTTTTAGTCCCACCAAAACCATCCATGCACAATAAGCTGTTGGATGCAGCCCCTCCCCACTCCCAACAATCCCTTCTGATTTACTCACGGCCACTAATCGCATTAGAGTTCCTATAATTAAAGCACCATAATATCTGATGGAGAATATAGTATGCTGTTTAAATTAACTCACCCAAAGTCTAATATAAGAATGACAGCTCCAAGACAATTACAAGATTTACAAAATAAAGCATCACTAATGAGCATAGGATCAAAACTGGATTATCAAGTTTCCTAATTTGCATGTAGAAAAAGCAGGCATTCAAATCACCAAGGTTTCTATAAAACTTTTACAGCCACTTTATAGGAGAAGTGAAACAACTATAGATACATTTATATAGAGAGAGCTTCAAATATTTATTAGAGAACATATTGCACTTTATAGATGCTAGGAAACAGCAAATGTTATTTTGGTCTAGTCAATACTTGCAGAACAACAATCTCACTCCTCACTGTTTAGCATAGCACTTGTCAGGTTTACATACAAACCTTAGCTCTTTACCAGTCCAGAAAAAAGTTAAACATAAAAACCTGGTTAAACTTTAGGTCTTCTCCCTCTCTTTTTAAGCCAAAATTCTTCCCCATACCTATTTGTTTATTTTTAAAGAAAATGTCCAAACAAGACCCCCCCAACACACAAATGGACAAAAAGCAAAGCCAGGCACAAATAGTCCCTCTGACTCAGATGTACAAGCAGCCAGGAGAGGTTAGGAAGTGAATCACCCATTTAGCAAACCTATGTGTGCACACAGCTTCTGGAAGAACCCACATTTGGTGCCATGTTAAATACAGAGGAAGATGGGAAGTAAAGGAGATGTGAATTGCATTTTACATCTGTCAGATCAAACGCCCTGGTTCTTCCCCCTCCCCACGCCCAGTTTGTATGCTGGATGCACAAGTGTAGAAGCCCACAGCTCCTAGACAAAACAGTTCTTCCACCCTTCTGACTCTGACCTCACTCAGCACATGCCTGAGAGCCCATGAAGATGGCCTCTGTGAGCACCACGGTCCTGGAAAAGCACTGACATTTCAAACATTCACACTCTCCAGCCTCATCTGTTTTACGTTCATGATTAAGCATTAACAACAAAGAACAGCTTTGGGCTACATTGATTCCTGGAGTCAGGGCTTGATGAGACCTGAGCAGGCTCTGTGGGACCCACACCAGGTCCTGAGGTGCAAGAGCCACAACCTCTTTCATGCTAACCCATCACCCATACCTCCCCCTCCCTCAATTTCTCTGGGTCCAAGAGAACAAAGCCATAGAAATCTTTTTGTGAATGGTAGATAAACTGGTTGTAGTCAGACTCTGAAAAGCCCTGAAGGTCTGTGAGTATTAGGCCAGGAGAAAGAACAGCTAAATTAAGGCAGAGGTAAAGTTACACAATTTACCCAAAGTCAGGCTCCAGATCAGCCTGGGTGCTCCAGGCTCGCCTGCTAAGCTTCTGCACCAGCCATTAAATCTTTGAAAGGGATTATGCAGCAAGGTGCCAGTGATAAGAGAGACTGGGTTTGACCTCTAAGGACCTTCCGATGCGACATTCCTAAATCAATTACCCTCATTTTCCAGCATGCTGGTAACACTGCAAACAAACTCTGCAGTTGGAGTATTTTCATCTGGATAATCTTCTTTTCAACAATGCCTAAAACTTCGGTTGATTTTCTGATCCATAACAGCTCATAGGCAGAAGTTTCAATGCTGTTAAGTTTGCACAGAAGAGGGCAGAGTGCTTTAACAGGGTTTTTTACTTTGCTAGTCCATTAAGCATCATTTCAGAAATCATGATGAAACCATATCAAGAATCCATCTCTCTTCAGTGGGAAAACACACACAGACATTAGAGGAAACATGAGTTATTTTAAGCGTTATACTACTGCCAACATACTCCACACTTTCAGCATAAAAGACCACTCCTCCAGAGGCTTAGAGTCAGACAGTGTACTCCCAAACAAAGGGCACAAATTGCTACTTCTATGACATGGAAAGCAGGTCTAAACAATGCATATTGATGCTTGGGGTTTTGTATTTTGGTTGTTTTCGTTTGTTTTCAATTTCAGGTACATTCCTAAATGAAGTTGACTTTATCCACACTGAAAATCCCTTAAAGTTTTCAAACAGAAACAGCTTTTCAACGTTTACTCCTTCTGGTAAATTTTCTTTGGTACAGGAAGTGCTAAGTCTCAAAGATGAAAGGTGACTTTATTCCTATCCTATATTGCCTCTCCACTCATTCTTCCCAGAAACTCCCCTAATATAACTGACATGGAGAAACCTTCTCTCTCTCCTCAGGATGAGTCACAGGGTCCTTTCCACAGCGCAAAGGAAAGATATATCACTTCTTGTTCTTCTCAAAGAAATATCACTTTCTTGTTCTTTTCAAAAAAAGAAGATAGGTGAAGAAGACTTTGGACTGTTATTTGAGGATATTTTGTTTCCTTTTTCCCCAAACAAATTTATCAAGCAACTAAAATTCTGACTGGTCGTAACAGCTTCTGTAACAATGTGCCCACAGAAGTGATCTCCCTCCTCAAGATCAGTATCCCTGCTGCAGACATCCCCCCCTTTGCATCTGTATCCCTGCCCCATCTTTTATGCACAGGAGTAAGTACCCACATGGCTATTTGCCAAGCAGACCTTTTAGTTGCTGCTGGGATAAGCTTTGCAGAGCGCTCAGCAATAGTAGCAGCTTCCTTGAAGAGGGCATCCCTGCATATGCACCCAACAGCTCGCCAATGGTAAACCCACTTCATGGGGCATATACCTGGTTCCCAGGCCAGCCAGCTGTTTCAGCCACCAAGCTGCTGGATCATCCTTCAGGAGGCCAACCTAAACCAGGCACAAGAGTTCTTCATTATGGCTATAGCTACTGGATCACACAGCTTGCATTAAATCACTGCAAGCTGCGGACATCTGTGGAAGCTAGAGAAGACTATCCTGATATCACACCACTTCAAAATTTCCAGCTTCAAAGCAAGACAAGATTCTGACACACAACTTCAGTGGCAAACAAAGGTGGCACAAGTGTGCACTGGAACTACACTCTAAAAGCTTACTGGGAGTTTTCAGTTCACCACTTAACTACAAACCAAACAATTGTGGGCTCTCTGCACCAAGTCTCAAGAAGGCGTAGTAAGTGTTCCTGACTTTCAGTGTTACAGGAAACATACAAAACACAATTCCACTTCTCCCATCCATCAGTTAACATGTTAAGCCCTTCCCTGTTATCTAAACATAACAAGGGTGGTCCATAAAAACGCTAGTGAGTTTACTATAAGCCAGAACAAACGCTACCAGCACTAGTAAATGCCATGTAGGCTACCAATGCCTGGAGAGGAGCACATGCTTCACTTCAGCCAGCACGTGTAATTTCCAAGCAATGAAATGTTCCCTGGTCAGAACAGCCCAACAACTATTTATAGTGCACAGGGGTAGCTGTAGCCCTCCATCCTGCCTTACACTTGCAGCCCAGCAGGAGCACAGGCTGCCCCAGCACAGCTCCCAGCCCCAACAGGTGTAAAAATTCATTCTACCACCACACCAGCACGTCTCCACTGAACACGTCCCAAAAGTTTCTGTTGAATAAAAACATAAAGGTGGTAAGCAAAGGGTTTATTTGGTTTTGTTTTTCTCACATACCCATACTTTTCCGAATGCTCTTTGGGTTTAGGGCATGCCTACACTAGCGGCAAAAACAATGCGCAAGTGTTTTGTGATGCTAAACTAGCTACTAAAAACACTAGGGAAGACAGAGCTTTGCTTTCAAGCTGCTGATTTCGATTTGGAACAGCAGTTCTGACTGACAAAGTGGTGATGAAGCTATAAGCAGCCTCCACCTGAACAGCTACCTACCCAGGATGAGCAGCTATCTGCCCAGGATGGAAGTGTCATTGTGTTTAGGTTTCTTTCCCCCAAAGAAGTTCTTGTTTACTGTTGTAACTGGGATTCTTCGAACAGTTCCCCCCGACTACTTTAATCTTACATAACTGGTGTAATACCAAACGGGATGTATTCCCAGAAGAACAGGCTGAGGGGCTGCAGAGTCTACCAAGGGAATGCTGAACACCCGCTGGCACAGGCGGCGGCACAGAAAGGCGCGAGGGGCTGCAGGATGGGGGCCGAAATCCCCAGCCCCTCACTCAGCAGCGGTTGCTCATGCTCCCAGGCATGATGCTCTGTTCTTCATCATTCTCTGCACTCCTCTTTAAAGCAAGCTGGTGCTAGCAAGAGTTTGAGAATCCAAAGAGAAAATCCTTTAAAAGATGGGCGAGAGCCTGAAAACACACAAGTGAACGCACCACCAGGCTGCGTAACAACGCGCAGACAAACACTTGGGGAACAAATGGTCATTAAATCAGCCGCTCACAGGCAGACGGCTGCCAAACGCGTTCCGTAGGGGATGGGACACGTTTCCTACTCCACCCCACCCCACCGGAGCTCAACCCGCCGGGCCGGACCCGGGGCGATGCTCAGGCCCCGCGACCTCTGGGGGCGGGCGGGACGGAGCTGCCCCGCACCNNNNCGGACCTGCCCCGCCCCCCTCGGCACCGCCCCCCGACCCCCGCCCCCCCCCCAGCACAGCAAAGCGGCGCCCGCCGGGCCGTACCTGGGAGCTGAGGTACCGCTTGAGGCACTCCTCGCACACCGCCTTCTTGCAGCAGGACAGGGGCTTGATGGGCTTCTCCTCCAGGCACACCCGGCAGCTCAGCACCAGCAGCGGCCCGAACTCCCCCGCGATCAGCCCGGAGAAGGGCTCGGGCAGCAGGTACAAGTCCACCACCTCG
>VXAK01014014.1:32044-76831 GCA_013399435.1 Arenaria interpres | reverse complement strand
ATTGCGGGGGGGGAGGGGAGGGGGGCGTTAAAGTAGTGATGAGGTTTTTGCTGACCTGTTATTTCTTTCATAGGTGACAACATGCCGGTGTCAAGAATGCGCATGAGGCCCTGGTTGGAAATGCAGATTAATTCCAATCAGATACCAGGGCTGATATGGATTAACAAGGTGAGGGCTGTTTGTTACTGGGATGGGTAGTATCGTTATTGGTATTGCTTCTGTATCGTTGACTGCTCTTGTTCTTAGAGGACACTAAATATGAGTCAAGATCATGAAGGAAAGAAAAAACATGAAGAAAACCTGCAAACATTATGTTTAAAAAAACAGCTGGGTTTGGTTTCGGGAAAGGTAGCTCTGGTTGGTACAGAATGTAGTAGCTCCGTTCTTTTCCCCGGAAAATAATAAATTAAATGCAATCTGAACATGGTGGAGAACCAAGAGAACGCCAATATCTCTTTTAACTCCTGCTGCGCACTTGAGCCAAGTCACCTCCTGAGTAGCTGCTGTTAGACTCCCAGTTGCTCCCAGTTTCAAGATTTGGCCTGGATTTGTCTCCCTTTGCTCTGGATGGCACATCCCTGTACCTGTAGCCCAGGGTGAGATCCCTGGGCCCACTGAACCAGGTCTCTTTCTCTGAGGTTCCCATATCCGTCCCAAGAGGATATGTAAGCTAGGACTTGTTTTTCTTGGGATTCCTGCAGGATCTTATGGGTAACTTTAAAAACCGATTCTCTCCCAAAGTGTACCTGGAAAATATTGATATATTTTTGATATACTAAGTCGATGATGTACTAATAGATGAGATGCGATGTATTTAAACAATTCTGGGATAAAATTGGCAATATTGCTTACTTCTACTGTACCATACCACATGTGGCTTTTCCAGCTTCGGAATTCTTAAAAGGCTTTGTATGCATTGGGCAAAGTAGATGGACCAATGGATGCTTAATTAAGACACAGGGCAGAGAGTCTGTAAAGTTTCTGAGCCACTGCTGAGAATTCTTTGATTAAAGCTGTTGTCCCAAACTGGCATCTAATGCTTCTTTTTCAATTCACATCTCTACTGGTTTAACTTCAGGATAAGATGATGTTTCAGATCCCGTGGAAACATGCAGCTAAGCACGGCTGGGACATGGAGAAAGACGCCTGCCTCTTCCGGAGCTGGGCCATTCATACAGGTGTGTGTTGGCTTCACGTTTCCATCAGTCGGATCAGTAGCTCAGACAAGGTGTTCTTCTCTCTTGACTGGGGTAGCTATATTAACTGCTACTGTATATATCAGAGAAAATAGAAATTAAATTTTTATTTTTGTGGGAAGAACTAGCATGGAAAGGTCTAAACGCTCACCCCATTTCTTATTTATAGGAAGATACAAAATGGGTGAGAAAGACCCCGACCCGAAAACCTGGAAGGCCAACTTCCGCTGCGCTATGAATTCCCTGCCTGACATCGAAGAAGTGAAGGATAAAAGCATCAACAAAGGCTCCAGTGCCGTCAGGGTTTACAGGATGCTGCCGCCCCTGACGAAGGATCAGAAGAAGGGTAAGACTTCGGCAATCCAGCTGGGGTTACCCAGCTTCCACTTAAATTCCCTGCTCCCCGTAGGCAGGGCAATAACAGAGCTGCTGGTAGCACTGGTGCTACTGGGGTTAGTCACTGGTTATCGCCCTGGGTAACAGTTAGTACAAATGGCTCATTTTAGCCCAAATTCTTCTAAAGAAGGCATCGTCAGGCGGCGATGGGGACTCGCTGCTTGCTGAGCAGGGCTCAAAGCCACAAGAGCTCACGCTCGCCTGACATGTCAGCCCTGCAGCCCTTTCTCACCTTCATCTTATTTTTATTTTACAGAAAGGAAGTCAAAGTCTTCAAGAGAAGCAAGAAACAGGAGCAAGAGAAAGGTATGTGTCTGTAGAGGCAGCTGAAGAAGCTGGTGGGTTGGGTGGTTTTCATGCTTCTATCTTTTTTCATATGGGAACTTGTGAGTTCTTAGAAGTCTCTCATTCTTCGCCCTTATTTTCGTAGTCGTATGAAGACGTGAGGACAGAGGAGTCAGCAGAAAGACTAACCAACACTCCTCTGCCTGATGACCACAGTAGCTACACCGTGCACGACTATGCGGGAAAGGAAGTGGAGGTTGAGAGCGCGTCCATCACCTTAGGTGAGACTCAGCTTTTAGCTCTGAGCAGAGGGGAAAGCGCCGTTTGTGCTAAACCCACAATCTCTGGGCCAAAAGACAAAGGTGACTCTTGGGGCTGGGCCTGGCTGCGCTGTCAGACGGGCAGGGAGGAAATAAGAGGTGGTTGTGTCTTCTCCTGTGAGTGCCAACTCCTCCTGGTGCGTCCCACAGGCCTCTCCTCCTGCGAGGTGAGCAACTCCCTGACCGACTGGAGACCACCGATGGAAATCACCATGGCTGACAGCACCAACGACCTCTACCCGCTCCAGGTGTCTCCCCTGGCTTCGTCCTCAGAAGGTGGGTATTTCTTTGATCCTACCTTGGTCTTTCATCGGTCAGTTGTTTGAAGGCAAGGCAGCGGGGTGAAGGAGCGCCTAGGGGACCAGGAGAGGCAAGAGTTGTCTTGTAGAAAGAAACCCAACCTCCACCTGATGGGTTTGGGTGTTTAGAGCTACCAAACCAGCCAGGTTACAGAAGGGCACATGCCACCTGCACAAGGAGCTGCTCATGGGTGGAAGGTCCCTGAAATGCCACTTGCTTGGCATGTGTGGGCCAAGGGACAGGCTTTGTCTCGCAGGGTCAACATGGTGGCACAGATGGGTCAGCCTGTGAAGAAGAGGAGAGATTTGTGAGCCGGGAGGGTGGGACTGGGGGTTCCTGAGGCCAGGCCAGAAGCAGGACAGAGGCTGGGCACAGCAGTGACAGCGGAGTAAACCATGCTTCCCAACGGGACAAAAAAATAATTAATGTGGGTATAGCAGAGTGATTCTTAATTGGGGTGCAAGTCTCCCTCCTCCAAGCGGGCTCTGCTTTGGTGACACCTGGGGAGGCCTCAGAGCTGGCTGGGGCCATGCACCCCGACGGGCGGTTGATGAAGGGATGCTGATGGACCTCCCCACATCGAACCCATGAGCCCCTCCTTGGTGTCGTCTGTGGGGAGGGGGACAGTAAGAGGCAGGAATGTTGTGTGACAAGAGAGTGAAGTGGGTTGTGCGGTGAAGAAGCAGAAGCGTGAGGGCTAACGTGCAAAAAAGTTGACATTACATCTCTCTTCTCTTTTTTTTTTTTTTCCTGCATGTGCTTACAAAGCAGTCACCGACGAAGATGAAGAGGAAACTACTCCAGACATTTTGAAGGTAAAACTAGCCCTTATGGTCAGAAAAAAAAGTTGCCCAAAGTTGCTGTTAGCAGCAAGGGAGAAAGGGAAGTAGCTGTCAGACCCAGTCCTACATAAACTGAACATACATTTATGTGATCCCAGGCCCTTAATCAGTGAGGAAGCCTAAGAAATTAAATATAGAAAAAGAAGGCTACTTCACAAACATGATCTGGAGGTGACATATCCATGGAAATATTTACTCTGCCTGTGAAAGCCAGAGAAAGCTGCTAGAAGTGAAGGTATCAGAGCCTGCAGGGCTTCTCCAGACTTTAGGTTGCCCTTCCCTCCACCTCTGACACGGGCGGCCCTTAATCTGTTTTTTCCAGACGTGTCACGCTTATCCCACTGATAAGATGGGGGTTTCATCACTCAATGTGCTCCGGCCCTCCCTGTTTTGCATTAATTTTTTTTTTTAAACTGGGAGTAAAACAAGTTTGTATAATTTAGCAAGACAAGATATGATTTGATCTCAAAATTTGCTTACCTGTCTTCTAACGAAGAGAAAGGAATAAAATACTGCACCCAGGGGCAGAAGGAGCAGTTTCTACCATCTCCTTACTCTCTTACAGCTGCTAGAGCCCACACTGGACTGGCACGCCACCAGCGTGGGGGGCAAAGGCTTCCTCACCAACGAGCCGGGCACCCAGACCATGGGCACCTACACCTACAAGGAGCAGGACGGGGAGATCGACACCACTTCAGGTACGGGCTCCTCTGGCTGAGGCTCAGGGACACGGGGTGACGCGGACGAGGGTTTTCGTGCCAGACGCTAATTGGGAGGGAGCGAGGGATTCAGCTACCCTGGTGTTGTGAGGCTTCCACGCAGGCTGGCAGAAGGCTGGTGAGGAGTTTGTTGGTAAAAAGGAAAAGGAGAAAAATGCCTCCAGTAAGAGTATAGTGCAGGTTAGCATTACACACAGGGAAGTTATGTCAGCTTTCAGCAGCTCCTTGCAATAGAACTAAAGTATTTCCATTAGCAAGAATGTAAATTGCACCGTTGAGTGGAGAATATTTAGAGAATTTTAGCAAAATATTGGGCTAAAGCATTTATATCTGAGAAATCTCTCGATTTTTGATATATTTTTATACATATACACACACATACAAATACACATGCATGTGTACGCTATTTATTTTGCTCCTGTTGCATGTGATTAAATGCTCCATTCTTGCTTTATTTTCTCTAGGAGACCTGGAGCTCAGGCTCTTTGACCAGAAAAGTGTCCTGGACTTCTCCTGGCTGGAGACAGTGAGACCTACCATGCAAGTCATTCCCTGCGGCTTGTAAACCCCCTCGGCTTCCCCCCCACCACGAACTGCTCTCGGGTAGAAACTTTGACAAGCCTGAAGAGAAGGGAAGAAATTTGTTTTGTTACTGACTGAAGGAAGAAAGTAGCTTTTATATTCCGTTTTTAACTTTTTAGGCCTGAAAAGGTTAGCGAGGGAAAACTCCATTATAAATGTTTCAGGAAAAAAAACCCACCCCAGGATTCCCAGCTCATTATGAGGAGTCCTGGCACGGAGGATGCTCAGCCTCAGGTGGCTTTGGAGGTGAAGCTTTTGCTGGAAGGTTCCTGATGCGCCGTGGGGTACCGTGGGACTGGGGGGGGGAGGGGGTGTGTGCTGGGGGACGAGGGTACCGGCCTCCCCCCCGGTGTGAGATGTGACGAGCACTTTACCCACGGGGTGCCGAGGAGAGATGCTGCAGAGGAGTCTCTTACCTGTTAGTTTTTTGGTTGCTGCTTACCTGTGCGACACTGGGGACATAGAAGCTTGTCGACTGTCATTACACTTAGCCAGAGAAATTGCACTAATTGGCCCTCTCTTCTTTGATTTTACCGCATCCCATAGTTCACCTTTTCAGATCCTTCAAAACTCTGTAAATACTTCTTAGACCAGTAAAAAAATGTGAAAAATTCAGTTTTAGGCTTTGCTTCTACATAGTACACATATCCCGGTCCACGCGTGGGACGTTACCTGCTGGTAGGCATGCCGTGGCTGTGGCCATGCAAGAGTTGAAGAGCTGCCATGTAGAACAATTTTTTTGCACTGAATAGGGGCAGAACTCTTTCTTTAGGCCGTGCCTTTGGGGGGCCCGTCTAGCACTCTGCCAGGACACCCACAGTACTGTATGCAGCCCGCTGCATGGCCCCCCCAGCCCGCCTCCTGGGGCCGGCCTGAGCAGGAGAGCAGGACGGAGGAGGCTCTAGTTTATGTGTAGTGCAGTAAGAATCGAATCACTAAGCTGTAACAGACTATTTTTCTTGTACATTTTATTTTTGTATATAAAGTGGTGTATATTTGTTTTAATAAAAGTGTTTTATATATGACATGTTTACTTGTTCTCATGGGAGACCTCTGAGATCGCGTTCCAGATTCCTTGAACGTACCCAAACAGCTGCGCTGTTGGGAGGGTTGTATGAGTCATGGAAGCACAGGGAATTTAGGACAGTTTGCTCCCATTTTCCACCCCCAGCTCTTCCTAGTGCAGCTGATGGGTAGAATCCTGCCTGTCCAGGTCCTCTCTCTGCGTGTGGGGCAGTTGCTTTGTATCTGCCATCAGCTGCGATGGTCAGACGATGTTAAAGGCTATAAAGCAAGGTTAGAGCCTATGCTATTAAAAATATGCGCCAAATCGCTACTGTGGATCTCCCTGTCAGCTTCTGGGATAAGAAGCTGACCAGTGAAGCCCTTGCTAAATAACTTAATAATAATTTAGGGGCTTGCCTAAAAGGAAAGCACACGCAAGGGGAAAACAAGCTGGTTTTCCCCTGTGCATTGTATTTCTTTGCCAGGTCTGGGGTGGGAGACGGGAGACAAGTGGGGCTGATGCAACGCGCCGCAACTGCGGCCACCGGCATCTGTCGCCGCCTGGAAACCCCCTGGACATGGAACAAAGTCTTTGGGGAATAACTTCACTCACGGAGCGAGGGCGAGGGAGGACCGGGGAGAGTATCAGGCCGCAGGAGAGGAAGGCCCAGCCCAGAGGGACAAAGCAGACGTTTCCTCCTGCCTTTGGCACAGGCTCTGCTGCGACTCAGGGGGACAGATGTGGGGTTTACCCAGGGAAGAAGGGAAAAAAAATAAAAAAATAAGTAAGTGCAGGAAAATATAGGAAGCAGGTGGTGGTGGGGGCCCAAATCCAGCACAGCTCAAAGGTTTGGCTATGGGAGAGCAAGGTGGAAGGAGGGAGAGGCTGGGCAGGGTTCCTGCAGCGCCTGTTAGTCATTAACTGGCCCAATCTCGGGGGCAACCCAAAGCAGGCAGCACCCGTCCAGGTGGCACCAGGCAGAGAGCAGCTCCCTACGTCCCCATGTCCCCACCCTGGCTCTACGTGGGTGGCAGTGATGGCTTTGCTGTACCCCCCTGCCATGGTCACACTCCCCAGCAGGGTATCTGACCCCATGATCCACCTCCCAGGAGGGGATCCATCCACCCGGGAACCCCCCAGGTACCGCGGCTGCCCGGGATCACACCTGCCCCATATCCACGTGGGGTGGGAAGGTTTTGTGCCAAGAAATCACCCGCCAAATCCACTTTAGCAGCTGCTGCTGGGGAAAGAGCACGGGGCTGCTGGACCGAGAGCCACCTCTGTCTGCCCAGGAAGGGACAGCATCTCAGTGTCGTCAGCATCACCAGAGGAAATTGGGTTTTTGTTTTTTTTTTTTTAGGAACCACTTCAAGTTTGTCACACACAGGGGAGGGGAAGGCACGAGAGAGAGAGAGGGGAAACTTTCTATGATGCAAACAATGCTAAAAATAAGACGGAGATTAATTTGCCCATTCATGCGTTTAAAAGAGCAAGTTTTTCACATTTATGCTCAGATTAAAAAAAAGTAAAAATGCACAAACAAAGAAAAAAACCCCCAAACAACAAAAAAACAGCACCTAATTTCCACAGATAAAAGGTTTGGCCGAGATTTGAGGGCAGAAGAAAACAGCAGGTTGTGCCCCACACCCAGGGACCACAGACATGCTCCCCAGTGTGATTTTATGGGGACAGAGGAGATGCTTCCCTTCATCACCTGTCAAGGTACCTGCATGACCGACTGCACCTTGGGTGTTTTCCCAGTGAAAAGTGGTGAAATCACATGACTGGGTGCAATTCATCCACCCAGTCACCTCGCTGGGTGAATAACTGCCAAGTTCAAAGTATTTTGTTGGTTTGAATAGTTTGGGATGGGGAAAAAGGCCAGTGGAACCGTGCTCTGCAGCTCGGGGGGCTGCAAGTGCTGAAGCAAAGCCGCTGGTGGTGGGTTGACACCTTCCTGGCTCCTCCATCACCCCCAGGGCAGGTGGCATCTGTAGAAAGGCCACTTCTTCCAGTGCTAACTAAGGAGCCTTTAGGCCACCTGCACCCGGAGGAGCATCGTGAGCTCTTTAGGAGAAACCTCCTGCGATGAAAAGAGTTATAAAACCTTGACACTGGATTCTTCTCAACTTGCCTATCCTAATCAAGCTCTTTATAAACCACAGCTGGCTTCCCTGTGCTGGAGCAAGGGTTGTTGTCACCTTTAAGACGCACAGTTACCTTCAGCTGGGAAGCAATTCTGTGCCAGGAGAGCAGGTCATTGGAAAGAGCTCACCCCTGCCAAACCCAGACAAAGCAATAAAAGGAGAGTCTTTATGGGCAGGGCTTGAAGGACAAGGCTTTGTTCTTGTGCTATGAACTTTGCATGACAGTGAAAGACCTGGAGGCAATGCAACTGTTGACAAAATAGAGAGGGATCATCTCTCTGTGGTGGAAAACTAAAGAAGTCCTGGTACCATCGGTGGTCTTTTGGGAAAGGAATGGGGCTGATGCTGCAGGCTCCATCAC
Source organism: Arenaria interpres (assembly GCA_013399435.1). Classification (NCBI taxonomy): domain Eukaryota; kingdom Metazoa; phylum Chordata; class Aves; order Charadriiformes; family Scolopacidae; genus Arenaria; species Arenaria interpres. Next base: position 68,677 of record VXAK01014014.1, on the reverse strand, counting down.
CTACACCAGGCTCACACCATCACCGCCTGCAGCGTACCTGCAAACCCTGAAACCGCTTCAAAACAAAATCCCAAGTTCTCCTCATTTACTTTTAGAGCTTTAGGTTGTCGACAGGACAAAACCTCCTGAAAATAACACCACAGTCTCAAAACAGCCCCACAGCCTGAGCCTGGGAGAGCCCCACGACAGCTCCCGCAGAGATTTTGCTGCTGCAGCATCTGCACCAAGGCAGCAGCAGACCCTGGTTCCTGCCACCAGAGATTTGTGGCGCTGGGGAGGCAGGGGTATCACCCAGCTGGCAACTGACGCTTCTCCTAGCAAAAACCCTTGACCTATAAAGAAGGAGTCATTGCTTTTCCCCCCAGATCTTTGTCCAAACAGCTCCTTAAAAATGCCCTTCCGTAATTAGAGGGGAACAGTGAGTTCCTCCCCAGTGGCCCACTCAGCACATTGCTCATCACTTAATTGCTCATGAGTGGCAACCTGTGAGGGGGGCTCAGCACCAGGCTGTCCGAGGGAGCCTTTGGCTCTCGGTTGCCCAGAGCGTGGCACCTTGCATGAGCTTTGCCCAGGAGGCAGCGGAGCCTGCAATTATTGTTTCGCCTTTATTTGCCGTGGCGATTGAGCCCTGATAACCAGACCCGTTTCCAGGCAGTCACGTGGTTTGCGATGTCACACCTAGGGAGGATGGCCGTTCTTCAGACCAAAGGTATGGATTTATAACTGCAAAAAAAAATTAAATATGTATATATAGTGGAATATTTGTTTGCAGTGCAAAGGCAAACTATTGCCTAGATAGCAACCAAACGTCTTGGACTGCGAACGCTATTTCTCTGCTGCTGTGCTGGATCATTCCTCCTCCCTCATTCCCCAAGGGTCCATTTTTCCCCCCACATCCGTATGCACGACACAAGGATAGAAACCTCTGCAGGACTGAAACCTCTCCCACAGGCTCACGAGGGCCAAGGGAAGAAGCGTCAACTGCAGAGAAGTCAGTTTTAGAGTTTAGATGAGGAAAAAGCTTCCCGAGAAAGTGAGAAAGGGAGGAAAATCACGTTTGCATGGATGAATTGTATCCAAGCTGTGTTTTCTCCTACACCAACTGCTTCGGTCCACGCTGTACTCTTTTCCACCGCAGAACCGCACTTCAGAGCTTCTTTTCTTTGCACATTTTTCTATCCCCTTCACTATTTCTCACCCCTGTCGCTCCCCAGCCTTCCCAGGCACAGAAGAAAGGAGGCAATAATAAAAGTGCTTTTGTGCGAGCAGCATGGTACATGCAGGTCCAGCTATCTGCATGCTACGTCCCTTCTCTCTAACCTTTGCTCTTGCTGTTTCTGATAATGTCAGGATGCAAATCCAGCCGGCATGGTTCCTTGCCACCACGGGCTGTGGGTGGTCACCCCGTCCCAGCAACTGGGAAGGGTCAGGGAAAGCTTCCCATCGCCCTTTTGGGGCTTAAACAAGACCGTGGCAGGCACTGCCACCAAGCTGAATGCTCAAAGGCTACATGACCCTAGCCAGGAGAAGCCATAAATCACCTAAAACCTGGAAAACTTGCTCATCCCACTGGCAGATATATTTGGTCACCAGTTGGATGTAGGCAGAGGTGTCAAACCGTGGTATTGAGGACTTAAGGCTGCCAGGCACGGACAATCATTCCTCAACAACCAGGGTGAAGAGCGGTGCCAAATCACAGACAGCGGGACAGGAGTAACCAGCATGATGGGATGGCCAAGAGGGTCTGTAGCCACAGGGCTTGGAGACCATGAGGGCCAGGGAGCGGGAGAGGGGGCAGATCTCATCATCCACCCATCCAAAACCACTGTGGGCTGGGACCCAGGTGCTAGAAGCTATCAGGAGCTGCTTCTGCGTGAACACAAAGGCAGTGAATTGACCCTTCTGGTGTATAAGGCCGGTAAACGACGTCAGGACAAATGCACGTATGGAATAGGCATTGGACAATAGTTACCAGGAGTTTTCCAGGAATAAGGAATCCAACCTGCAGGGAGCAAAGAGAAAACAGCAGACCCAGCCTCTGTCCCTGCCCTCTGACAGCCGACACAAATGGTCGAGATCTCTTAGAATCATAGAATTTTCTCAGTTGGAAGGGACCTTTAAGATCATTAAGTCCAACCATCAACCCACCACTGACAAACCCACCACTGACCCATGTCCCTCAGCACCACGTCTGCCCGGCTTTTAAATACCTCCAGGGATGGGGACTCCACCACTGCCCTGGGCAGCCTCTGCCAAGGCTTGACAACCCTTTCAGCCTCTTCACCTTCAGGACGATCCATCCCATTCATTTCACTCATGATTCGTATAGAAACTTATCATAGAACGGTTTGGGTTGGAAGGGACCTTAAAGCTCATCCAGTTCCCTCCCTGCCCTGGGCAGGGACACCTCCCACCAGCCCAGGTTGCTCCAAGCCCCCTCCAACCTGACCTTGAACCCCTCCAGGGCTGAGGCAGCCACAGCTTCTCTGGGCAACTTCACTGTGAAGCCTTTGAAGAGCCCGACTGTTGGTACCCAGCCAGCACGGGCACGGCTCAGAGCCACCGGGGAGGGACATCAGGCAGGGTTAGGGGCAAGATGCTGTCACAGCCATGCAGCACAGCCCTGCCTCTCGCAGCTCCCCGCTGTCTCCTCAGCTGCCGAAGGGCTGCAGGGAGGAGAAGGCTGACCCAGTGGCACGGCAGATTGCCGGTGGCCCATCAGGTTGCTGGTGGCTCTGTCCTGGCAAGCGGCACCCAGCTCCTGGGCCAGAAGGGCAGCACCACGCATTACTCCTACAACATGAGCATCCTGAACGACGGCGGTGCCTGCGCAGAGGATGCTCGGCTGCCACAGACGACCTCGCGACCTATTTCGGTAGAGGAAATTTCACACTTCACATAAGCCCCATTGTGCATTGTTCCCCATCGCACCGACACGCTACGCTGCAGGCACGTGGCCACAGCACCAAAGCCCAGAAACCCCAGGGCGAGCTGAGATCCCCCAATCCCCCTGGGGATCTTCCAGGGGAATTCAATCTCTCCAGCTCCACACGACTGCCCCAGCAGAAACAACTGCCTCGCCAGCCACTGGGAGAGGGAAGGACTTTGCTTTCTGTGTTTACATGGAGCAGTGGTTAGAAATACAGAAGGGAGCGGTTAAAAGGCTGGTTTCACTGGGAGGAGCAGGGGGTAATGGTCTGGGGAGCTCTGGGCGACCGGAAAGTAGGTGGAGGTTTTGCTCCTTTCAAAGCGTGCGGTGTTTTAGCAGCGATGGCACGGAGAAGGAAGGACAGAAAACAGCATCAGGATGCTGGCCCTAATTCAAAATGGATCCAGCAGAAGCATTACGCATATTAGCTGTTTGCAAGCAGGGCTATTGAGTAACGAGACGCAGCCTAACGACAGGCATAAACACCGAAACGCGCCCGGTTCTAATGTCCGCACTGCAAGAACACATTTCACTGAGTTTGTTCTGTCCCGAGCTGAACACCATAAAGTTTTCACCAGCAGTCTCCAGGCAAAAAAAAAAAAAATTCACTGAGAAGCCAAGTCCAGACAGGTCCAACTTTGTTTTCACCAACTTTACTGCTGAAGAAAGCAGAGGGAGCAGAGAGCGGAGCGTGGACTGCGCTGGCCTCTGCCCAGCCTCATGGCTGCTGGACTGGGTTTTTAGGATATTTTTAAAAAACTGTGGAGGGAGATGACATAGATTACCAGTGGCATTGTTTAAAATCAGCGAGTGAACCATGTTAGCACACATACCTTTCACATGGAAATACTAATTCAGTAGGATATCCAGCAGCTGCCAAGGGCAATTGTTTGCCACCAGCTCTGGAAGATCCTCTCCGGGGTGTCTCCTGCTCCCCGCGCTCCTGGAAGCCCAGGGACAGACGTTCCCGGGGGTGTACCCAGGCAACCTGGCTCAGTGTGAGTGATTCACCCCACCATTTGCTCTGCCCCACAGCTCCACGTACCTCCCACCCTCACCCCACGGTCCCAGCTCACCCAGTGAGGGCTGGGGCCACGGCAAAGCCATGTTTCCTTTTCCCAGTGCTCAGGTGATGGCTCCATCACCTCCGACCGCGTGCCAAAATCCCAGCACAAGCTGCATCACAGCAAGAAATCTCATGTAGTTTGTGTCCACTCACAGGTAACACCCACCAAGCGCACACCAACACTCAACAACCGCATCTGAGCCATAGTAAAAGCACCTTAGATGTTGCCTACAAAATATTGTCTGAACAACAAGAGCTGCAAAAGTTTTACAACCACCAGCTGCAATCAGAAACGTGCTGCTTCCCGACTGCTCTGTGAAATGCCACCAGGCTGGGCAGGAGGAATGGTCCAAACCAGCACAGCTCTCCGGTGGGACGCAGGCTTCCATGCAGCCTGTCTCATCGCGTAGCTTTTTCTCCACGAGGCAGAGAGAGGAAAGCAACCCTCGAGAAGAGGAAGAGGATGTAAAAAAAAATCCACAGCAATTGATGGGGATGTTCTTGGACCTATTTTTAATTTAAGTCTTGTGACTGACCAGATTTCAGACTGGTGGTATCTTTGTCTTCAATTAAGGCACTATTACTGAAACTGCCCTTTCTTGGCCAACTTAATGTCATCTTCCCGTAGAGCTGAAGACAACAGAAGTTTTTTCCATTGATTTTAAAAGGCTTGGGTCCACCTTGATTATAGCCATGCCCAGTTGTTTGGGGAGCTGACTAATTTTTAGGGCTTAATTCCCGGGTCCTGTTTGCTGCTGGGCTCATCCCAACAGTTCAGAACGTGGTGTCCCTGCAGCTGAACATCTCCCATGTCTTCGCTCCGAGATGGGATGCACAAAAGCCATACGCTGGCAGCAAAGCCAAGGTGAAGCTTGAACATATGAACACCAATAACTTACACCCTGAGCCATTTTTACACGCGGTGGGGCTCATGCTGCTGCAGAGGCTCCGCTGCTAGCACCCAGCAGCTTTCCATTGCCTGGACGCTGCTGGGATTCTGCATCCCTGGTCATTCCAAGGAGGCTGGAGGCCACTTGTCGAGAGGCCCAGCTCAACTCTACCAGAGTTATCAGCGCTTGCCAAACCCACACCAAGCACTTCACAAATCAGAAGGTCTTTTCAACTGCAGATAAGTGGGAGCAGCTGTGCCCAGGGGGGCTGTGCTCCAGTCTCCCCAGGGCCCTTGGCTGGAAGGAACTGCTCTATCATTTCCGTGACCTTCTCACATGGCCCTTGTAAAGGCAAAGAGGAAGACGCTGGTCTTCCAGTTTGTTTCTTTTTGCTTTCAGTGCAGGACCTGGTGAGCTGTTGTCCCTACTATGTCTCTCTCCTGGATGGAGAGGATGGTGTAGGAAACCCACTGCTGCCCTCCCACCCCACAGACGGACACAGCACCCACCCAGCCCTGCGCTTTTCCCCCAAGTTCTTGGTAAGGGCCCAACTTCACCCCACTTTACAGAATAACAAACAACCCGGGGGCGGCTGGAGCCACCTCGGTGGCACAGTTTCACAATGATCTCACTGTGGTTCAGCAAACCTCAGGCACCTTGCGTCTGAGGAACAGGAACCTCAGCGACTGAGGTCTGCAGGACCAGAGAGCCCAGCCCTGCAGGAAAACGAACTCGCTATGGTGTCAAAAACCCAAAAAAAACACTCGAGAGCCTGGCATTTGGGATGTGTGTCCTGCTGTGGGCACCCCGAGCCTGGACGTGCCACCTGGGGTACACCACCGCCCTCTGTGCAGGGCTCAGTAGAGCTTTCTGCCCTGGAAAACAAACTCAAAATCAAGAAAACTGAAAAAAAGGCTAATGTTATACTCGATAACAACTTGCTGCCTCCTGCACCTCTGCCGAGCAAACCACGATTTCCTGAATTGAGGTGTCAGGCATGAAATATTTCACATGCTGGAGCAACCGTCACCATCTGCTAAGTGACAAACAGAACTTGAGCCTTTCCTGGTATTTAATGCATAAATCAGGGTGCGTCCTGTGTGGCTGTTTGCGATTCTGTAATTGAAAACTCCCCGTCTTGCTTGGGGAGGTACGAACGCTTGTACAGCCAGTGTAGATGGAAACTAACCCCCTTTCTATCGAAGCGTTTCCATAGCACGCCCAACTGGTGTGTGTGGTCTGATGCTCCTGCAGCAGGAGGGTCACAGTCCCTGTGGGCATCAGGTAAGGCCATACCTGAAGAACCAAGAACTTGCTTCCTTGGATATCCCCTTTTCCCCAAAGCTAATATGTTTTTATCCTTTCCTTCCACTCCATATTTCACCAACCAGGTGAGAAGTGACTTGACCATTACTCGTGGTCTCGAGGGGTCTGGTAGGATGATCACAAGCATTTAATTTTTCTCTTATCCATCCAGACACTCATGATTACCCTACCAAGCCCATACCCAAGAAGCAGACACTGTTGCCTGGGGCCACCAGTCAAGATCACAGAAGCACAGAATGGTTAGAGTTGGAAGGGACTTTAAAGATCATCCAGTTCCACACCTCTGCCCTGGGCAGGGACAACTCCCACTAGACCAGGTTGCCCAAAGCTTCATCCAGCCTGGTCTTGAACCCCTCCAGAGATGGGGCAGCCATAACTTCTCTGGGCAACCAAGATGAGAAGACAGACCTCCATGCTTGGAAAGCATCAGCTTTGCATGGTAACCCCCTACCCACAGGAGCTCCTGGGAGGTCTCCTGTGCAAAAGCCACATTTTATAAATTGTCACTTAAAAATACGCTTCACCAACATTATTCACCAACATTATTCACAACGCTCACAAGCGGCACAGAGGAGAGGCTGATGGCGGGTGTCAGTCATCGGCACAGCAGGGTTCGTGTCATGAGGACATGGGGCAGCTCAGGCCCAATCTCCTGCAGTCAGAAGAACACCGAATTCAGCGTGTCCGAGGTTCATGCCCCAGTTCAGCACTTCCCCCGCTCTGCTCCCCACTTCCGAGTACCAGGTCACCTCCTGCGCACGCCTCCAGCTCACATGGGCTCCACATCAATACACACCAACAGAAGGTTACCCAGCAGATGGAAGGAAGAGATAGTCTCCTCCACCCAGGACTCAATCACACCTAGAATCCTGCATCCACTTTTGAGTCCCCTCATTACAAGAAAGACATTGACAAACTGGAGCAATAAGCCCAAAAAGCTTGAGGCCACCAGCCCAGCCATGGGCACAGAGTCCCTGCTGTGAGAGGAGGAGGCTCTGGGGGGCTCATTCTGCTGGAGGGGAGGCTCTGGGGGGCTCATAGCACCCTCCTGCTGGGGGCTTATTTAGAAAGTGGAACCAGGCTCTTCTGAGGGTGCATGAAAGAACGAGAGACAAGGGGGAAAAGCAGAAACAAGAGGTTCAGGCTGGATATCAGGGGATGTTCTTACCTGCAAGGACAGTCCAGCAGTGGGACAGGTCACCTGAGGGGTTTCCATCCTTGGAGGTATCCAGGAGTCAAAACAGCCCAGACCAACTTGGTCTGACCTTGCGATTGCCCTGCCTGAGCAGGAGGTCAGACCAGATCCTTCCGGAGGTCCCTTCTTGTGTGAATTATCCCTCAAGACTACTCTGCTCTGTTCTTCCAGCAGTGAGCAGACCATCCCAGGTGGTGGTGCAGCTCTTTGCTCTCTCCTCCTGCTTAGTGCACTGATTTACCACCTGTTTATCATCGTTACTCAATCAGCAGCTGGCTTCCAGACCACGCTCTCAGAAGACCTCCTTTCTTGTGAAGTTTCAATTATGTTTCAGATAAGTTCTGGTAGTAAATCTGTTCTTCCACACCTCACAGCCATAGAAATACAGCATCAATGGCCATTCCTTCCCTTGTATGGTGCTTCTCTGGTGCACAGAAGTGCAGAAGGTGGACAGAACACAGAAACCAGAAACCAGATTCAGAAACCACCTGTATCAGCTTTGACAGCAGAGCCAGATACACTTTACATGGCATTTCCACCCAAGTCTTTCACACTAGCACACCGGCAATGCCATTCTATGCACTGGGTGCTGCCTTAATATTTGCTTTTCAAACTCCAAAAAAAAAAAAAAAGGACTCTAAACTTACTGGGTCCTGCACACAAGTGCTTTAAATTTCTCAGGAAGCCTCTCAAAATAATCCCGATGCAGAAAATTAAGGCACGAGAGGTACGTTGCCCACTTTACACTGTGGGAAGCTCCTCTGAAGGCTCTTTTAATGCACATTATTACTAGAATCAGCCACAGGCTGATTCTCATTTCTTACTGAAGTATATAGGAACAGAGGGGAATGGGCACATGGCCCTCTGTTAGGTTAGGAAGAGGCATTCAGTGCTTTGAAGTTCTTTCCTTGTTTGCATGAGATTCTAGTTCATGCAGGGGCAGACACGACCTTCCCTCTGGCCCCCATCCAGAGAAGGGGAGGACAGGAGAAATACCCACAGGAGAAATGTCCTGTACAGTGGAAACAAAGAAGAGGTGCAGCGAAAGAGAAGAAATGCCAGAAATATTGAGAAAAAAATATAAGAGGAAAGCCTAGAGCCAGTAGAGTGTGGCTTCTATCTATGAATGAAAAAAANAAACCCTTCCCCCTCCTCCCGTGGCTCCCCTCCCTGATCCAGAGTCCCTCCCCATCTCTCCTGGAGCCCCTGGAGGGACTGGAAGGGGCTCTGAGGTCTCCCCGGAGCCTTCTCTTCTCCAGGCTGAACCCCCCCAACTCTCTCAGCTCCCCCTCCCAGCAGAGGGGCTCCAGCCCTCCCAGCATCTCCGTGGCCTCCTCTGGCCCTGCTCCGACAGCTCCGTGTCCTTCCTGTGCTGAGGACTCCAGAGCTGGACGCACGACTCCAGCGCCAGTGAGGAGCTCCAGCTGCCGATTACAACATCCAAATACCAACAGACACAAAAGCCACTCGCAAGGTACACAGCAACACGCCGGAGCACACCAGAACCCAGCAGCAGTACCAAAAAAAAAAAAACCATTACGGCAGCTCCACTTCCTATTTCCTTTTCCTTACAGCTCTGAAAAGAATATCTGCAAAGGTCGGGGGTTTTGGGGACAGTTGCTGCTGCGGGACCATCTGAGCACCCTCAGGAGCCAGGTCCCAAACCCCCAGCCTCATCTTTCCTACCCATTTCCCACCCAGTTTACCATCGGGGTGACAAGCAGCGCGGCGCAGGAGCTGGTTTATGAGAGGAGCTTTGGTGATGGTTCCCCATCCCTGGTAGTGGGGCACCAGGTGGGGAGGGACCAGCTTGGGGACGCAGCCTTGGGCTCTTGGGGCTGAGTTTGCTCCTTTCTGGTAGTGCCCGATGAAAGGCTCTCTTGGAAACAAGAAAATTCTTACTGAATTTTTACGTTGAAGCAATACCAAGGCTCCTGGCCAAAATAAACACTCAATTGTGTTGTTTTCTGTGCAGCTACAAGGAGTGTTCGGTCTGACAGCCTGGGGGAGGGAAAGCACAAGCACCACAGGAGCAAGAATTAACACCCAGAGCCCAGGTGTGTGTTGCACCATCAGAAGGACCGCTTTCCTCCCCCTCCTCACCATCGTGCACCATGAGCCGAAAGTGGCAGCACTGTCCCTGGTGGAATATGAGGGCAGGACGGTGGAACCAGCACTAATTAAACACACAAAAACTCACCAACTTGCAGCAAAACAGCAACGAGAGGATGGGATTGTGACCGCAGGTATCGCTGGGCCAGCTCCAGCCTAAGTCACTTCAAGTGTCCGAGCGATCCTCTAACAGTCTGAGACTCACACTTTACAGGGTATTTAGGATAGAGGTTGGTGTCTGTTTTGCTTTAATATTAAAGGACAGGGAAGTGGCACAAGGCTTGATAGAAAAGCTGTCAGAAGGGTCTAGTGACAAGGAAGAGCAGGGAAAAGTTGGGTGTAGGCAAGAGGAGAGGAGGACATGGATTATTTCCACGGCCAGAGGACAACGTGGTATGAATATCTCACTCTGGCTTGTATTGCTTGTAGTCATAAAAGAGGGAAACATTTTGTAGCAAGGGTGATAAATGCCCATTTGAGGACAAAATGCAATAGGAATATCAAAGACTTCATTTAAAATAGCTACAGTATGGCTTGGTCCGAGGCTCAGAAATCCTTGACAAGCAACTGGTGAAAAGGGCCTGAAGCCGCTGAAAGAGGCAGTGTCAGGAAATGGGAACTGAAGCAATATCTACTGATGGGAAAAGAGAAGTGGCCGGGATATTTCTCAGCTGGTTTCACATCCAGGCACCCCCTTTCACGTACAATCACTCCTGCCTTATCATGGAGCGGGGACCGGTTCACGGGGCACCTCTTATTTAAGATACCCTTTTCCCTCTCGTGCAGAAACGGCAATGGGGAAAGTGACCTCTTGGCCGCGAAGCGTGGCTCAGCGCTGCCCAGCCTGGTCTGTCAGGAGATAAAATGCTGAAAAGAAAGGGATCCGTAACTCGGGTTAGGTTTTAAGGGCTATTTTGGTTTAGTAAAAGACAGTGTAATGATAGAAGTAAGAGGGAGATTGAAGGGCGCTGCGGGTCCAGGTGACACGTGGCACTTTGGTGCCCAAAGGCGGATGGATGCACCGAACTCCTATCCACAGCACAGCTCCCCGGCTGAGGGACCCGACGTGTGCCTGAAGCATCAGGAGATGCTCTGAGATGCAGATGCACATCAGGTTTGCAGGTGGGGATCACGGGGCACCCCCAGAATGGCGTAACCCCCAGGCCCGTACCCGTGGGGACAGCACAAGCCAGCGCAGCAGGGGCACTCACCTTTGTTGTGGTTGTAGCATTTGTGTTACCTCCCTCCACATACGTGCCTGCGTGGCTTTGTTTCAGGCTACCCAAGTACATGGGAGGGTTTATGTTTCTGCTTTCTCATATTTACACATAAATAAGACACATAAATGTACCTCAGCACCACAACAACCAACCACATGCACCGCTCCAGCGGGCGACAGCCCTGGGGCTGCTCCCAGAGACTGGGCTTGCTCTGATTTCCAACTTCTCTGCCCAACAGGGACCCCCAACTTCTTCCTAGTGTGACCCCGGCAGCGTACACTGTTTAAAGACGCTCATGGGGAGGCTCTTTTTTTGCAAGCATTTCTTCAGTGCCAATTTGTAACTTGTCTTCTCACCTGTTGGCTGCTCCATCCCAATCTGCTGTGGATTTTGGCAATGAGGTTTAACGTGGTTGAAGGAAAACCTCTCAAATACGCAGAGGGAAAAAGCTCTTTGTGTTTTGGCAAGAAAGGTGTTCAAAGGGCAGTTGCACAGCTCAGGGCAGAGGCAGTGAGAAGGTGAAGGGCTGTTCTAGGCTTTTCTCGGCTCAGATGGGTCTCACACTTGTCCCTGATGGGGGTCCCGTGCACAGGGGCTGGGGCTTCCACCCACCCGTTGAGCTCAGGGCTTACACTTTTCATCTGCCATCAGAGAGAAATCTGGTGTCTGCATCAGCACCAGCTAATGCAAAATGCAGAGAATCACAGAATCACAGGATTGTTTGGGTTGGAAGGGACCTTAAAGCCTCCCCAGTGCCACCCCCTGCCCTGGGCAGGGACACCTCCCACCAGACCAGGTTGCTCCAAGCCCCCTCCAACCTGCCCTTGAACCCCTCCAGGGATGGGGCAGCCACAGCTTCTCTGGGCAACCTGGGCCAGGCTCTCACCACCCTCACACCAAACAAGTTCTTCCCCACATCTCAGCTCCATCTCCCCTCTTCCAGGGTCAAACCCTTCCCCCTCCTCCTAGGGCTCCCCTCCCTGATCCAGAGTCCCTCCCCAGCTTTCCTGGAGCCCCTGGAGGGACTGGAAGGGGCTCTGAGGTCTCCCCGGAGCCTTCTCTTCTCCAGGCTGAACCCCCCCAACTCTCTCAGCTCCCCCTCCCAGCAGAGGGGCTCCAGCCCTCCCAGCATCTCCGGAGCCTCCTCTGGCCCCGCTCCAACAGGTCCATGTCCTGCATTCCCAGTGCAGCAGGACAGCAGCACGGCTGGAGCCACACGGTTACACAATTAACTCACAGCAGAATGAGGGGGGTTGCACCCCCCCTGTGCTGGGCTGCACCGGCGGCTGCGGGGACTGGGGAGGAGAGCGGGGGAAAGGCTGAGCGTGACCCGGACACGCAGCTCGCGTTGTGTCCCCGTCTTAAAATGCACCAGAGGGATGATGCAATTTGCCACAGGTCCATTTTTTCTCAATCTTTTATCAGAGTCATTTAGAAACAGCAGCCGAGGCCGGTGAGGCAGCGCTGCGATGACTGAACTCACGCTCACCTCTAAGCAGCCTGGGAAATATTAACCACAGACGTGAAGTGAATATATCCAAAGCCGCAGGGCTTTTTCTATTTTTTTTTCTTTCTTTTCTTTCTTTTTTTTTTTTTTTTTTTTAATCCCATCTGCCATGATACTTTATAAAGGCATTTATAATACTGCAGAAAAGAAGAACTGAAAATTCCAGAGGTGCATTTTATGCAGTACGAAATATGGTCTCCTCCAGTTTCATATCTTCAATTCAGCTGCTGCTGGATTCCAGTAGAGTACTCAGCTTGAAAAGAACTGTATAATAGCACAGATGAACAAATATGTTACATGTAGAAAGGAGAAATGAATCCTGCCAACATCTTTGAGGAAATTTAGATGTCAAATCTGAACTAAACCAGGTTATCTTCAAAGATTTTTTTTCACCAAAAGTTGTTTTCTTTAAACTCCTATTTAACAGCCTTAATTTAATTTTCAGTGCAGCAGTTGTTGCTTACCAAATACTTTCTAAATAATGTCTGATTAGTGTTAATACTGTATTTTAGGTGGACAAAGGTCCATGGCATTGCACAGTTAGTTAAGGACCCAATGCCTCGTGTGAGGTCAAACTGGTCCCCGTTTCACACCCTCAAAAAGCCTGACAACCCCAGAAAACTACATTATCAACACACAACATGCACATTCATTCCACCACGCCCCCACATGCCTGTGGGAATGAGAGCTCTACAGTTCTAATACAATGCAAAAGGCCAATTCCTAATGAACCAGGTGGTTCCAGGAAAGCAGAGGGACCTTCTGAAGAGAGGGACTGAATTAGGTCAGCACAGGTTGGTCTTTGGTTTGCTCTTGGCAGAGGAAGCCCTTGATGGGGGCTCCTGCTTTTGAGTGTTTGGCCACTGAAACCCAGAGATGGTCCGACAATGATCTTGGCAGGGTCCGAGTCTGAACGTCAGTGAAGATAAATCAAGCCTTAATAGATGTGTGAGCAAGGTCAAAACCTCTGACAGTGAGACGATGGAAGGTGGAAACCGTCCTGCATCCCCACCACAACATGACTGAGAGCCAACGCATGGGCTGGTTCCATTGAAACGAATCCACTTCTCTGGAAGTGACCTAAAAACACACATCTGGCACACCAGCCTTCCCCCAGCTCCCACGCAGAGCAGAAACAGGCCAAGCTCTGGCTCCAGAACGCACGAGAAATGCCAAAACGAAGATCTTAATCTCTACCAGTTGCAAAGCACGTGGCTGTGAACCTGAACTCGGATTCAGGAGTAACTTAACCGTCTGTCTTCCACTTTCCCCCGTGGTGTCTCCATGTCACGCTGGACGCCCAACAGCCGCCGGACGGTGACAGCTTTCCCTTGGCTGTTGCCCAGTGGCTGGTGGGAGCCCTGGAGCTGCTGGTGTGTGGACCATCAGCTGCTGCTCCACCAGAAACCACCACCGCTTCCACGAGGGAGGTTTCCCACGGCTTCACGCCCTGCCTCTTCTGGGTATAAACCATGTATCAAGCGCTGAAAGGAAAGGGAAAATGTTAATATATTGAATATTACTTTATATCTAGTTCAGCTTATAAAAAGTATTCCCTCTTTGCCAAAGTGTATTCATTTCTTCACATGCAAATATCTATTCCCCCTGCAAGTGTTGTGTTGTATATACACACACACACACATATATATGTTTTTACAACCCTGGCATCATGACAGCTGGCAGCGCGTTACCTTCGGTGTATTCTGCAAAGCTCTTCTCCAAACACAGTCACCGAAGCAGCCACTGGCAGGTCTGGCTACACCCCGCCATCCGCTGTCTCCCAGTGTTATTCTGGCCACATTCCCTTACAGCGGGGAAGCGCCGCCTCCTCCCTCTCAGCAGGACCCATCCCGCGTGAGGGGACAGCGGGGTCTGCCTGGGAAAAAGCTTCAGCGTGGCAAGACCTGAAGATGGAGAACTGTATTCTTCTAATGTTCCTACCCCACAGTCATTTCCAAGACAAAAATTCTCTCCTTGCGGTCCGACTGGAGGATGAAAACTTATATCAGGGAGCCCAAAACTTCTGTAGCCCTCTACCAACACCTGCGGGTGTTGCCACAGTCCTTGCTTCCCAAAAGTTTATCCATTCCAGCCTACCCAGCTCACCACGAAAACGAATTTCCCATATTCCTCACCTCCTGAACTGTCTTGAAGTGCTTTAACTCTCCGAGATCTTCTTTCCTCATGACCCAAAATGATGTTTAAATGCCTGGAGGACACACCTCGGCCACCGTCCAGCTTGTAACAAGAACCAGCTGGAGGTGTCTGACCGTGCTGGGACTCGCAGGTGGCCCACGCCTTGTCCCGGGCGATGGCTTGGAGCATCGCAAAGTGACTAATGCAGGGCTCACTGCTGGCTGGAAATAGTGAGGAGGTATCTGAAGCTCTAGAGTTTATGGCTACCTAAGCAATAAAATTCAGGCAAGTTGTGTATAATGAGAATATGAAGCAAGCCGGGAGTTCTGTGCCGCTGAAGATCTGAGAGACCAACATGGGGACAAGCTCAAGCCTCTGGCTGATTATTTCCCAGATTCACTACTTAACAGGCCACAGCACCTAGATATGGTTTTAAATAAAAGTGAGGGCTGGGGTGCCAGAGATGGGGGCACAGAGAAGGTGGTCCCCAAATCCCAAGTCCCTCCCAGGAGCTGCATCCCCAGCAGCATCACTCCCAGGTGCTCATCAGCATGGCGTCTCCTGCGGTTCCATCTCAGGAACTCCCCTCATGTTCTCAGAGCCCACGGCAGCTTTTTTGAAGCACCACTTATTTCTCTGGCTCGTAACTTTCCCACAAGCTGCTTCCCCTCGCGTGGCACAGCCCAACTCCGCCTTGACGTGCGAATCCACCAGCAAAACCTGAAGTTCCCCTACCAGCACCTGGCGACCAAGGAAGCTGTGATTCCCCCGGAGGAGGACTCCGGCTGGGGTCGGAGTGATTTGCTTGAAAGTCGCAGAGGATGCCAAGGTGGGGCAGGAGAGGAGCAGACGCAGAATCTCCTGAGAGCACAGCGAGTTTCTGCTCTTCACACTTCACCCCCGAGCCGGTAACGGTCCACGCAACCAGGAGATGATAAAGGTCCATGGGGGAAACCCACCGAGCCTGGGAACGCAGATCTACCATGGGAAAACACAAAAGCAGCAGACCCTCCTGAGCAATAATACCCATTTTCTCCCAAAAAAACCAGATCTAAGTTATCCTGGGATGATTCTGTCCCCTAACGCAGGAGCGGCTGTAAAAGGGCTGAAGAAGGAGGGCACTTGCAGAGGAAAAGTTGCAGATTCAAAAGAAATTTTCACTTTGCCTCCAAAGGAAAAAAAAAATCACCCCATACAAATGATACCTGGCTTTCTTTGGCAGAAAACTGGGAATCATGTCTGAAATTCTTAGAAAAAGTTGTTTGGATCAGAAGAGGAGCAAAGCAGTTTTCCACAAATCATAAATCACGGACGCTTTCTGTGGAAAGCAGATCTGCTGTGGGTGGCTGCGCTGGGCTCCCTTCCTGCTGGTGGGAGCAGATGGGGCCTCCTGACCTCACTCTTAGTCCAGCTGAAGGTGGACTCCAGGATCTCATTGCCAACCAGTGAAAAACAAACACCCTCTAAATGGAAATGAGCCAGAAGCACCCATGTGGGAAGGGATGACCTGATCTCTTGGTGGTTTCCGTCTTGGATCTACCACTGGCATTGTCCAAGCTCAGGACCAAATCTGACTTTTCCCTTTCGAGCTCTTGAAGCGTGCAACATCTCCACATGAGCCAAGTCTAGCGTGGGAAGCAGAACTAGAGAAGAGCCTGACATTTCACAGCAGAAGTCACCGCTGCCTGCACAGCCTCCGCAGAGAGAGGGCTTGGCCTCCAAACAACCCTTCTAGTATGGCTCTGTGTCACATCAGATGGACTGACCCTCATGACCACAAGATGAGATTAACCACATTTATCATACTCTTGCAAAAGGAGATACAGCTGTGTTACCCTGAGACTCCTTGCTGACTGGATAAACCATTCTGTCAATCTGGACAAAAATGAAATGGGCCCAACGCTGCCCTGTTTTTTTTCTCATGTGAGTGAGAATTAATTGAAGTGGTGTAATTAAGATTATACACCAGTGCTAAGTGCATAAAAAATGACATCAGAATCCAAAAGTCTGTCCTTATTTCATGACAAATACTTTGATGATGGGTGGCCACTTCAAAATACCACTTATTTGTGATAAATTTCCAAATTCTGTCGTATGAAGCCATGAAGTTCAGCACTGGCATGATGGAAACTCAAACAAGTCACCCCAAGTCTTTATGTCCTGGTATCTTGCACATTAAAAAAAAAATAAATTATTTTTTTTCTTGCTGGAAGAGGAGCAGGCTGGAAGAACTCCAACAGCTGATACATCTCCAGTGTTTACGTGGGGCCCCAATCCAAAATGCAACATGACAGAACAAGAGGAATGATACAGAAACTCTCCCCATCACCTCCAAGCCAGCCTAACGAGAGTCTCCGAGCACCTGTAATCAGATATTTTTCTTTTTCTTTTTTTTTTTTTAACTTATGCAGAGAACTTGATTTAAAGTGTTTTATTTGATGGGGGAAAAGCCCAGTCTCATACCTGCATCCTCTCCAGCACATGGGACCGCAGACGGACCAGCTCCTGGCCGACAGACGGACACAGACACTATTCGAGATGGTCCACGTGGCCACAGAAGCATCTCCTAAAACTCATGGATTAGAGTCTCATGCCTCGAACCAATGTCCTGGTGAGCCACCAGATCACAAATGCTTCGGGAACTGGTTCCAGTTTTGGCCTCTCCCTGTGACGCCAGGGGGACGGATGAATTCCCAGCTTCACCAGCGGCCTCTTGCTGGGGCAAATTTCTCCAAATTTGAAATTTTGGAAATTCTGCAAAGTAGCTCCTCTCCTTTATTTCCAGCATTTTCACTCCCTGGAAAAGGGAACGTAAATAACAAGCAGTAAGTCAGATTGTTCTGGTCCTCTAAATACTTTGTATTTCAGATTATTCTCTTTAACAGTGGCGAAGGCGCTGCTTAATGGTCTCCCGTCAACACTCAGCTGGACGTTCCCCCTCCAGGGCAAAACACACCCTTTGCATGATGCAAAACTCCTTGAACAATATTAATAAGCAACAACCGTCAGGCAGAATAACACTGGGAAAATGGAAGAACAAATTCTTGCAAAGCCTCTAGTCGGTGATGTTGGAATAATGATTTTGACAAGTGGCATAAAAAGGCAACCCCTTCTTTAAGGTCTCTTTTCTTATTGGTATTTCTCATGCAGCCACAACCAGGTGCATCCACCACCTGCTTAAACAAGGTCTTTAAATCCAAAGTGATGGTACTGTTTTCAAGACACTTTAATATAGATCTTTCACGCATGAACACAGAGGTCCTATAGCACATGCACGTTCTTTGGGTTCCTCAGCCCAGCTCCTCCTCCTCCTCTTGTTGTCCTCTACATCACAATCACCCATATTCCTATTTTACAACTTATTTACCGACACAAAATGTTTAGAGATGAAACCCAGGATGCCTGCCATTTAAAGGACAGCCTCCAAGGCTTTGAGCTGTATTACCTGTGAAGCTGGCTCACAACAGCAGATGGACTTTCCTCAGTCACAGGGTAAACAGTTTCAAAGGCCATATTTATACATATATATTTATTTTTTTTTAGCTAGTTGGAGTAGTTACTCTGCCAGTAACAAAAGGCACAGCCACTAAAGAGAACGGTGGGAAAAACTGATGTAAACTCCAGGTCAAGCCTTTGGAGAAGCTTGATGGCTTCTCAGCCGCTTGCCTTCAGCTGGGACTGACTCATGCATCCTCCTGGGAAGCAGCTGCATTTCTACCCTGTACTTACAGGGCTTCAGGCCATGTTCAGGCTGGATTTCCCTGCACAATAGTAGTGGCCGGTGACAGTCCTATTTGTTTATACAGCTAATGGGAAGTCATATAAACTGGCACCGCTCTCATGGCATCTGTCAGCTGCACCTCGCAGCCAGCCACCACCACTTACTGGCAATAACGAGCATATGGACACACAGGGATCACTCCCTCACATCATGAAACAAGACGAAATCGAACACTTTAATGTGCAGAGCATCGTTTGTCTCCAATAACTAACACAAATGTTGAAACCTGAGCTGTTTGGCACTTTGTCACCACAGTGCTTTTGTCTCAGGAAACGTGACTTAGATCAGAAGGGAATTTCCCACAAGCAGATTTGAATTCTGCTTAAATCACCACATATAAAATAAAATGTTTCAGTTGTTGAAATGAACTGAAATATTGAATTTTTGCTCAGCGTGACTGGGACCCGTGCCCACCTGCGCTACCATCCAGCCATGAAGCTTCTAAGTAATTTAGAAATGATTTCTAAGCGATCACCTGACTCCACTTCTGTGGTCAGAGTCCTCAGCCAGACTACACTGCTTATAACACAATCTATTGAACCTTTAATTACAACCTGGTGCTACCCCATGGATGTTCATCACCACTAATGAGACGGTTCCCAAGGGATGAAACCTTGCTTCCCGGTGCACCCTGCCCTGTTCTGGAGTTAAGGAGCATGCTGGTGGGTGACCGTCCCGAGTGTGGGGTTCGGTGGAGACCCTTCTTACGCTGTATAGTGAAAGGGTGACTGAAAAACCTGAAAATTTGGATTTTCAGCTTCATACCTGACATTCTCCTGTCTCTGTTAACGCCCAGTAGCGCTCTCACAAGACCAGCAGAAAGCATTGAGACCAACAGTTACGTAACACAGCTAATATTAATCAGTTGAGTCACAGCAATTATGTCAAAATTTCCTGTGGAGAACGTGTTTCGGTTGCTTACAGTGCTGTTGTGTTTTGCTTTGTTTCCCAAAGTCCGTGCAAACACCTTTTGAACCCTTCTCTAAAAACAAGGCAATAAATGCAAGTTGACCTTCAAACACGCAAGGTGCTGGAGCTGCTGGGCTCCTGGGGACAGAGCGAGCCCTCCCCGGGAGACGTGGCATCACCTCCCTCCCATGTCCATCACCCCCTCCTTTGCTCCTCACGCTGCAGCAGAAGCCGTAGCTCTCTCAAGCTTCGCTCACCACGAGGCAGCTCGGTTTTTTGCAGCTATTTTCGGCACCCGCCGCTGCAGAGCAGCCAAGTTCACAGGCGTAATTGTGTGATTTTTTTTTTTTTTTTTTTTTTTCTTTTTTTTCATAACTTCCTCCAAGAAGGTCTTTTTTTTTTTTTTCCCCCTCCATGCTAAGCCCAACGTTTTTACTCTTCCTAGGTCAACCAAAAGGCATCTTGTCTTGGCATCACGCCTATCTGCCCGGGCCAGTCGCAGCATTTCTTATGAACGGTGCCAGCTCCCAGGGTGGGGAAAGCAGGCTGGGAGGGGGCAACCCAACTTATTTACTAAGAGCCCATCAAAAACTATCTCCGTGGAGCAGACTCAGCACCTTCAGGGCTAAAAGGGTAAGGATTTGGGTGTTTCCCCATGGGAAGACAGTTCCCAGGTGGCTTCCCGCTGGGCACACGCTTTGGGGAGCAAAGGCAATACTATTTTTCTTCCATGTGTTGAGCCTGTGTTGGGTTCCCCCTCATCCTGGGGACTTCACCGAGCCCCTGGTACGTGCCAAGGCTCTGAGGTACTGCACTGCTTGAGAGCAGAGGGGAAGGCAGAGGAAATGACACCGGCCGGGTGATAGTGCACGAGCAGACACACACTCCGGACGCACGATAACAACATCCTGCGAAGAGCAGAGAGCTCCATTTACCAGCAGCCCTACAGGTCTCCAGCTGGAACCCTGTGGGGCCCAAGGTCTGTGCAAGAGTCTTGAATGTACAGGGAACAATCTCAAGTTGTTCCTCCCCACCAGGGGAGGTTTAGGATGGATACTGGGAAAAATTTCTTCACCAAAAGGGTTGTCAAGGCTTGGCAGAGGCTGCCCAGGGCAGTGGTGGAGTCCCCATCCCTGGAGGGATTTAAAAGCCGGGCCGACATGGTGCTGAGGGACATGGATCAGCGGTGGGTTTGTCAGTGCTGGGCTGATGGTTGGACTCGATGATCTTAAAGGTCTTTTCCAACCATAATGATTCTGTGATCAAGCAAGTGCTGATGTTATGCTTGCACATGCTGGTTTACAACAGCAGAGAACTGACCTCTAATCCTCCGCTCTTGCACATCAATAAAGCTTTAGGAGTAGGTTCGGAGCAGGTTGGAAGTGCTTGGAATTGCTGGGAACACTGTGGCTGGACTTGGGCTCTGGCACCAGCTCTGGGTCCTCGTGGCTGCAGACAAGGAGCTGCTCCTGGGGGTTTTTCCCAGGTGCTAATTCACCCCGAGGAGTCCAGAGCTGCCCTGAGTCCCGGCCAGGGCTGCAGCTCCCTGGCCTGGTGAGCTCACCATGTCATGCAAGTTCAGAGGTTATTAATAAACCACACAAGGGAAAGGTGACCCTCGTGCTCAAAGCATCAAACATGAGCAGGCATTTCATGTGCTCAAGCGTTTTTCTTCCCTTCTTCAATTGCTGCTTTCATTCTTTGACCTTTTTCTTTTTTTTTTCCTTTTAAGATGCAAACGTTACTTTCAAGCTCTTCCTGTTCTCACATCGAGGTGCATGCAGCCAGCTTTCTCACAGCAAAATCGCCCAAAGCTTTAAAACCTAAAAGACGGGGGGATTACCAAGGAGAAACTTCATTTACACCCTTGTGTGACACCCTCAGTTCTAGAAAAGCTCCCCGGGGGCTCCCGAATCAGCCTGGCCCAGTCTCCAGCCAACAGTCCCTTTCCAGAGATGTGGACAAGGTATTTGCTTTGAGGATGGACCAGGAGAGTCTGGTTCTCAGCTGATTTCCCAACACTCGCTTCCTCATGCACGTTAACCAGCTCCAAAAACCAAGTCTGCTCTTCTTGGACGCACACCACTCAGCCACAAAGACCCAACAAACCCCAGAGCTTTCCAGTTCAATGACACTGAAACCAGGGCATAACCCTGGTCCCAGCCCCAGCTCCTCAGGACCGCTGCAACCCCCCCGGTATGTGCAATCCCACCCACACATCCTTCCCACGCAAAGAAAACAGCGGCGAAATCACAGGGGTACGAACGCCACCATGAGAAATTCACTGTGATGGTACTGGAAACACACTGTGGTTACCCTGCTAAAAAAAAACAACAAACAACTCAAAAGACCAAAAAATTGAAAAGCGGAAACGGGTGTCAGGGTTTGTGGAGCCCACAATACTCGGGGTAGTTGGTCAATGGACCAAAAAAGCCTCCACCAGCTTCTTGGCATTCGCTCCTTTGTCTGTAGTCCTTTGCCATGTGGGCCTGGCCCAGCACACAGACCACGTTCTCCTGATTCCCCTGCAGGTTTGTTTGTATTTGAGGATGTAAAAGGCTTGCAATCCTTCTGTGTGGATTGATGTTGATGATGATGGATGAGGTCCATGTCCTCAACCTGGACCAAACCCCTGACTCTGAAGAAACCCCTACCTGGGTGCTTCCCACCCTGCTCTGGCATGCTCAGCATCAGCTCCTGATAGATATTTCATGGAATCCAAGAAGTGTTTGGGTTGGAAGATCCCAAAAGATCTTCCTTAAAGATCATCCAGTGCCACCCCCTGCCCTGGGCAGGGACACCTCCCACCAGACCAGGTTGCTCCAAGCCCCCTCCAACCTGGCCTTGAACCCCTCCAGGGATGGGGCAGCCACAGCTTCTCGGGGCAACCTGGGCCAGGCTCTCACCACCCTCACACCAAACAAGTTCTTCCCCACATCTCAGCTCCATCTCCCCTCTTCCAGTGTCAAACCCTTCCCCCTCCTCCTAGGGCTCCCCTCCCTGATCCAGAGTCCCTCCCCAGCTTTCCTGGAGCCCCTGGAGGGACGGGAAGGGGCTCCAAGGTCTCCCCGGAGCCTTCTCTTCTCCAGGCTGAACCCCTCAACTCTCTCAGCCTGTCCTCCAAGAGCTCCCAGAAGTTGCCCAGCTTGTTGCCACTTCTGCAGGCCACGGGGGATGATGGGCAACAGCTCGTCCTGTGGGGCCACTTGGCAACCCATCAGTGGTGCACGTGTACGTCCGCACGCCCAACAGCATCCTGCTCCCATTCTTCCCATGCAACATACCAATTATTTTCCAATTGCCTGAGAATTTCTGTAGGAACAGTGCTTCATCTCAGGAGCACTTTAATATCTAATTATCACCTTAATCGAGGCTTGATTTGTTCTAGCAATTAAATTAAGGCAACAAAGCAAAACCAAGAGTATGGAAACATCTAGGCAGCCTGACTGTCCAGCTAAGTAACCCCCGACAATTTCATTCGCCTAAATCCCTCAAATCAACAATATAATGAAGGTCGTTGGGGGAGCTGCTCTGCATCAACAGGAAGCGCGATGGAATGCTTCGAGCAGAAGACTCTGGTCAGGAAACCTGCCACTATTTGCTTTTCCTCTCTATTCTGCACTTTCATCATCTATGAAACAGGAATACTGACATTTTTCCTAGTCTGTAGGTGTACATTAAAATCACTTTATAAACGTTTATGGGGCAATCAAAGAGGTTCAGATGAAACGGGCTGAAGATGTGAAGCCATGGGAGGTTGTGAGTGACTCTGAAGAGCCGGAGCCCCGGGAAGCACTGGGGCAGGATTCCTCTGCAGGGAACGCAGGGGGCACAGCGGGTGCAAGGCAAGCACCAAACCAGGGGAGGGAAACGCTCTGGAAACAAATGAGACCAGGCAAAAAGCCATGGAAAGCACCTCGGAAACTGCCCCCAGCTGAATATCCCTTTTCAAATGATAATGTTAATACATGTAATTTTATATATATCACTATATCAAACAATAATGTTGATATATCATAATGTTACAACACCGTTAGATACACCTAATGAGAAGACTTTATTTTCCCCTCACTGCCTAGAAGTTGCATTTACTTAGGCCACTTCTTCCTGTCCCTGGATCCTGGGACAGGAAAAGGCGCTCCACATGGCAGCTGGAAGAGTTATTGCAGGGTTAAAATAGTAAGACTAAAATAAAACTAAACTATATAAGTAAGTCTAGGAAATACTGGCTGTAGCTCAACTCCAAAACCAAAGCGCCAGCCAGATTTGTTAAATAGCCATAATTAAATCAAATGCATCTCCATCAGCAACTTCTTATGCTGCAGAGTGGGATTAATTTAGCAAGATGGTTTAATTTTTTTTTCTTTATGTGTACATTTTATAATACCTGGACATCAGAGCAGTCTTCTATGTACACAGTCCAGCAGTCAAAATTACGACTGCTATTAGGCGCAATTAGCTGGGTAGGAAACACTGCCCACCTCACTGCAGAAGCACGAGCATGAGCCAAAACTTTTCTGTCAATCTGCTTTTTTACCCTATTTTTTTTTAAGCAGAAAACTGAGTTTCTGACGGAATGGTTTCTCTGCAGCCATTATCTGCTTTCCAAGAAAGTTCCCTCAGTGATGTTTTTCATTTTCAGCGGGTTAAATACTACCACAACCTTTTTTTTTTTTTCTTTGGGAGGCGGGGGGAGAATTAAACTAGTTCTGTTTTGCCAGTTTTCTGGCAAACGGGAACGCGTTCGTAGCCCAGTTTGGGGTTAGTGTCTTGTCTTCTCCACACCTGCCCGGCACAGCCCCTGTCAGCCCGTTGGCCGCCTCCTTCTCCCTGATTTATGGGAAATGGTATTTCCCACCCTGCTGACTCAAGGCTCGCACGGCCCGTCCTAACATCTTCTTTACGGCCGGGTGACCCTGAACCTGGCTCGGGAGATACCGCGGCACCTCCCGCCCACGCAGCTTTGAAGGCACCACGGACGCTCCTCGCCGCGGTAACCCTCAGCGTCACGGTTGGGTTTGTTCCTTCCAAACCACGGGATTTACTCCCAGGGTGTTTAATTCCTGATTAATTCCGGTTTTCCCCATCCCCATGGCCAGCTTTGCGCAGCAGAGCCAAGGTGAGGGTGGCAGGGGGGGTTCTCCCCACCCGCCGTGGTACCCACACACATCAAGGCACTTCTAATCCCTTATTGCCACCAGCCTGTGCCTTCCAGCTGACACAGAAGCTGGCCAGGATGTGATTACGTACTTCATCAGCGTTAACGATCAGATCATGGCAGCAGCAATCAGCAATCAATGACCCAGCAGCAGTAACCCCAGGCCCATCACCTCGCCTGCCTCCTCCAGCTCTTCGTGCTTTTATGGGAGATTTGCTGACCGGCTTCAAACCAACATTAAAACCAATGCAGAACAGTGCTTCATCCCTTTTGTTTTTTTCCTTTTTTTTTTTTTAAATTTCCTTGCCAGGCTGTTTTTCCCCAGATCACACAAGCAGCAAAGGAAAGCTCCTGCCAACACGGACCAGCCACGGGGGCTGTCTCCATGCTGCGACCTGATCGCTTCTCAGAAACAACAGCGCCAAGAGGAAACCAGACACCGTCACAAGTCTGTGTCCAAGTCAAACATGTCAACATTACAAGCCCTCACAAACAAAAAAAACCTCACTTGGAAGCTACAATCCTTCCTGCTCAAGGCCATAATAGAGTCATGTTCTCGGGCTCACCTTCATGGGGCTCAAAACAGCCCAGAAGTCCCCAGCTCCCCAGTGCCCAGTCTGGCTCCTGTGGTGGGACCATTCGGCACATCGGGAAGGCAAAACTCACCCTGGGGCACCCACGGGATCAGAAACACGGATACAAGGGCTGCAAATCAGCCAGCCCTGGGTGAATTGAGAAGGCGACCTGGTGAGCCTGGCTCTGCTTCTCCAGCTGTCTCCATTGCAATGGGGACCTGGGTGCTCCAGTCCAGCCCAAATGCCCTCTAATGGAAAGCAGGGCATGAGGAGAAGGGAGACAGGGCAATGGTGTACCCTCTGCCTGGACGTGAAGGAGACCCAGGACCAGGACTCCTACAGCCAGCAGCACCTACAGACACAACTCCTGATCCAAAAGCTCACCCATATTCCAGCCGCACGACTTAAATAAAATACAGTCTTAGCCACCAGAGATATTGTCTCCTTTTTCCCACCATGTCTCCGAGGCAAAAAAACCCCAGATATTACCAAGGAGATTTCCTGACTACAATAGAGAAAAATCATATTATTAAACACTCACAAAGGCTTTTTTGTCCCTTGTTTCGTGTATACTCTTGGTTCTAAACAAGGGAGAACAGACAAGATAAATTAGTGGAGAAGATGCACTTCAACAAATAAATACACTTTTTGTTTTGTTTTTTTCCTAAAACTGTCTCGATTCTGTTTATACTGGCTAGGAGACTGCATCCTCTATTCTTCTCCAACATCCCAAACAAAACCCAAGCTAATGACGTGATTCCCCTGCTCAAGGTCACAGGCCTGGTTCAGCGGCAGCTGAATGCTGTGCCCGGGGCGGAACGCAAAACTCCGTTTAAAATGGGCCGGGTACCAAAAACTTAAATAATTTGCTTCACAGGAGGAAAAGCACTCAGGGAATGCTTTTCCCCCAGAAGGAAGGAGGCGAGCTGGAAAGCTCCCGGGACACCGTGGGGGCTTCACCCAGAGGAAGCTGCAGGGCGAGCTGCGACGCCGCCCGAGGCAACGGCAAAGCCCCTCTGCACCGGGGTGAAACCGGGATCCTGCTCCCTCTCCTCTGGGCTGCACCCAGGGAGGAAGGAGGGGAGTTCAAAGAGAGAAAGGATGGCTCACTGCTCAGACCTGCCTGCAGGAAAAAAAAAAATAAAAAAAATAGATAAAGTCATTTCCCAGCTGAGAAACTCACCTGGGGCGTCAGAGCCTTAAAATAGCAGCCGTGGCTCTGCCCAGCCGCTCCCTGCGCACGCCGCGCACGAGGGATGCACGAGCAACCTCTCCCCAGACAAGGAAATCTCCAGGAGGGGAGGAGATGCTGGCACAAGAAAACCTGCCTCAGCCCCTAGGGCCACAGTTTGCTTGCCGAGAGAAGAAAACTAACTGGGTTTGGAGCCAGCGGTGCTGGTGATAAGGGTGGGTGGGAGATCTCGGGGTGCAGGTGGAGGGGGGGCCGTACCCAGGGCTTTGCACCGTGGCTGGTGGAGACCATGCGAGCATCCCTTCTTCTCCTGCCACATCTGCCGGTTGGAGAGGGGTGCCCGGGGCCGGCAGGAGCCCTCGGGGAGGAGAGAGGGGAACGGGTGATTCCAGCTTCAAGTGTTTGTGGAAGGCTCTGTCTTGGCAGCAGGCAGAGGTCTTTCTGGAGGTGAGCTTGCATGAATCACACCAGGAAATAGAGCCACATAAAACCGGCGAAGCTGAAATGATCACGGAGAGGGCAGCTTCTTCAAAGATGGGGATCTGTTCTTCAGCTCCTAGACCCACGTTCAGGTGTGGGAGTGACAGCGGAGGGACAGTCCCACCCCCAGCACTCTGCAGAGGACCCCGGGAGGCAGCTCGTTGCCTCTGATGAGCAAGGTTGTGCTCATTTAGATGATGAGTGTGTGCTGCTGATTCTCCCCTCCGAGGCAAAAGGGAAGGGGCACTTGCTCTGCTCTCCCCAGTAGACTTTGGTCCTGAGGAATAACAAGGGATTTGAGTGATCGCCACTGATCCATCATTCAGGGGGGAAAAAAAACCAGCTTTCTTTTCATTGCTGTGTTGTGGTAGAAAAGATAAGCAGAGGGGAAAAAAAAAGCCACAGGGAATCCGTCACAAGTTTCTGTATTTCATCTGTCGGGGCTAATAAAAGCTAATAAAAGCTGCAGGGCTTATACTCACACAGCTGGATGTAAAGTGACGCAGTCACTGTGAGGGAATACCTCGTCAGCACTATTAGAACAAGCTGCCCTTCACTTTCAGACCAGCTTCTGGCCCTCCAGCAATCCAGGGGGAGATGCAGGAGCATCCCCCGAAGCAGCTCCCGTGGCCTGTCCCTGCGTGAGACGGGGTGCGTGCCCTGCCTGCGCCTGCCACGCTGCCCGCACAGCACTTTTAGTCACACTGTACTCGACAATAAATTCAAGCTCTTTTAGAGAGAGCTCTTCCACAGCACCTTGGTGTGCTGAGGGACCTCCCGTACTTACTCTTGCTGTCGCCGGTGTGTCACACGCTACATTTTGATTAACCACAGTACTTGTTCAGCAGAAGATGATGCAAGGGCTGCAGGGGAAGTGTCAGCGACTCTGTACAAAGCTGTTTATTGTTTCAGAAAAGAGACTCTCAGAATGGAAGGGAGGCTGCCGTGCTTACCGACCTCCTCAAGGAGGAGGCTTTTTGGCCATGCCTCTTCTTTCCTGAGAGGGAGGGGGAAATACCAGGATGCAGAAATCAGTGCGTGCCAGCGAAGGGGTGAAATGGAGCAGCGCCGTCCCTGACCCACGGTCCCCCTTTGCTGCACCCGCTTGGGGGACTGAACTCCAAGGGTTCAGCGGATAAGACAATCCTTTTCTTCTATCTAATCTCTCCTCTGCTCCGTTAATTATCTTGGCACGAATGTGTTCTTCCATCGCTCAGTTCCTCGCCCTGGGTGGGAGCAGTGGCCACGGTGCTGCTCGGGCTGGAGGAGCTGGTCCATCCTCCATCCCGTGCTGCTGCCAAGCAGCGGAGCTGGCATCGCCCTCCCCAGGAAAGGGGATCTTTGATCCATGCAAATAAGGCCCATGGAATTAAAATATCTGCCTGCTGTCTTTCATGCAGGTTGCAGTTACCCTTCTCAGGGGCACAAAATCAGCTCAGCTTCATCCGTTCCAGCCGCCTCCATCACCACTAACCTCACCGGAGCCCGCTGCATCCGGGCATAGCGCGGCATATATGGACAAAGGAAGAACTTAAAACACCACATATTGATAAAAACACATATTGACTGAAAAAAAGTTGATAAGTAGCAACTTCTGAATGTGCACGAAAGGCAGGTGGGTACAATAACGAATCACTAGAAGCAGAGCTGTTATGATTAAACAAGAAGGCAGGGCTGGCCCTGGTGTCCCTGCCCCGGTCAGGGGGAGTTGGAACAAGATGGTCTTTAAGGTCCCTTCCAACCCAAACCATTCTGTGATTCTATGGTCAGTGCCAGTGGTGACCTGACCCCCTCTGCTCTGCGAAGCCCCTTCCTCGGCAGCAGAGCCCAGAGTGGCAAGTGCCGAGCAGAAAGCAGTGGCCACGGTGGCATGGGGGGCAGAGCACTTCGGTGCCACGCTGCTGCTCCAGTGACACTAATCAGAGCTGGCAAGGTAACCTTTCCACCCTGTGGCCTCTCTGGGAGCTATTAGCTTTTATTGCCCTCTGGAAATCATTAACTGTACATCCAAATGTCTGTCACAGACAGGGGCAGGACATCATGGGGACTGATAAACCTCAACTTTCTCCAGATTAAAACCAAATTCAGTTTTCAGACGTCTAGTGTACTCTTACCCTCAGAAGTGGAATTGCGTGGTTGCCCTTCCCCCAGCAGGTGCTTAATAACCCCTAATATATGCAAAAATCACCATTAGCATAAGCAGCCATGGAGACCTGGCTGGAAGTGCACGTAGCCTGCAGGACTTGCCGGCAGCCCCTGCGGGACATGGACTCCTGTGGACAAACATTCCTGCAGCACCTCACCAGGCTTTGGTCCAGAGACGCAAGGATGGCTCCGGTCACATTAATTCAAGCACACTGACAATGCTTTAAAACCAATTTCACACTTCTAGAAAGCAACGGCAGGCCAGTTCAGTGCTTCCCATCAGCGGGCATCGCTGCCTCTGCAGTGACACCAGGGTAATTAGCAGGTTGGCAGGACCCTGTCCCCCAGCCTGGGCAGTCCCCCAGCACCACGGCTCGGTGAAACCCAGGACCTTTAATTTCCAAGGCTCATAAGAACACTGTCACTGTTCCCCAGGAAGGAAAAAAATGCTGTTTTTTAAGCTTGCAGAAACGCTGCACGCTGCGGGACAGGGGGGTTACCATCTTTCGGTAACCCCGTGGGCAAGAGCTTTCGGCGGACAGAACACAACTAATGCTTTTCAACAGTTATTATGGGAAAGGCAGAGCAAAAAAATAAGCAGAGGCTCAACGTTTGACACCTCTGGATTTCCCCACTCTGCACCTTCCACCACCAGACGAGGCAAAGGCAGAAGCTGTTTCGTCTGGGGGGCCAAGAGCAGATGAAGCTGCTGCGTCACGTCCAGGCGACAGCAGACACCCCGGGTTCACACCACCCTGCCTGGTGAGAATCTGCTGCTCGGGACCATCCCTTTCCCGTAAAAGAGGTGGCAGAACTGGTTCTGCAGCCCTTGGGTGACACGCCAACCTGCCAGTGGAAAACAAGGTGCTTCTAAGGGAGACTGAGCAATCAAGTGAGCTTTATCCAGCTTAATCACTGGGTTAATTACTTGTACACCAGATGAACACCATCTAAGTTGTATGAGTAGTGTAAAACCTCCTTAAGTAGGGTTCACTTACAACAAGAGCCTCTCACCCATGAAACCATAGCTCTCACTCCAGCAGCAGGGACAGCGATCGCTCCCAACCGCTGGTCCAGGTGAAGAATAGGGAGAGGCAGCTCCCCTGAGGCTTTGCCACCAGAACAACCGAGGTCAACCATTCACACAAGGTGTTCTCCTTTCTCCAGAGACAGAGTCTCAGCGGGGAGAGGCTTCTTTGGGCTCTTAAACTTAGCAGCATGAGGATAAATTATGGGGGTATTTTGCTAAAATAAATGCAAAGGCTCCATAAGGCAAAGGGGACTGACCCAAACTCCAAAGTCACTGAGCACTTTTACCAGCAGCTTAATTGCTCCCCGGGCCAGGAAATCTC
The DNA here is from genome assembly GCA_013399435.1 of Arenaria interpres. NCBI lineage: Eukaryota > Metazoa > Chordata > Aves > Charadriiformes > Scolopacidae > Arenaria > Arenaria interpres. The sequence goes on along the minus strand of VXAK01014014.1, from coordinate 38,704 downwards.
CCATCTCCCTGCAGATTTGCAAAAGAAACAGCTCCAGGCATTACGATGAACAAACGTACAGGCTCCTGATGGGGAAAACCATACTGGGGGCTTAATGGGACCTTGCATACAGAAAATAATCCTAAAAAGCAAATTAGCGAAGCAAATCGGTGCAGCCCCTGCTCTGCTGACGATTTCTCAGCTGTTTTCCCAGCGCACTGACTCCTCCGTGGCCAGGCGAGAATGGCTGTGCTGGAGGAAGAAGGGATGATGCATCGATGGATTAGTGGGGATTGACGGGCTCATTAGCAGAGTAATTTGGTGTGCCCATGAATGCAACTTCCACGTGGCAGAACGGGCAGCGAAACGGGGGTTAGAGGAGTTCTGTATCGGGATGAATCCCTCTGGAAGCGGTGGCTGGATCCCACCTCTGCAGATGGAGCTTCCTTCGTGTGGCCTCGGACACCGACCCCACGGGAGGGGATGGAGAGGAGGAGCCCACAGAGGTGGGGATGGCTCCATTCCAATGGATCTCTGCAACCACTCCCTTGGCAGCCAGGGCCTGGCCAGGAGTCACTGGAGCAATTTTTATTAATCCACTGAAGAACGACTGCACGGGGAGTGTATCTGAGCTGGAGAGGGAAGAACCTGCTCACCCCTCCCGCAACCACAGCGTGCCACCAAGGGCGTCCAGTGCCTGACATCTCCTTTGCCTGTTTCTTCAATCAAATCCACCTGGATTTTCTTCACCAGCCCCAGTCCCTTCCATTTCTCTTCCACAAATAATCCCCCTTCCAGATCTCCCCCCACCTCCCCAGCGGCAGAGCTCTGCCTACCTTCCCCCCGACGCTTCATAGCAGGTATATTGAAAAGCCTGGAGCGTTTATTTTTTTAAAAAAAAGAAGAATGTATTTGCTTTTTTTTTTTTAAGCTATTATAGCTGAGCTGGCTCCAGGATGGGGCTGTGTTTGGCAGATGTCCACGGCTGCTGTGAAGCGATAAGTGTGGCTGCCGCGGCCGCTCGTGATGAGACAGGAAAGGGTGGGATGGGTGTCAGCCCGAGAACAAGCTGTGACAAACACCGGGCAGGAGACTGACTGAAACTCCCGAGATGCTGAAAGGGCGACTGCAGACCTCCTGGGCCCACAAAGGAAAAGAAGACCCACAGAGCTGCCCGGCCCACGTTACGGGTCCCAGATCCAAATCCAGTTGTGTTTTCCGTGCTTTTCCACACCTTTCTCTCCACCCCTGCGTCAGGAGATGTAAAAGCTCTTTGCTGTCACCCCACAGACCTGAACTTGACCTCCAGCCCCGGGGATAAACTCAACGTGGGGGTGAAGCCAAGGGTTGCTGTGCAAGGGTCCCAGGACAACTAGGAGATGTGGCTCCCACGCTACAGCTCAAAGCCTGACCTCGGCTTCCAGAGGAAAAAAAATAATGGGCAAACCCCAAGATGAAACCGTACCCAGGCTTTCCAGACTGGGAGCTGGCAGCTGGAGGGTCAGGGCCCCGAGGGTGAGAAAGTCATTGTGGGCACAAGGTTGGCAAGGGCTTAGGGAGGACGGCAGAGTCCTTTGTGCCTGTCAGAGTGACTGCTGTGTGCAGCAATTACTGGGATTAAGTAAGAACAGAGAAACACTCTGTTGAGGAAGAGTGACGCCTCCAAGCTGCACTTCCAGCAGGGGAGAGAAAAGGAGATGGGGAAAATCAAGTGCAGAGAAGGGCAAGAAGATGGGCAGCAAAACCACACGCTCTTCCAAGTGCTCAAGGCAAAGCTCTGGCACAGGATTTTGCTCACAGACGGGGTAAAACTGGACTCAGTGCATCAGTTTCTTCCTGACAGCTCTGCCAGGACCAGCAGGTCTCTACCCTCAACCTGAGATCTTCCTCTAAGACCTGTCAGAGCTGCTGATCTTCTCCCAGGACCCCTCAGATCTGGAAGCTCTTCAGAGTGTCCAAGCCCTCTTAAAGCAGCAAGTGTTGGGGTCTCTGAGCTGAGCCGCTCCTTCAAACCCTTCCTCTTGATGCAGATGAAGATGTGCACCATGAAGTGTCAGACCATGGTGGGTGTCTCCAAGGTCTGAGACCACATGGACTGCATGACTGTGGCCCACCCCTGGTTGCCCTTTGAGCATCTTCCCTCTGCCTCTGAACCTCATCCCAGGTATCTCCACACGCTCGTGCTCCACAGGCTCCACATCCTCACCCTCGCACCCTGGTCCAGGCAGAAGGTACCTGCTGCTCCCCTCGTTCTTTCTGCATGAGCAATTAGCACCTGCAAAGAGAGCCTGAGAGACTGCCCCGCTCCTCCTCTCTGGGGAAAATGGGTTCTAACTGTTCTCTGCAACTGTTTTAATGGGCTTTAACCATTCTCTGCCTGGTGTCCTGCTCCAGGCGCTTGGAGACTCCTTCCCACGGGACTGGCTCCGGTAATCACATGGGGGAAGGAGAGAGGAGGCAGGAGGGATGAGCCCTTGGTTCACATCACTTTTTGAGCAGTGCTGATCTTGACCCTGGCTGTTTCTCATCCCTGTGGACAACTGGACCTGTTTGCCACCAGGGCAGCGTAAGGGAAGCATCACAGAGGTGGAATCCTGTGTCTTGTCTTGAGAGGACATTCCCCACTGCCTTGGCCAGGAGGGATGGCAGCCCAGAGGCTGGGACACCAGGACAGCCCCCGGCAGCCCCCAGTGAACCCCCAGCACAAGCAGAGAGATGGAGCCCAGTGAGGGATGCAGCGACCCGTGCTGCTGCCCAGGGACCCCCCCAGCCTGCCAGGACCTCCTCCAGCCGGCACCCAGGGCCACCCGTGCTTCTCGTGGGTGCCACTGCCCTCTGCAGTCCCCAGAGGAACACGCAGCTCGCACCCACGCGGCCGGGACGTCCCTCCTTCCCGCCTCACCTCACACCGGCTTCCCCACAAAGTCCCAGCCCAGAGGGTAATTCATCCCTAGAGACGCATTCACCCGCGGTGGGAGCAACGGACACGGCGCTGGGGGGAAGCAAAGCCCCTGAGCCCCCCACCCCGCGCATCGCCCCGGCTGGGAACCCCCCAACCCAGCTGCGGTTCCTGCAGAAGGTGCCGAGGAACCGGCATCCGACAGCGGGGCCACGGCCACCCCCTGCCTTCGGTCACAGAGTTTGGGACTCGCCTGGCTCGACACGGGGGTCTCAGCCTCCACCAGCTGCTTTCGGCTGCGTTTAAAATCAGTAAAGGCTCAGTCCGTGGAGCGTAATACGAAAGTGGAAGTTGGAGCAGTCGAGGTGAGGAGGCGGAGGAGCAGCACCGGCGGGGAACACGCTGCAGAGGACAACAGCTTTGGCAACTCACGTAAAGGTCCTTCTTGAAGCTTTATAGACCATTGAGACCTGGCTGGGTCTGGGTCGGGGCAGGACAGAGGGCTGGGCAGTGGCAGCTCAGACGGAGCCACCACATCTTCAGATATCCACGGAGACGCATCGCTCCAGAGGCAGGGAGCCATCAGAACACCTTTGGTGTCCCTCCGGCTGGCTGCTGAGGGAAGTGACAGTGGCCAGGAGCTCCCAGGGAGCTGCAGTGGATGGTGATCCTTCACCAGCGCCGGGTTTTCCCCTCTTCCAGGCATTGGGATCATGAGGTCCCAACCAAAAGCATCTCCTGGGCCCTGCAAGGACTCAGGGAGTTGGGCATCAGCAGACGCCTTGACCCGTCCTGCCCCAGCTCTGGGACGGGGGATGCTGCCCCTGCACAAGTCCTGCTCCCCCTGCTCGGGGCTGGTGGACCCTCTGCAAACTCAACCCAATCCCTCCCAACCCCATATTCCTGCTCCACAGAGCAGAGCTCTGCACGTCCAGCGAGATTCCCTGCTTTCTCTGCGTCCTGTGCCTGAAGAGACCACGCTCCCTGCCAGCCGAGAGCGAGGACCAGCTTTGGGAGAACCCCTCTGAATCCCTGCTCCGCACGGAGAGACCAGGAGAAGTCCCCAGGGTGCCCGCTGGCTGCGGGGGACTGGTTTCTGGAGGTGTCCCGGGAAGCCTGGCAGGCTGCCGGCCAGCACGGACCTTGCTCTGAGCACGCTGGCGGGCGAGCAGCTAGGGTTTGGGATAAACAGTTCTGCTTTGAAGGCTCCTCTTGGTAAGCCCGTCAGATTATTACACGTAAAATCTACCCCCTTTGTGCCAGAAGCGGGCACAGAGCCCCTCGGTTCCTGCGTGGCGTTGGCGCCAGCGCTGAGCGGTGTTTGCTCTGCAGCAGCAGGGTTAGTTAATCGCAGAAGCCGTCTGGTCTGCGGCTCGTTTGCGGAAGGGAGAGCAGGAGATAAGAAAGGGCAGGAGGTGCTGAGGGCCCTGGCACCAGGCGCCCTCCCCACAGCTCCGAGAGGGGCTCCCCCGGCCCCCCCGCCTCCCGCCCTGCCTCCCCGCTCCAGTTTTAAAGGCGCTGATAGGGGTAAGAAGGACGGGGAGGCTGGGCTGATTCCCGGGGGGAGAAGCGAAAGAAGGATGTTCCCTGCAGAGCTGGAGGTTCAGGTACCCGAAGGTACCCACCACCTCATCCCAGTGCAGCACACTCAGCTCCCAGTACCGTGAACTGGTGCCGGTTTTCAAGACCCGATAAACTGAGTAAGAGCCAGTGGGACAAACTCATCCAACGCTTAGTTCTGCCAGAGCTTATCCAAATTAACTGCTGGTAAAACTGCATCTGGAGGTACAGAATCTCGAGTGCTCTGGGAGCAACATCTCGATGGAGAAACAACGCGGCAACACCACGAACTCAGGCCCTGAATGCCGAAACCCCCCAACTCACACCGCTACAAGACACAACACAAATGGGTCTTCGTTGTCCCTTGCCCCCCATTCCTCGCCGCAGATGAACGATGCTCACTCGCTGGATGAGGTTTCTCCACTCTGCTCCAGTCTGGAATTTTCTCTCTGTGCTGTAAAACCCTGCTTCGAGGAGAAACCCCATCATCTCACCAGCTCCTCCGAGGTACTCATTGCTAGAATATTGATTGTGTGATCCCAGAGCTTGGCCTCACAGTCTTGTTTCTTGGGCAGAGACAGAGCAGTGACAATAACGCTGCCGTTTTAGTGACCGGCCTAAACCACTTGATTTTCAAGTGACATCGACCAGCACTTTATGTATCCAGAGCTCGGCTCTGTGACTGCTCCCAGCACTCAGCATTTCCCAAGAGCATCTCCTCGGCTGCTGCTCCTGCCCACACCGTCGTCACCAACCACCCTGTTATTGGGCTCCGGAGACATCCTCATCCTCCTCCAGCCACCGTTTTCACAGCTCCCTCCATCCCAGCTCCTGGTCACAGCTCCCTCCATCCCTGCTCCTGGGCCAGGGATGTCGGAGCAACCTTCACGCCGCCACTGCCTGGAGCGTGTCCACCACCCTGCCCCTTTGCAGGGGAAGCAGAAGGGTGTTACTTGCTCCTCACTAAGCTACAGCTGGGCTGGGGGAAAGGCAAGCCCTGAGCGTGGCCGAGCTGTTTGACGTGTGGAGGGCTCTGTTCTCGAGGGGAGAACAGGCAGAGATCGCAGCTGGTGCTGCGAGCAGAGGAACAAACTGAATTTCATCTGCCAAAGGGAAGGGTAAAGCTTAGGGCGCTCGGCTCCAGCAGCAGGGACTCTGTCCCCAGCTGCGTTTATCCTCAGCAGCTCTCAGTCCAGAATTTGTCCAGCCTCAGCCTCACCCCCTTGTCCCAGCCCCCCGGCTCACCCACTCCCGCTGGTCTCCTCTAAATCCACAGCTATTTCTCATCCTTTTCAGATTCCTGACCTTGACCTGTTCTTCCTGCTGTAGCACCACCAGCGTGGACCAGAGCTACGATTAATACTTGGCCTGACATAGAACCGATGGAAATGAAGATTTTCTTTTATTCTGTGGTCTTTAAATCAGCTTATATTCGGCCAACGGATCTTTCCACAATCCCTTCTCCCTCCCCAAAGGCAAACTCCCCGCTGGGAGCAGGGAGGGAGCCCGGGCGGGCAGCGCTGTTCCCAGGAAAGGTCACCAGAACTATGGCCAGCCGGGGGTCAGGCCTTCCCTCCCTCTTGGCTGGAATAAAATAAATAACTGCAGAAACGAAAGCCAAGCCGAGGCGGACATCCAGGACGGGAGGTTTTTCAGCTCGGACAATTAAAGTTAGCCGAGTTCTAAGCAGCTGGAAACTCGAAAACAGGAACTTGCAGTGGGATAACCCGAACAAACCCGGGGCGAGGGTTGGCAGAGCCCGGCCCCTGGGCAGCCCGGGGGAACCTGCTGCCCCCGAGGGCGCACGCAGCGACCAAAACGCCCAAATTATAATTCAAAAGTCAGACTTTCCCAGGAGCCGGCTCCAGCTGTCCGACAATCCGGCCCTCGGGGTGCAGGGAGCTTGTGGGACCCCCGGGAGCAGCCGGAGGGAGGCAGTGGGGAAGGGGGGACGGAGGAGGCTTTATCACCCTCCGTTTGCCAAAAGGGCGGTTGTTTCACCCAAACGCGCACCTGCCCGCGGCAGAGGAGGAGAGCACCGAGGAGCCAGGAAGGGAACCGGAGGCAACAGCTCCCTCCATCCCCCGCAGCGACACCCCCGCCCCGGCACCCACCGGCTGCGGGCAGGCACCTATAGATCCATATGCGCTGCCTCCCGCCGGCCTCGGCCCCGCTCCCCGCCCGTACGCAGCCCCCTCCCGGCGCATCCCGACCCCCCGGCC
>VXAK01014014.1:0-31870 GCA_013399435.1 Arenaria interpres | reverse complement strand
AGGATGCTCCGGGGGGGGGATGCGGTGCCGACCGATGGCCCCCAGCCCCGCCGCGGCCCCGCTCCGCAGTGACACCGCGCCGCGCTTTCGCTTTCCCTTTCCCTGCGAAGAAGGGGCGGCCCCGGCTGCCGGCCGCCCCCCCGGAAAGGGGCTGGGGGGGGGACACACACGGCTCGGCCCCCGCACCCCGAGGGGCTGGGCTGGGAGAGCCCGGATGGGGGGGACCCGAGCCGGGGCCAGGGGTACCCAGGATCGGTGGGCAAAGCGCCTCCTCGCTCCTGTCACACGTGAATGTCTTTCTTCCCGAGCTACCTGAATGCAAGGATTCCCCCGGGGGGGGGACAGAGAAGGACCTCAGCTCCTCACCAAAGGGACCGGAGTCCCTGCAGATGTGACACAGCTGGGCCCCCACCCGGCCATTCACCCGGTGGGACTTGGAAGTGGAGACACTTGGGATGCGGGGAGCGACCTCCCGCAAGAAAAAGCCCTCTGGTAGCAGAGGAAAGCTCCAGCAGGAGCTACGTGGACGCCCGCAGCTCGGAAAAAGCTCTCAGAGCCATGAGATTTCTGATGGCCAAGGACAATTAATGAATAAATCAAAAGGCAATTAGCTCGGTTCAGCCCAGCGTCAAAGAACGCTCCAGATGGTCGCAATTAAGATGCTTCGAGAAGCTTCACTTCCAGCTGGGAGTCAACAGAGAAAGAGCTTCCTCACGGGGGGGGGGGGAAGAGCTGGGGCTCTCACCAGCAATTAGCAGTAACGATGCACATCCTCGTCAGCTGCTGGGCTTTAGTCCCCCTCCTGCACGGCTGCAGCTCCAGGGAGCACTCACTCAACGAGTACCTGCTATATAGCTATTTTCTTCAGGGATTTAATCAGTTGCCCACTTTTCTTAGGTAATTTAATGTTTATTGCTCTTTTTATGTACCCTTTCTCGGAGTAAAGGTGATACAGGAGCCAGCAGAGGTACAACTGCAGGTTTTTGGAAGGCGGGCAAAGAGGCAAAGGTGGAGGCCGGGTGCGTTAGCGCCAGGGGTCAGAGACGCACGGGTGCAAGTGAGGCATCAAAACCGCCCCCCTCGGCCATGGACACCCACCCCCAGAAAAGCCCTGGCTCGACAGAAGCTGAGCAGAACCACCCTGGTTTTGAAGTTTGTTTTTTTTTTTTATCTCTCTTCTCCAAAACACTTGTTTCTGTACAGAGACTTGCAGGACACAGAGTGCTATGGGGTGGCAGGGACCCCTGGAGATCATCCAGCCCAGTCCCCGCCACAGCAGGAGCACTTTTTTTAACAGATAAACCAGCCCCGCGTGCACCGTGGAGAAGAACGGGCTAATTATTGAGTAAGGAAAACCAGTCAGAGCCTCAAAGTTGTTAAACCTCCCGGTCTATGAAACTCAGCTGACCTTGCCGGTGGTACTTCTGCTTATCTACAAGCACCCAGCTTAACGCAGCGCCTGTGAGGGAACCCCCCAAAAACCCCACAGGCTGAGTCTTGCCATGATGTTCACACGGCTCCTTCTCTCGGGCCACGCGAAGGCTCCCACACAGTTCTGCGACAAACATTGAAGGAGCACCTTAGAGAAACTCCTGGCAATTTTTCCATAACCTCTCATTTCTAAACAAATGCTGAATTACTGGTTCTCTGTGTGGGAAATGAGCTAAGTTTTGCTTCAGCTAATTGATATATTCTTGTTAGTGTGTCAGTACTAACAAAGGAGTCCTAGTGATAGTGGAGTCTAATAAATTGTATCCAATTAATCCCCAGAAATGCCCTTGGTCTGTCGAGGGATCCTTGTTGGCAGAGCGTTATCTGGGTGAAGAGAAACAGACTGGAACACGGCCTTCAACACGGGAACCCAGAGGGCAGGGGAGTATCAATAAGGCCAAAGAAACCAGTCTTGGACAGTAAATCTGCCAAGCAGATGGTAGCAAAGACACTGAAATAACATGTAGCGTAATCAACTAAAGAAAGGGGTGTTCAGGATAACGATTTCGTAGAATAGGTGTATGTGTACCTTATATGGGAAAAAAGAGGGAACTAAACCTGTAGTAAGTCAGGCGGTCAGGAAGAATGTGAGCTCCGACTTCTCAGCCCGTGAGAAGAGACAGAAACTCAGGCGGCCGGGATAAGGGTATAAAATACCTGAAAGATCAGCCTGCATCTATCTATTTTTGGTGCACCTGATTCAGCGCTGTTTTGTATTAATAATTTTTTTTTTTAACCTTTGCTTCGGAGACTTGTCCTCTTTAAATTCTAAGATGCGAGTCGGTGTTTCTCACATCTGTGTCGCTGACAGTTTGGGAAATGCTCCAGGAGCACAGGACCCTCAGGACGACCCTTCGGCAGATCGCTCTCCGCAGGGAGGAGAGGAACCCAGCGCCCACAAGCCCTGCAAAGCCTACAAGATCACAAAAAACGTAATAACAAAGCAGCTCTGTTACACAAAACACCTTAAAACATGAAGATGACAAAAAAAGTCATGAGAATACTTCATTTTAAAGATAATTCCAGATACGATTTTATTCCGAATTTTACAAATAACAAGCATTTTTCTATAAAAAAAGGTTAGAACCAATTCAGTTACAGCCAGGAATATTTACATTCTCAGAAGACAGTTCTCTATCTTTCCATAGACAAGGCAGTGGCCGTTACCAGTTTAAAGTACCCCCCGAGGCATTTGTACGTAAGGCGTTTCGGAGCCCGAGCCGATTCCACGCTTTGAGAAAACCACTCACAACTGCCAAGATCAAGGTTTTTATTCCACAAATACTGAAATACAGATTTCTCCGCGGAGACAGTCCCATCAGATTCCTCACGTGTGCTCTCGTGCACAGGCCCCTGGAGAGCGTTAAAAGAGAAGCCCCTCTGGGTGGGACTGAAACGGAGCAGAGCGTCAGGCAGAGACGGGTTATACCCACAATAATAACGACAATCTCAAATTCCAGCAGATCAGCGATACGGAGTTAGCATCATCCCATCTCAAAATGAAAGGCCTCTGAAAAGAACAGTATTTTTGCAGCATAGTTTGGTGCAGTGAAAATATCCAGGAACACCTCACAGGCAGCAGGCAGCTTTGTGTAGAACTATGAAGGTGTCGTGCAACTAAAAGGATATGATTAAGCATTCGAAAATCCTCGCTTGACTTACTGCAGCCCAGTTCCCCGGGCAACGCACCATCTCTCTGTGCTTTCTGCTTCCAAACGGTAACCCAGAAGTGGGGGAGGATGGGTTCACACCTCCTACCCCTCACAGCACCACAAGTCACCCAAAGTTTCCCCTTTCTGAAAGATGCAATACTAAGTGATGCTCAGGTGAGCGTTACGCTCGGCGCCAGGAGAGTCAAACGGAGAATCTAACCGATACGGACCGTGGGGCGTGAACATCACAAGAAGTTGTGGTGTGCCTTTTGAGTCAACGGCATTTCCACCGGCAAGCAAAGAACCTGAAGTCACAGGACCGTGAGACATGGCCCAAGGTGATGAAAGGAGCCGGTCCGAGAGCTGGGAAGGAAGGGATCCCAGTTCCCAGCTCGAGGCCATAAGCTGCTCTCCTTGGTGAAGACATGGCCCTTATGCACTGCTCTCTAGCAGCAGAGAATTTTACCTAACCAGGTAATTGTGTATAACCCGTATTGCTGCTGGAAGTCAGGTTACGGGCACCAAAACCACTCAGGATTTCCCAGGTTAGGGTTAGCCTGAACGTCAAAGTCTCTATTATCTTCTCCCGCAGAACATGGAGCTCACAGGTTTATCACAACCCTGTTTTCAAAGGCAAATGTTGTCCCTTTCTCCTTACAAAGCATGGCTCGCTATTTCTTTGAGGATAACAGGAGCAAAAGCCCTGGTTTTCCCAGAGAGCAGCAGAGCAGGTCCTTCACCACGAGAAGGTCTCCCCTCAGCCTCCTTTTCTCCAGGCTGAACACCCCCAGCGCCCCCAGCCTCTCCTCACAAGACTTGTGCTCCAGACCCCTCACCAGCTCCGTTGCCCTTCTCCAGCCTCTCAAGGTCTTTATTGGTGTGAGGGGCCCAAAACTGAACCCAGCCCTCGAGGTGGGGCCTCCCCAGTGCCCGGTACAGGGGGACCATCACTGCCCTGGTCCTTTTGTCTATATCTTCTCTGCACAGATAGGATCACCTACCTACATTTAAAACATTCCCCCAATTTCTTTTGGAAATACCTATTAGCTGGACCCTGCCTACCCACCAGGACAAGCTCCTTGGTTTAGAGATAAACTTGAGAAGAGCAGGATAAAAAAAGTAAATACCAAATAACCCAGGATGCTATATTAAATATAGTCTACAGTCTCAGACCTTTTGTGTTGTTTTTTTTTTTTTTTTAAAAAAAAAGATGAGCAAGGGAAAAGAAGTGTATTTTTTTGACACAAAGAGATTGCCACTGTGTTTTGTAGTATTAGTCATAACCTGAAAATTCCCCAATTTGGCTGGATTAGGAAAAAAAACAAACAACCAAACAACAAACCACCAACAAAAAACCCCCACAAAAAAACTTTAGTAAACATTAGAGTATTTAAACATTCAAGAACAAACATCTCACTGTCCAGGCACACACCTGGATAAAACAGGGGATGAGGATTTACAGCTAAATCAGGCGTTAAGAGGTCTCTGCACTTCAGGACAGGAATTTCCTCACTAAATCATGTATCAGGCAAGCACATATCTTACATTTCAGCATACTTTCTGAAAGAGTTTACGGGAAGAGACTTATGGGACAGGGTTGTTTATGTTGGCAAACGCATTACAGGGAAGTTGCAGTTAAATGTGTTTTGTCTCAGATTCCTGCGGTTATCAGATAATTCTTCTGCAACACACAAAAAAAGAAGCTGCTTCTAAATGCTCCAGTTCCTAGAAATAAGGTTTACAAAGAAAAATGCCTGTACCAAGTTTTAGAACGCATTCTTAAGCTTGCAATGAATATTTTAAAAAAAAAAGAAAAAAGTGGGAAGGCTGACAGATTGTATCATGCCTTTTGGGCGAGGGAGACTGGCTGTTACACGCACTCTCCTGGCAGGTATTTACTCACGCCAAGGCTATTCTAAGACACGCAGCGAGGCTTGCAAAAATCCAGATTCTCAATTTTTCGCACGAGCTTCAAATCCCACACCGCATTCGAAACCTGCCTGCCAGTGCCCTGCCCACCCGTGGAACAGGAGTGACACCGAACCTGCCCAAAGGCTGGAATTTCTCACCTCAGAAGAGCTGACGGGATGACAAAACTGTGTTTTTGGGTACCGTTCTCTGAGCCGGTAACGCTGGCTAACTTCCTGCTGCACCCAGAAATTAAAATACTAACAAGTAGGTAAGAAAATGCAGGGAAAACAGAGCACACTGTAAAGCTCAAGACACTGGTAGGAAGAGTTTAAAAAAAACCCCAACCAAACCCATTTAGTTTATACAGTTTTTTCTACTTTCTTGTTTTTTAAGACAAGCAGTGTGGAGGGCACACACCAGCGCACCAGTCCCACTACTAGAGCCAGTTCCCAAGGACAGAATCTGGGGGAACGGTTAAGGAAAGACAGGAATCAGCCGATGCCACCTATGAAAATGCCATCAGAAAGGGCAAAACTTCCACTCCCAGGTGCCGCAGCAGAGAGTAAGGCCCCTAAGCTTTGGCTACAAAGGTTTAGGTTCTGTTTGTTAAGCTTCTACAAGACGGAACAAAACACAAAGAGATGCCATGAGACAGAAACCTTTCCCCACTCACATCTGTCAAAGTACAATCCCAACAGCACAAACAAGACTGGGTGTAGGTACACATTGCATATATTTAAAGAAACACAGGTAATGCCAAGGGCGCTTCCACGACCCGAGGAACAATTTCTTGGCAGATTGTCAAAAAGATTATTATTTTTTTTTTTCCAACAATCTGAAAACAATTTACTGATTATATAAGTTAAGTGAAGTAACAGACCTCACGGCAACTGTACAGTTGGCACTTGGGAATCGAGAGCTAGAGGTCTGAAATATATTCTGAATTTTGTTCTCAGGACATTCCACCGTGAGGTCACCGCAGTGACAGAGATTAACACAAAAATTTATCCCTAAATACATTAATTGTGTGCGTGTGTATGTGCACATGTGCGAAAAGCGCAGAACAAAGACCGGAGGATTGTTTCCGCCATCCAAATTGCACAGAAGACGTTAAAACGATTTAGACATAAAACTTCCCCCACGCATCAAAAGGGAAGAACCCCAATGAACACCGCTCCCTCCACACACAGATGAAACCTTTTGCATCAGTTAAAATAAATACGGTCCAGGGTCAGACGTAAACAGCTTCACCATATGGGTACGGTTGAAAACCAGCATTGGAATCAAGTGAGTTTTATAAGCAAAGCTTCAGTGCTATAAATCCTTTGTGCAAGATAACCCTACCTTGAGTTAAAACATAAGAAGTTAAAATTAATTCTCAAAATCTTTCTTTGCATCTTTCTGAATTCAGTACTAAATTCAGCACTTGCAAAGTCATTTGAGTAAGATCACAGGGAGGCACCTTCTCATAACCTTCACTATAATAAACAAGTTTCCTGTCCAGAGACAGAAGTCAAAGAAATCAAAACCAATTAGCAGCTTTTTCTGGCAATTTTTTACTTCTTGATGTCTGTTAGCTCTGGAGAAGGTTCACCGAGGAATCCAGGTACCCTGCCAGCCCTTGAACTCATTTTCAAGTATCTTTCAGCTGAACTATACATTTAAAGTTACAAAGGATTGATCAGATACTGTCCCATGGTACTACTGCATTAACACGACTGTGGCTGAAAAATCTCATTAAAGGCTATACAGTATTCATCTTCATATAAAAAGAGAATGTATGGAACACAGTGTTTAAATTAATAAATAAGGTTAAAATTACAAGAAACAAAGTGTTGCCACTAGCCCTTTCTAGAATGAATTTTAGAAGTAAAGTCCATTTAACTTTCAGTCCACCTGGAAATACACAGGAGTTCCATCAAAAAGCTGTGCTTTTAAAAATCTCTGGGTTTTCTTCTTCCTCCTTGGAATCCCTGGTGCTACTAGATGCAGGCCTGTATTCTAATCTAGGTGAAAAAAAAAGAAGAGAAAAGAAAAAAGAGAGAAAATAACTTAAAAAAAAAATAGATGAGAGAACAGAGAAGAAAAATCTTGGGTATCTTGAGCCCTGTTTGACATTATAGAATCATAGGATGGTTTGGGTTGGAAGAGACCTTAAAGCCCATCTAGTTCTAATCCCTGCCCTGGGCAGGGACACCTCCCACCAGACCAGGTTGCTCAAAGCCCCGTCCAGCCTGGTCTTGAATCCCTCCAGGGATGGGGCATAATGACATTACAGCTTCCTAATTCTAATATCCTGATAATTTCCATTGGACAGGCCCCTTTCTTACACCAGGTGTATGGTTATGTGCCATCTTCAGTCAGAGCTGGGGCAAAGGGTCAAATGCTCTCAATGCCTTTTTAGACCAGTTGAACTTTTTAGGCAAGAATTCAGCCCTTCACCAGGACTTAGATGAACTTTCAGGACCTAGAAAGATAGATTATAACCTATGGAGTGTCCCTATACGTTTATAAAGCGATACGCTTTCGCAAATGCATTCCTCATATGTATTTCTATTCAGTCCTCAGAGTAAAATGATAAATTTGGAGCTGAGATGTGCATACAAACACACACACTTGGAAAGAGGGACCAAGATTCCAGCCCAGCTCTCATATTTTCAACAGAGGACTAACTACACTCCCCAAACCAGCCCCTTCGTCTGACAACACCTAGGAAAATCCATTCTTCTTCTCCGGGCAGAGAATACATGTGTCAAGGTCAGAAGGTGACACTTACCCTTTCACCAACAGCATTTGCTCGATTGTGTCCGGAAGAGGCATACCGTAGCTTTCTGGCAGAAATAAAGTCAGAATTCCTGACAGCACAGTCAGGCTGCCCATCAGGATGTAAGGCAGGAATCGATCATAGGCACCTAGCAGAACGCAATACATAAGGCTACCATCAGCTCTAAGCCTCTGATAATGTTTTCACCGTGGCACAGGGCTTTACCCATGCAAGATTTATGCTTTCAGTATAAAAACAACCCACCCGCCCTCACAGTCTAGCACTCAAAGCATGTTGTGAAAAATGTGGTTTTAAGAACTCAAGCGACTGGGAAACGGTAGCTTTTAGAGCTGTCCCCATGGAGTCACTGAGATTGTGAGTCTTCAGAGCATCTCTTCAAGAGGACACAAACCCCAATTTCTCTACATTAAGCCCATTCCTCAGAGACGTTGAGACCCCACTGCCACCTGCACTTTCCACAAGACACCTGGAAACAGAGACCAGTAGAAAAGCCCAAGGACCTCCCAAGGCAGGACACTGATCTGGGCAAAAGTCCTCGCTTTCCAACCACCGGCATCCCCCCTGCACACACAGAGGCTCGTTAACTTACCGAGGTAAACAAAGTAAGGTGAGAGGATGCTGCCCAGCCTGGAGGCCATGGAACTGGCTCCAACTCCCATGTTTCTCACCACAGTCGGGTAGAGCTCAGCCGTGTAAACATAAACAATTGAAAAGGCAGACGTGATCCCGAACTTCCCCAACATCACCAGCAGAATGGATAATGTACGAAGATCTGAAATCGAAACACAGTAAGGACTTCGATAAAGCTCTAACAATTCAGGGTATCTCTTAATTCCATTGTGTTTGTGTAACTCCTGCCTAATTAATTCGATTCCAGTACCTGGTGTCCTTTTCCCCTGTATGCCTCTACAAGCATGGGCAACATTTTAAATTTTGTTTCTTTTAAAATTACAAGGACTCAGTGTTTTCATTTCCTCTTGAGGATGGGGCTTCTTACCAAGCAAAAAATAAGGAGAAGAGAGTAAGAACTGGAGAGGTCCTCCCACATTTCAGAGGCCAGAACTCTGCTACTGCAAACAATGCCACATGTCCCCTTTTAATAAAGTGAACAAAGTCAAACATTTGAAACAAGTACTTTTTGTTTCCTGCTCTGGTTTCTCATTAACATGCCTAGCTATAAGTCAATAATTTAATTATAGGAAGCTGGGTTGACTGCAATCAGGACAGGTAGAGATGAAAATCAAACCAGATTGTATCAGCGCCAATTGACTCGAAGGACAGGAGGGGAAAAAAAAAAAAAAAAAAAAAAAAAAAGAGAATGTAGCACACATATCACCTGCATAAAATAAGCATGGCAGTTCTTGCGCATTCTCTTTTAGTCTTTGATTTGTAAATATGTGATAATCAACAATAGCCCTCCATCATATTAATTATCAGTAACGAGTCCATAACCCTATTAACTTAACTGCCCTAAAGATACATATGGTTTAATATCCAATAAATGCTATTTTTTTCCTCCTTTCCAGTTGCGAAACATTACTTTAAGTATTTTATTCTTTATTATTTTAACTATCAACACTAATTCAGTACAAGCATCTTTGCTTATCAAAAATGCCTCCACAATGACTCCCTTGAATATAACTGTTTGAACAAGCCATAAAGAGAGAGTCATTGAGAGCTGTTTGGGAAGCGAGTCCTGCAGCCTCTTGGGAGCCGCTGCTTATCAAAGTCTGCTTGGTTTCGGGCTGGTTTTACGCTTGGACCTTGCCAGGGCATCTTGCCAGGGTTGTACGTTAAGGAAAAACTGGATTACAGACCTGATCCCAACAGACCACAAAGCCAATGACCCACCTTTAAAAATATATCTGAATTGGCACGTTTATGTCAGCACTGAGAACCACAGAAGAGGGGCAAAGATAGGGAACAAATATCTGAATTTAGTCCCCTTGGGACACTTTTCCTCCACATCTACCTAGTGCACGGCACTGCGGCTATTGTACATTGAGATCAACTAACGATTCCATACGTGAAGGCACCAGCTGAATGAAGAGAAGAACACAGCCTCCCAAGAATAACGCAGCAGCCATTGAGTACCGTCGGGGGAGATTTCGAAGCAGCAGCCAGGAAATAACGTAGGCTGGAACTTCAATCACTGCCGAGAGGAAGCAGTTCAAATAGACGTCTCCGTGCAAGTTAGGTGTGTCAAGAGAAAGTCCAAAATAACCGACAGAGATTATCATCCTGAAAGAAGCAGAATAACAGGATCAGATGAATTTCTCTTTCTCCTGAGGTTGCCACGAACCTCTTTTAGATATCAAGCACAGAAAATCACTCCGTAAGGTCAATTCAGCGTATCAATCTGTTCACCGTTGAAGCATCTTAAGTGCTGACTTCAGAGCAAAATAACAATTAAACAGTGCCGATACTTTTTATCTTTCTAGTTTCTCTTGAGTTCAAGGATTAAAATATATTAAAAAAGAATCCTATTCAGCATTAACACAATTAAGTAACTCCAGAACTGTTGCTCGCCTTGCTGAGGCCCAGGCTTACGAGCCCACCACTGCTGGATGGTCCTGCAGCTGTAGAGGTCATACTTCTCTCCTGATGCCATCGCATGACTTTATAACTGTCCATCCCACTCTCACTCAAACCTCACAAGGAAGCTTTGGGTTATTGGTCACTTTTAGACATGGCATTTGCCTCTGTGAGTCACGCTGCTGGAGAAGGGCTGACTATTTCTAATGCCTCTGTATTTCAGGTCAACCCTAGGAGGTAAGTGATGATGAACAGCAGTTCCTATTACTAGTAAAAGCCTTAGCCTGAAAGTTTGAACCACTTCTGAGGTCTACAGCAGCTTTTCATTATATTTACAAGGGAGTTCTGAGCAGAGAATGTTGTTTCTGGGTCATTACCCTCCATGCTCTGTGTATGAAGTCAGAGAGGAGGAGTATGGCAGACCCAAACAATCTGGGACTTTCTCTGCCGTGCCCCAGGCTGGCTGGGCAGCATCCAAGTCACCTTTGCGTGGCTTGGTGCCCGGGTTGGTCAGTGGGACGGGACAGAGCTTGGTGGCCGGGAACGCTGCCACCTGAATTGTGCCGCTGCCAGATGAGAGCTGCCTTCCACGTGATCGAGGGAAACACACAACTGGCTCTGGAGACAAATTCTGTTGTGTCTTGGGAGGTGCTGGGAAGAGAAGGTTATGCTTCTCCAATGAGTAACACATGGTAAAGAAGGGAACAACGGGCACTGGATCACAGAATCGTAGAATTGTCTGCATCGGAAGGGACCTTTCAGATCATTGAGTCCAATCATCAACCCAACACTGATAAAAACCATCACTAAACCATCTCTCTAAGCACTATGTCTGTGGATCAGGAGGTGTGAGGGGCACCAGTGAGGCACAGAGCACCCAGCACTTCATCTGCTCCAGTATCTGTGTCATAACAAAACCTGGAGCAAAAATCACAGAAAGCGGGTCACCCACCAAAGATTAGCTGTTCCTCCTCCTCACTTCACAGGGGAAGAGCCTTTCCCTGTCCAATTGCTTAAAATAACCTGCCTGGTGTACCTGGGAAGGTATGAAGTCATGTATTGGAGGGTGACCCCCCGCTGAGGTGCCTGCCCTGCCAGCTAACGCTATTCTTCTCAGCAGGAGTTCCCCGGTGTTTTCCACGATGCAATACACCCAGCCCGGTGCTCCCAGGAGTTATTTTTACATATACAATAAACTGTGCTTGCTGGAACTCACTTTCAGGAGCAGTTTGCCTTAGCTTATCACATTGGCAAACTTTGACACAGTTATACATTTTCTGGGAAAACGACTGGGGTATTTACCCATCCCAGGGTGACAAGAAGCCAAACTTCCTCCTCCCCGATGCAAACCCAGCAAAGGGATTAGTTTAAAGGCCTGTTCCCTACTCAAAATTATCACAACTCAGCAATATGTAAAGGTGATATACCCCTATCTGCAACCATCCTCTTCTACAGAGCTTCTCATATGACAGCTTTCAAATCATAATGCGGAATATACTGTGGGTGTACTATGGGTTGGAAAACATTGCTTTAAGTCAGCATAAGACGCTTTACATTTTGGGAAATTAATTAAAAGGAGGTTAGACAACTGACACGCGTGGTAAAAATAGTAGAAAAATTGCCCAAATCAACTGAATACTCTTCTGCAAGAGGAGGTGAGATTGTGTAAGTCAGCTGTACACGTTTGACTCTTCCTCCCTATCATAAAACTTCATTTATCACGTGGTAAAAAGCCCTCCAGCATATGGAATGGATTACATACTGCCACATCACGCTGTTGCGCTCAGATCCTTTGCCTGACCAGAAATGCTGTTCCAACAGGTTCTGCATTTGATTTCTCCAAGCACACATGCCAAAATGGCTGTGCCTAGAACTTGCTACTGATCTCCACGTGGATTAGAAGTAGGGCAGTCCCAATTCTCTAGCTAACTTCCAATTAAAGGTTGTCAGCAATTGGACTTGAAGGTAAGACAACAATACATGGAAACTGTATTGACATTGAAAGAACCACCATCACTTTTCTTTTTTTGAGCTGTTTTCTGCTTGAGCTCCTTTCTCAGTGTGTTTGCAGCACTGTGCTTGGTGATGGGCAAAAGAATCTGGCTTAAACGTTAGCCGAGTCATCCTTTGACCCCAAAAGCCACATCAGCCCGTACGCACCAGCAGCTCAGTGGACTGAATTCCCAGCTCTGCCTCACCAAAGCACAGGAATGTTGTTCAATAAGGCAGCAAATAGACTTAGTTGGCTCCAAAGCACTTGAGGGACCTTCTTGGTGAGGACACTGTAGGTACACGCGCTAATTAAACCTCAATTTTATACTTAGCTATAAATTACCCTCTCCATTTTCTCCTCTGAGCAATTACAGCTTCGCTGAGGTTTCCAGGAAAAGAAAATGACAAGCGTTTGATCAAATTGAGCACAAAGCATGGCTTTAGCTAGTGCAACACCAAGCTGTGAAGAGGGCAGGTAGACAGAATAGCTAGCAGGAAAAGTCTAGGGAAATCTCAGATTAGAACTTCACAGGCAGCTTTATCCCTTTAAGGGTCAATACAAAAGAGATGGGAAGGTTCTCTCCAGGCATCCCTCCACGGCTGTGTTGGGACCCCTGGGCAGCATTCTCTGACTGGAGCACAGGGCATGAGTCATTCCTCTTAAAAAGTTACAGTCAGATGAGGATTCCCCAAGGCCCAACATCAGGCAGGATTCCCACACATCACTGCCAGCTGAGCTGATCCCTGCCCAGCTCATGCTACGCCTGACTGCTTCAGAAAGAAAGAACAACCCACTGAAACGAAGAACCTACGTCACCAGAATGCGGCCGCTTCAGCCAGCAGGTTGTTGGGTTTTGAGCTGGTTTGGTCCATATCTCTTCAGAATACCTTAGTATTCAAAGAACAGGGGGCTTTTTTTGCCGCTTTTGTGCTTACATACTCCCGAACCACTGTTGCTTACCAAATCACCACCGACATAATTGTGATAGTTAGGATATTTCGGGTTCTCATTAGATCCAAAATGGTGTACGTCTGTTGCTTCTGGGAATTCGTATCTTGCAGCTGCAAACAAACCAACCATGGGAACATTAACCTCCGGCAAGCAGAATTGGTGTGAAAATAAGTCCCCTCCAACTTATACATGAGTATTTTATATGCTGCAGAGCTGAAACAGGTGCCTCACTTTTAACCAAAAACGTGTAAGTTGTGAGAGCCAGCGACCTGTGAAAGTAGTTGCTCCTCCCAAATCTAAAGTCACTTAAAATTCAGACTGAAATTTGTAACCCTTTTCTCTGCCTCAGGCTCCACAAAGCAACTGCTTATTGTTACTTTTATGCTTCAATTACAAACTGACAGCATTAATTCATTATTTATGTTACTGCTGGCAGAGTTCTTAGGTGCAGTTTTGAGCAGGGCACCCCGAGGATCATGGAAGTCAAGACAGAAGACAAGAGAGCACCCAGGATGATGAGACATTTGAAAAACATGATCTGTAAATGCAAAGGGTTTATTTAGCCCAAGGGACAGAATGAGGAAGTCTTAAAAGACCAAGAACGGTCTTCAAGGACCAGCAAAAAAAGTGATAAACTGTCCTCAATGTCCACTGCAGACAAAGCAAGAAATAATGAGATTAAACTGCAGCAGGACAGATTTAGTAAATGACTCCCCATGTTGGACCTAACAGTAATGTATTTAAACGGAGACAAACTGGCTAACGAGCTGAAGAGTCCCCATCATCATCCAGCCTGGTTTTCAGACCTTCTTCTAAGAATATAAGCAAAAAGACAACAAACTTCTCCTTCCTACCAGAAACTTTCCAGCTTCTCAAAATAAAACCACTTCCATGTAAACAATGCGAAGATATTCATCCATGAAGCATGAAAACAAGTTTTGTGCTTGATAAGATTGTAGAAAAGGAAAGAATTTGCATGTTTTTTTTTAATTTAGGACTTTAATTTAGATCCCTAACAAGAAATTACAAGGGAGAGATTTTTAAAACTATGTAAAATGTGATTTAAGAGGAGAAGTTCAGTTATTAACACTATCAACTCTGATCAAGCAACACTTAGAACTGAAGAACGAGAGTCTTCTAGACATGTCACATTTCTGTTATTGCAAAAGATGGTATGTTTTCAGGATTTATCCCAGACTACTTACTCATCAAGTTAATGCTATTTTGAACAGTCTTACAGTAAAGAACATTAACAAGACTTTGATCTTGTAATCTTCCACAGAGATTCATTTTTTTTTTGTTATTTAAGCGAGGACTTCTCCTTCCTCAACCAGAAGAACCGCTCTTGCCTGGCAGACCTCCATTATGTGCAAACACAATAAACTGTATACAAAGACTTCTTCCTCCCTTGATTTTTCAAGTCAGTGTGACCTGAGAATGTCATATTTAATTTTAACATGTTTAAAGACTGAATGCCTTTTGTTGGCACTGTGTACTCCTCCACGGCATGTACAAACGGTTATCAATAAAAGCAAACTATGTTTGTAGTTTCAAAACAGAGCAATTACTCACTACTTGAAACTTTCCTGAACTCTTTCCACCTGGTCTAATACACCATCAATTACTCTGTATAAGTTCAATTTACAGTACTTTTTCCCCCTAAAATATCAGGCTGGTCCAGCAGAAGTAGCTGGATGCATTGCAGGACACAACACACCAATGAAGAGACAAAAGCAAGCATTAGTTGAACTTAATTCCTCATCAATCTCTCTTGAGCATTCAGTTAGTGATGTTTCTTTTGGCAAGTTAGTTGCTGGACACTGAGTTGGGGTCCTTAACTCTTGCCCCTCAACTCAAAATACACATTATCTCCTTCATATCTTGTAAACTGCATCTGAGCTAATGCAAACATGAAGTTCATGTAAATTCAGGTGAAATAGTTTTCTGAATGATATTTTGTTCTTAAGACCTGGATAAAATAGCAGCCTGATGCTCGTACAGGCCAAACATCAGTGTGTTTGCTTTTATAAATCTGCATTTTCTAGCAAAGGCAAACAGTTCTTTCCCTTTGATAGGCTTCATTCTGCCTGAAGCCAAAGGTCCCAGCGCACAGGCTGCAGGCAGCTCCACAGCTCCCAGCCCCTTCTTATAAATCACATGATCTTTCCTAAGCACTCTCCAATTCTGCCACTATTTGTTGCCAAGAAACTAGCAAACAGGAAACAAAAAAAAAAGGAGAAAACCCAAACAAACCACAAAACAAAACCAGGAACATACAGTTGATGAGAAAAAAGGACCCTGCCTTTTAGAAGCTGGATAAGCAGACAACAGAAACCTTACCAGGACAAGCTGGAACAAGAAGCTGTAAGGAGGGCAGGGAGGGGAAAACCATGATTTGAAATTAAACCTATTGTCCAAACATTTTTATCCCCCTCATATGGGATAAATCAGCCAACCAGGCCCTATTTGTGCTCCACAGCTTATCACCTGCTGGATCCTAACTGGTTTTGAAATCTCTGGAGGCTAAACATTGCAGGTGTTGCTCTCCAGCTGCATGGGTTCGAGGAACACTCACAAACATGAGCTTGGGGGGGCTCCGTCATCCAGAACTCACCATCCAGCTGAAGGAGGGCCATGGGCCAGCTGGATTTCTGAGAACCTCTCTGCAGTGTAAACACGCTTCCTAAAAACTCACAGGAGGCCGCAAGCCTTCTGCTTTACAGCTCTCCAGAAAGCAGACACGAAAACAGCGTGAACAGACCACTGACAAAGAAAAGTTCTGCACAAAGTTTTTGCTCACAGCATTACTTTTACCTTTAAAAAGTAAAAAGATGGACAGGAGTTCAGTGTTTAACCAGTGCCTGCTCATCGAGCTCATTTTCTCCCAGTGTCAGAATGTGAATCTGTGTTTCTGACGGTTGACATGCAAGGATTTATCTGTAAATAAGCACCGTGTGCTCCAGAAATCAGCATTTCTCCTTCTCTAGTGTTCCCCGGAGCAACATCCCTCCTCTTGTCCCTGCCTTCTGCAAGAAGATGCCAGAGATGGCAAAGAGACCAATATTTTGTTCTAAGAACAGGAGATAGAGGATTCCAGGGACAGTGACTTTCAGCAGATGTTGGAGCCAGAGCTTATTTTCCCGTCTCTTGCTGTGGTGCTGGCAATGGGTGAGTTTTCATGCCAACAGCATAATAAGGAAGGAGAAAAAAAGGAAAAAAAACCCCATGTTCTAATGAAAATCCAGGGCAAAAGCTCTCAGAAGAAGGTCTGGGTTTTCCTGCATTCTCACCCTGTTCCAGCAAGACCAGGATGTCTGTCCTACTATCTACAAATAAGTCTGGACAAACAGCTTTGTTTGCACCTCAGGCAACTTCACCCCAAGCCATGCTGTTTCAATCCCAATAGCACACACACAGGTTAATGGCTCCCCATTTTCCTTAGTCTGGCACAGAGGCCTTGTAAAGCCAGTGAGCAAAGTGAATATACAAGGTATTTTCATGTAAACGACAAGACAATGTCAACTGTCAAGCAGAACACAATGAGGCCACTTAGCAGACAGACTCCACAGATCTGCCTGGAGGTGCCCATTCTCCTGCATTATGCAAACAGTTTGTCTGTCTGTCCTTTGGAGGTCAGGCTTGGGCGAGTGTGGAACTGCTTCGACATCTTAAAGTCACCAAGAGCTCAGACAAACGGGGGGATGCCTAGAGGAAACAGGAAAGCCTTGGAAGAAACAGATGGGGAAGAAAAGACACCGATGGCCACTCCACTTGAGAGGAGCTCAAGTTTTGCTCTCCTTAATACGGAGTAGAAATTGGGAGTTGAGCACAGAATTGAATTAGAATGACATTCTTTACTCTGCCAGTGGCCAGAATTAGTCCTGCATTGGACTTTTATAGAACTATAACTATGTATAGAACTAATATAATTAGGCTGTGCAAGCATAAATCTGTTCAGTGCAAGTATTTATATCCCAAAGCAATAAGTACCTCCAATTCATTACCTTCCCTCAAAACCTAGAGTTTAAAAGGAAAAAGGTGGCCATAAACTGGATCAAAAAGATGGTTGCATTAGAGCACACGTTGGCATTCCCATGGGGATGGGACAGCAAGGGCTTTGCAAATCTTCATGAAGTGGGGAAAGAGTATTCTGCTTTTCAGGAAAAGGTGGACCTTTGCCCATTTGAGAAGTACATAATACACTGCAGGCATAACTCAATTCATAGTCTGGAAATTAATCACTTTACATGCCATTAATAGGTCCAGCAAACAACTGAATGCCTCTTACCTCGCTAGGGTCAAATATAACATCTGGGGCTGTAACGCCGTTAGTTTTTGCAGCCTTTCGGATGATGTCTTCTGCCTCTTGAAACCTTCCCTGGGAGATCAGCCACCGTGGAGATTCTGGAATGATCCTGAAAAGAAGAGGTTCAGAATAAGGAGGCTGGTTTTCCCCAGAAAGCACTGCTGCAGGCACCAATACACGCCATTCCGGGCACGAGGAGCTCAAAACTTGCCTTATCTCACAGACATTAAAGCAATGACAACAGAAATCAGATTGACAAGAGCAGACTACCTACTGACCAAGAACAGGCTAAAATGGGTTTGTGGATTTTAGAAATACTAAAGAAACAAGCAACGACTCAGCAAAAAAGAGCAACCAAAACCTTCGAAGTATGGGAAAATAGTTTAAATAAAGAAATTCAGAAATGTGAGTACACAAGCAGCACCCTGTGCATTAAGAGGCGTGTCCGTAGAGAATAACTCTTATAAAATTACTAACTGTAAATACTGTCATATAAAGGCAAATCACAAAGTAGAATTCGCCTGAGTCACGCAACTTTGTAAGAAGCTGGATGGAATCACAAACATAAATGCTGGTGTAAGTGAAGAAACACCACCACCCTGTGGCCTCTTTAAACTCTACACGCCCCCTGAAAGTACGATGTCATTAACTCCAGAAGAAAACACGGAAGTGCCAAAAACCACTGGTTTCTCCTTCAGCTCTTAGCTCAGGCCTCCTCTTAAAGAGTTCAGGGATTGCAGTTGGTGCAGAAGGATGAGTTTTATTGACTTTGTTTTTTTTCTTTGCATATGCATCACTGTATTTTACAGAAGCCTACAGAAAATGAAGATTAGGCTTTTCAGGCATGAAAAAAATATCTATGGACTCACAGCTAAACGGTGGAAGAGTAAAGGACACAGCATCTATTCCTCACCTGCTGATTCCTGAATTTCCTTGGTTGGCTTGGAGCCCGGATCTTAAAGATTTGCAGATAGGACCTTCTGAAGACTAAGTATTTTAAAAAATGAGTTATACTCACCACCAGAGCGGGATGCAGAGCAGCCCAGGTAACGTGAGCGCCAGCAGCAGCATCCGCCAGTCTCTGATGAAGTAAGCAAACAGCGGCAGCAACATGTAGCCGAACGCGTAAAATATGCAGACGCCCAGCGTGCAAAACAGCACGCGAATCGATTTGCCAAGAATTTCTGTGCCTGTTCGAAACAGCAGAGTGAAGGTTAGTTATTTTAACTCAATAGCAACCGAGTAACATCAAAAAACCCTCTAATGATTGGCTTTGAAATATGCTACACTGGGTAATTACATTATCTTGCACGTTCTGCCATCCAATTTTAGAGGCAGCACATATGCTTCATGCAGCGATCCTGCATCAACCCAGGTAAGTATAAAAGGAAGAAAATCGGGCTATACAGTATTTCTGTAGCTCAAAGTAGCTAAAACTTCTAAAATTCTATTTATTTTTTTTTGGAATCTCCCATTTTACCTGAGGAGCTAAAAGTACCTAACATAACACAAAACATTCACCACACCTAACCTCGGCCTGATCTCCACAGGGTCCTCTCCAGCTCATGGAGAGAGACCGGCTTCTTTAAAGGATAATTCAGAGATGCCTAAATTAAGTTCCTGATCTCTATCACCTTCTAAACGACTATTTCGCTATTAGCCAAAAATCTTGCCCTTTTCTTGGTGTATACACATCACTAAGAAAGGCCACTGATAGTGGAATTAATGTGGAATTAATCACTGGAATTCCACTGACACTGGAATTAACGCACTAACCCAAGCCAGTGCTTCCCTCTGAAAGGCTTTGGGACCCACAAATCAAGAGACATTCTAAGAGATAGGAACTTCCTTATTTCCACTGAAATGGAAGAAGATTTCAGAAGTCATAGCAGGAGGTCAGCTAAACACTGTTTTCACAGCTCAACTGCTCCTCTTTGGCCCCAAAAGAACTTCTTGCCAACATTCGGTACTTGGGAGCCCACTGCAAATCACATTAATTAAAAACTCCCTCCAATTTTAAAAAAAAATCTCAAATTCATAAGGTAATTCACATTCCCATCTGATCAAACACGGTCTCAGTTAAACTGAAAATATACCAGCCAGGAATCATTATGCCATTTAGTTTTTTACTACAGGCTATTTTAAAGAGACTTTGTAACACTTACTTGATTGGTTTTTTTCTTTTACAAGTTTTTATGTCAAATAGGCATTTAGGCCCTAAAATGGACAACCAAATCCCTGAAAAAAATATCATGTTTTGCGCATTTTATCTTTCCATCTGGAAGACACATTTTGTTTTCAATAATCAATTTCTGGGTTTTTTTTTTTGCTTTTTTAGGATGTATGAACTAGAAGCTTCCAAGGAGAGCATGGGTTTTCCATGGGTGGTGAAGACACACTCTTGACGGCGTTGCTTGGCAAAACAAATCAACCCTAAGCCAGTACTGAAAAGGAGCAGGAGAAGCACAAGACTAAAGACCGCACGCTGTGCCCAGCGGGACTTCTGTACCGAGAACAAACGCTGCCACGTAGTTGGAGATCTGTCCCATGCCCACCAGCAGAAAGAACACCGAAAACATCTCCCAGCTGGTGGAGAAGACCTGTATGAAGCTGAAGCCGGTCTGCATCGCCAGAGTCGCAAACAGCACATTCTTCCTGCCAAACCTTCCGTGGACAGATTAAAAAAAAGAAAAAAAAAAAAAAAAGATTACACAACAGCATAAACGAAATCTTCAGAAACAGAAAAATAAGATTACACGTATGCATACTTAGGGAGATACAAAACATCTGCAAAAAGCAGAGATTCAGAAAACGTAACACAGGCACAACTATTCTAAATACATTAAAAAAACCCACTGACCAAGGGAAAATAATATTCCAAGTGGTGCTGGTTAAGTTGCTGGATGTGCTGGCACGCTATTCCCTCCTTACTGATAGGATGCGCAGGGAGACAAATCATCAGGAGTAGATTATTCAAAATGCAAGAGTATGAGATGCTCCTTCCCCTCTAAGGAGCTCACAGCTCATGACAGAAAAAGAAGGAAAACTTCTGAAAGAGAGGTAAAACTCAGGTTCGTAAGACGCTGTTATCAGTAAGTGATCCCACGCTGCAATCTTCATTCCACTTGGTTAGAAAAAGAATGAATTTAAGGGATTCTAGAAATTCTAGTGATGAAGTATTTAAAAAAAAAAAAAAGAAAAAAAAAAAGAAATTAAACTAATCCCAACTCATCAAGATGCTCCAGGAGCCAGTGCTGATGTCCCGGCCCGGGCAGTCCCACACCACAGGCAGACTTTGTTGCCCGTGACAGGACATCTGCTGAGCACAGGTTGTCCCAACCCCACTCCCAAGTTAGGCTTGAGCAAGAGGTCTACAGTTGGGTGGCACAAGCCTCAGGGGGATCACAACACGTTAAGAACAGAACTTGAACCAGCGAAATACTTTGTCAATCTCACTGTCGTGCCTGGCTCAGGCTTGGTGCAGGACTTTCTGTACCAGACGGCAGCAGTAAAGCACCACACGTGGCCTTGCTGGAGCAGTGTCCTTCTGGGGCTGCTGGATGTCCCTTGACCATGAGCTAGCTGCAGGTAAGTGGCTACCAGAGGAACTGGCTGAGCTGTGCTGATGGCCTCCTCAACTGGGAGGGTCTGGATGACCATGTGAAGAAGGAGGTGCAGGACGAAACTCCCGTGATGGTGAAGATGGGAAAGTCGTGGCTTCTGGCACCAGGAGAACAGCTTTACCTGGTTAGCCACCACGGAAGATGCTCAGTGTCCTCACAGCAGATGAGGAGGTGGGAGCTCTTGAATGAAGCACCCGTGCCCCGTAGCAGCACCAGGATGAAGTGTTGGGACGCTTTGTGCAGTGAACAGGGGACATTACCCTCCTATGAGAGAGCAGCTGGAAAGCATGGAGATCTGCCTGGTGATGGATGACGAGCCAGCTGAAAACTTATGGGTCAGGACTGGCAAGGAGACCAATGCTGGCACCGCTGTGGGTGCTGCACACCACCTGATCAGAAAGAAGTAAAGGAGACCTTCTTCAGACAACCAGAGGAAGAAGGCATGTTCATGGCATGTTCAAAGGCACTGGAGATTGTGGGGGACTTCAACCACTCCAATACCTGCTGGAGCGACAAAACCCTGGCATTTTCTGAAGTTCATCAATAACAACCTCCTAACACAGATGTGTGAGGAGGTGACAAGGGGAGACACTGCTGGACTCCGTGGTGGCAAGCAAGGGCGAAGTGTTTGGGGATAGAAAGGTCAGCAGCAGCCAAGAGGAAGAACAAGGGAGAAAAGGCAGGATCACAGGAGAATGAACACTGGCCTGATCAGGGATCTGCTTGGAAAAATCCCATGGCACAGGGCTCTGGAGAGAAGTCCGGGGGAACTGGCTGATCTTCAAGAATCATTGTCTCCAAGCTCAAGATTGGTCCAAACTGCTGAGCAGGAAACCATCCAAAGGACACGAATGGATGCTACAAGGCTTACGTTTCAAAGAAATATAAAGCCTACAAGTGAATCAGCGAATTAGGGGACCACATATTGTTCTCTGGGAATCATAGCACAGCAAATCTCAGGGAGATAATCACAAAAACTGAGCTTTAAAAGAAAAAAACAAAACAAAACCCCAAATCCAACCACTTGTCAACATCACAAAAAATGATGGTGTCTTCCATTTTTCCATGTTTGTACTGATAAAAAAAGAAAGCCAGTGTACTCTGGGATGAGAAATACAGAAAAAAAAGTCCCCAAAGAAGAAAGCCTTGCTTCTCTGAAGTACAGCTGAACAGCATTCATGTTTTGCAGCTGCCACAAACACAGGTCATTGGGCCTAGATGTTGAATTTGATGAGGATACAGAACAGCATCAAGCAAGGAGCCAGCAGCTCTGGGGTATATACTTTACTTGTCTGACAGCTGTCCCGAGACGAAAGATCCAAGCAGGACGCCCACGAAGAACAGGGAGGTGCTGAGGGGTCCCTTCCAGTCGTTGTCACAGACGAGGTTCCACTGTGGGGAGAGAGAAGATGAAAGCCCTCCTGATAAACAGGATTTCCCCTCCCTCCTCCTGAACGCCTTGGCTCAGCCCAGATGAAAGCACACCCCTTCTTTACACCGTCGATGGCTGAGGTGTTTCCTCTACATGTATATATGAGTGAGGGTAACTAATCATTTCGTAACACACTTAGTTCAGTTCCTTTTCGAAGGCTCTGCAGCCCTTCAAACTGCTGCAGTTCTGCTGGGTTCGCCATTAAAAATTCACATTTCTAATTTAAAAGAAATTGAAGCAAGAATATAGAAAGAATTCCAACCTCCTCCTTTATTACATTTTAATATGGTTTTAAGAGACTGGAGACTGCTCACTGGGAGCCCACCTAAAATCAATTATAATCTTTGGAATACAAAGTGAAATACACACCAAACAAATCAAGATTTCCAAAAGGAAAACAAAAAAGATGAACAAGATATTTATTAAGTGAAGACCACAACAGTTCCCAATCTCCTCCCCGCTTCGGTCTGATGTTTTTTAAACAGCACTCGTGTTATTTTTGTATCTATACCAACAGCTATTACTGAAAGAGTCTTAATTTTGTTTTGGTTATCGGGGGGGGGGAAAGTACATAAATATTAGAAGAAAGGACAAAACCCAGCCCATCCCGCCAGGCTCACCCACAGCCTGCCGGTGGAGGGCAGGAGGTGCCGCAGCTCCACAGGAGAGGAATTTGGAGGCAACCAATTCTTCTGATGTGAGGCCAAAACCTCCTGAGCTTAGTTATTCAAACAGCTCCCTGCTGCTTCTGATATTTTAGGGATGGAAACTTTAGGTTTTAATCACTATTAAGAAAGTTGAAATGAAAATATTCGCCCTGACCCCAATAATTAATCCCCCTTGCTCCCTAATTGCAAATAATTAAGTATGGTTAAGTATGGTGTGTTTCACTCTTAGATGTTTTTTTTTTTTAGATTTGTACTGGAACACCCCGTAAGATCTGCCCCTGTGTGTCCCAGCTCCACCATCCAACCCCATCCGTGGTCCCGTATGTGGGGACACCAGCATTTGGCTTTGTCTGCCATCGCTGCCCCCTTAAGTTAAAATTACGCCTTTAACTCCGGGAATTTCACGGCCCCCAGTCTACTGACAGTAGTTTTAAGGTCGGGGATCACTAAAAATCCTGCTCTGAACGAACAACACCGGCGAGGGGCTTCCACTGCCAGGTCCCTGTGGCAAAACCCAGCTGAAGCCCCACTTGTTTGATCGAAGAGCATCCTGTTTTGAGCTAGAACTGGAAGTTTTTCTGGAGGTGAATGATGCTCATTCATCCAGGCTGCGCTCTCACCAGTGTTTGTATAACTTGAGCTGCCAACCCTTAGACTGTCTTCGGAATTCATCTCATCATTATTATTTTTTGAAGGTCATGGGAGCAAACAAAACACACCTTTTTCCAATTTCTAACTGTATTCAAGTAATTTCTTATCCTCTCCTTGTTAACCCTTAATTTGTGTCTGAAGCACCTCTCCTCGTACCAGATTTCATAGTTCTCAGTGTTATTCTTGCACTTATTCCCCAAACCTCTCCAGCCTCATACCACCAATAAATCCTACCGATGCCATGAATTATGCATCATTACGGATGCAGGTTTCAGAATCATGGCTTTCTAATGTGCTAACAAGTTTATAGCACTCCTGTAAAGGATTTAATTTATCACAGTTATCAATATCATTTGGATTAAGAACCGCAATTAACATTTATAATTCAATTTATATTTATTCAACAAAAGCTGTTCTTCATTATAGATTAAGTAAAGCTTAAGCAATTCTGTGACAGCCACAGAGGCTAGCCCAGCCAGAAATCTGCCACAAAACCTATCTGTCACCTTGGAAATACGCAGCAAATGATGGTTATCCAATTTATATAGGCCAAGGGTTTGAGTGCTTATCATACGCTTCATACGATGACATCAGGAAAACAAATATCACTCCCAGTACAAACCCCGCACTAATAAAGACTTGCCTACTCACAAAGAATCCTCTTTGTACCAACTACCGGTGCCAGACATTTTCAATAACAGAACTAAAAATCTAACTAACCAAATATCCAGCTCGGTGATTCATAGTCCCTTGTTTTCCAGCCGATCACCTCGTTAGCAAATTAACCGTCCCCACTCAGCCACCTCACGCTGTACTTTGGCACAAGGCTGTGCAACACGTGGATTTCCAAACATTGGCTCGTTGTGCCCAGAAGCAAACATTTTCTTCCGACCACTGAGGTACAGCCATTACTTGGAAAAGTTCGTGGCATTAACATGTTTTGTGCTGTTCTGCCAAAAGCTTCTTGCATTGGCAGGTGGAAAAACATCTGTCCTTAAAACGAGGCAATGATTACCAGCTTGTTTTTCTGTTCACTTTTTAATAAAGCAACATTAGGAGCTGTTATGCTGAAAATCACTTGAACCAGGCACCAAAGTGAACTTCAATATCAAATTTCCAAGGGAAAACTACCTTAGTTGTGCAATACCAGTTATGTACAGACTCCACAGATGGGTGACAATCAGAACAAAGGGACTTTCAGGTTGCTTACTCCTTGCCTCAGTAAACGAATGCTTAAGTCATCAACTTTTTAATGACTCACCAACCTGGTCTACTATAGTGCTTGTGAGTGATGGTGCCATCTCGCTCTTCCAGAACCATTCTGTAACCACACGCCCCCCCTCAACTGTACGTTGCCCAAGAAGAAGTCACCGAAGTGTCACCGTTGGAAGCCCAGCACTGCAAAGCGCCAGGAGTAGTTACTGATTGAATCCTGCTGCTGGCAGTGCTGTTTGGACACAGCATGCCCTGACCCAGTGCTCTAAAATCATGTGCTATTTTCACTTCTTGGTATCCTTTGAGTTCGCCTGCCAGCTCCAGTGGCCTTTGGCCCAGTGAGTGAGATAAGATTAACCTCAGCAAGGTATTGATTTGGGCTCCAAACAGGAGAAAAACCTTCCAACTTTGTTTCCCACAGCAGCTGCTGATGTTGTGAAGCATCGAGCTCCTAAACACTGGTACCCAACGCTCAAGGCACAACACAGAGCATTCTTGCTGGGTTTTGTTACAGCTTTAGAAGAAGACATCCTTCTGTTGCAGTTCATCTCCTTACTCAAGCAGCTTGCAGACACTTTGGGCTGTAGCTACTTCCCGAACAATTCATCAGGTCAAGGTGATGTCCTCATCAGCAGCCTCACACCTAACAGCAATAATTGCTTGTTTGTCAGAGCCAAGATGAGATCCACACTTCCATGAAGAATTCCTGGCTGATACCAGCTGCTGGTGAGGACAGGTGGGAAGAGGGGACAGGGAGAGAAGGACAGGCTATGAAGATGGCCAGAAGATGTGGACAGCTTGAGCGAAAAGACAGAAGGGCACCACAAGGGAAAGGGACTGAAACAGTTGCTTCTTAAACACAGGTTTGGGGCCAGAGCAAGAAACAGTCCTAGGTTTCTACAGTCATCACTCAAGCATCTCTTTAGGAGAGCACTTCCCAAGTTTGGCTTCATCTTCCCCCTCTACTCTGACCTGGTGAGGCCCCATCTGGAGCACTGTGGGGGTCAGGAGGATGGGGCCAGTCTTTTTTCAGTGGTGCCCAGGGACAGAACAAGAGGGAAATGGGCACAAACTTGAACATAAGAAGTTCCATCTAAACATGAGGAGAAACTTCTTTCCTATGAGGGTGGCAGAGGCTGCCCAGGGAGGTGGTGGAGTTGCCTTCTCTGGAGACATTCAAACCCGCCTGGACATGTTCCTGTGCGACCTGCTCTGGGTGGACCTGCTCTGGCAGGGGGGTGGACTAGATGACCTCCAGAGGGCCCTTCCAACCCCATAGCATTCTGTGATTCTGCCCTGTAAGAGATACCTGTAAGTCAGGTACCTGGAACCACAACCCCAAACCTCCCGCTACTATAAAGCAAACCCAGATACAAAACTGAGAAGAACAAGAACAAAAAACCTCAACTACTCCCTCAGACCTCCTTCCTCCCCAACCACATTTTATTAACTTCTAGCCTTTTATCGCAACACAACCCGAGCAAGAAGCATCACTGCAGGTTTAGCTAGAATTACACTGAGCAGCATGGGGAGAAGTACCTGCTCAGTGTCAGGCTGGACAGACTGGTAATTCCTGCACTTTGTCTTACAGCTTCCCAATATTAAACTGAACTTTTAATATAACACCTCTACCCAACCTGAAAACTAGCCCACAATTTTCACACAAGCCATAATCACAATGAAATTCAGATCCAAGATGAAACATACGAATTCTTTAAACTGCAAAGCACGAACAATATTTAAAGCATAAAATTACAGTATCAAACTGAAACTGCAAGGGAAGTTTAGGCAGAGGGGATGCTATGAGCCCAGCTGAAGATATTGCCATACCCCAAGTGAAAAACATCATTCCTCTAAGCTCTCCAGGCGCTTCAAAACTTTAAGGTTTAAAGTCTAATTTCCACGTAGAGGCTCTGCATCCACCGCCCTCACAGAACACCGCTTGCCTCGAAAGGAGAGCTGGCGCTTCATGAATTATTAACAGTAAATCCTGCAGTGGCTCTCACCCAGACCCCTCATCCCGCTTCACTTCCACTGCTATTCTGTCATCGTGGTATAATTGGGGATAACGAAATTCTAGCTATTAATACCGAGACACCTATCTTATTTGAGCATCACGTTTGCCCAATATTTTTAATGCATCACAACATGGAAATTGCAAATCAAATTATAGGGGAGCTCTTCGATACCCCAAAAGCTCTTGCGATACAACATCAGAGCAAACAAATATATCCAACACCAAATATGTTTGGAAAGTTACAGGAGTAGTTGCAAAGCCCCACCAACAATGTAATTTAGGACCTCACTTGAGAAAAGGGTGTTATAGAGAACCGTTCCACCGCAGGAGCACTCGTGCTTCCCTAATGCCATTACTAGAACCCGAAACAACCACTGACTACAACAAATACTAAACACTTCCAGAGCCTTACTCAGTTACGCCCCTGTGATATAACGAAGAGTCTTACAGAAAAAGGAATTTATACAGCTATAATATATCATGCCCTCCCACTCCTGTTATCTCGTTTTTTTAAAGAAACTGCTTTTTTCCCTTGCTAAGAAAAATACCCACAACTGAAAAATGAAGTGGGATAGTCCCATGTGATAATATTTTCTTTTTAAAATCAACATGTTCGCAAGAATTTTTGAAGCTAATCCAATATACTGTACCTTCTCCTATCACTTGCTTCTCTCTGCAAGGAGAGGCAGGTTCTTCAAAAGATCTCGCGGTCTCACAGCTGAGTACTTACAACCTTACACTCAGAATCTGGTCTTGTTTATACCCAAATAAATATTCTCTGCTTACTTGAGGGCTACGAGTGTTAGTAAACACCCTTTCCGCTGAAAACACATTTGTATATTCCAAATACTTAGAAGCTCTAGATGTTACATTAAAGCTTATTATCTAAACATAAAGTCTGTAGCCACAAAATATACATTCTGCTCAATTTCTCCCCCTGTAATTGTTTTAAATGCTTACAGAGGTAAAACTTGCACAGAACAGGAAGGGAAGTGCCAAATATTTAATAATTCCAGTGCAGAGACTTAACACTTGCCCATACATCACATCTCTGAGACGGCTGGAGAAAAAGGAGACAGGGCACTGACGT
Organism: Arenaria interpres; assembly: GCA_013399435.1. NCBI lineage: Eukaryota > Metazoa > Chordata > Aves > Charadriiformes > Scolopacidae > Arenaria > Arenaria interpres. The sequence continues at coordinate 3,550 of VXAK01014014.1, read as the reverse complement.
CAGAAACTGAGAAACATGAGCTGAGTTTTAACCTAAAAGACAGGAAAATAGGATCATTACCCTAATTGCCCATCATACCTCTAAAACAGCATTGTTTCCATTTTGACAATATTAACTGCAGGCCTATCATTCTTTAATAATAATAAACCTATTTTATGTTGCTAGGTCAGAAACATCTGTATCGGTGCAATTCTGAAGAGTCCTGCATTATGTGCTTCTTAAATCACACCTTGAAACCCTCAGCATTTCAGAAGTACTTTTGTATATCTGTCAGCCATTCATATTTACTTATTAAATGAAAACTAGACTTTTTTCCCTTCTTCGGACAAGACTATTAATACTAAGATTTTGTATCTTCAAATCAACTGAAGGTCTTTCCATAGCTTTCTTTTCAGCTCCTGGGGCTGAGCAGCTGTCAATATGAACTTCAGCCAGAAAAATAACCAGAGGGTAACCTACAGCAAGAAAGAGGATGCACTGATTTTAAAAGATGAAAAATAACGGAGGTGACTTCTCGTCTGTAAGGCCACTGCACTGACACGAACAAAGAGATCGAGAGCTGGACGTGGATGACAAGGACTTGATTTGCACTGCAGCTGCTGGCTCCGCTCTTAGAAAAAGGCCTGTGGAAATGACAATGCTCATTTGGGTCATTCCCAATGTCACCACTGCAGTCTCCACTTGTTTCCTGAAGGTCTGGCGTAACCCACTGATAGAATCATAGAATTGTCTGGGTTGGAAAAGACCTATAAGGTCACTGAGTCCAACCATCAACCCAACACTGACAAAACCACCACATCTACCCATTTTTTAAATGCCACCAAGGATGGTGATTCCATCGCTTTCCTGGGCAGCCTGTTCCAATGCTTGATAACCTTTTTGGTGAAGAAATGTTTCCTAATACCCATCCTAAACCTCCCCTCAGGAACAGGGGTCTGAGAGCACAGCGGGTCACTTGAATCCCTGGTGTAAAGGGAATGGAAGCCTCAGGGCACTAATATTGGCCCAGAACTCTCTCTCCCCGCACATCGTACAGGACAGAGCCCCAGCCCTGTGCCAAGTCTCAGCACACTCTGCAATTCCCACCACGTGCATCCTTCCTCCACAAAAGCCAAACAGTCCCTGAAGGTTGTTTAGAGCACAACAGGCATAAAACGCACAGCTCTGGAGCACACCACTTGCACTGAACTGATGTCAAATGCATGAACAATGCAATACATTTTTACAAGTTGAGGACGAACACGTGAATATAAAATTCAGTATCTACTTATGTTTCAGTACCTAAGAATTACTCCCCTACGGACTAGAAAGTTTTAAATGCTGTATCATCTAACATCTACTTATTATATCGCATTTCATGCTCTTAATAACTCCACTATTCCCAGTTATTCAGTATAGCTCCATAACAGATATGACTGGCAGAAGTTAGCCTTTTCCCTTCATTACCTCTGGTTTTATTCCTTTTACTACCACACATCAACTTTTATTGCTCCTACATTCTTTTTTTTATGGGACTTACGGAGGAAAGGAATGACACAGATGGCTTCTTGAGCCAAAGGAAAGCTCTTCTTATTCCCTGAGCTACAGCATTTCAGGAAAGTAAAAGCCAGAAAGGGATTTTGTCACACGGGAGCTGGTTAAATACTGCAGACTGGCTAATAACAACCGTCTGTTGTTAGTCTGTGTGAGAAAAGGAAGTCTCTCTTCAAATGAGAGGGAACTGAATGTTTTAAGTCTCCCCTGAAAAGCAGAACCGTAACCGAGGACTTTCTGTAGAGTCATGAGAGATTCAGCAAAAACCTTTATTTAAAAAAAAAAAAAAAAGAATAAAAAAAGAATCCCCCCTTCCCCCTCCCAGTGCGGCTACGGAAATCTGGGACAAAGGTCCTCATGACTATTCAACAAGTTAGAGATATGCAACCAAACACAAGATTAGTGAATCATAAAAGCAGCAGCACCAAGCCAAGAAATTAAACCAGTTTAACACTGAAAACCTGCAAGTATGTGAAAGGCCACAGGCTCTTGCAAAACTGGCTCAGAAACATTAATATTAAAGCAGAAAAAAAAATATTAAAATACTGCCTCGGTGCATGATGATACAAACATTACCTCCCACAGGCACAAAACATCTGCCAAACCATACAGACAACAGCCCAGAGCTGCTGCCGAGTCCCAGCAAAACGTTAACAGCTCCTGGTTCTTAAACATAATAAATCTCCTCGATGATACTCTGGTAGCTGAAGGCATTTTAATTTGCACCGAGACAAATGTTGGTGAAAAAGCTCCAGAGACAAAGTACTGGCTGAAACCATGTCTGAGCCAGGTCGACCATTATATCAAGGCACTGGAAACAAAACCCGTACGTTCACCCGAGAAGATGCCAATGGCCTTACGCTGCCCTGAGAGCGGCTCAGCCTTTCACGACAGCACGTTTCAGCAACGACTGGGGTCTGGAAATTCAGAGCAGCTTTCCTCTCCGGGAAGCCGGCAGCTCCTCAGAAGCAGGTGAGGCAATGCCTTGTGCCACTTGTCAGAATCACTCACGGCCCCGCTGCTCTGCCTGTTCAAGGGAAGTTTCCAACAAGGCCAGTGTCACCGTTTCCATGCCTCCCCATGCTGGCCTGGGTCCCCTCCGGCGCTCCCTTCCTCACCCCAGTCCTCCTGAGGAGGATTTCTGTGCTTAGATCAGCTTATGGTCATGAAGTACTCACACCCATCACTATCCAAACACCCATCACAACCTGCTTTGCAAAACAAGGGATAAAGCCAAATATAAGTTCTACCTCTGTAAAACCTGTCCACGGGCACAATCATGCAATGGGACCGTAGAAATGGTTTGTAAGCATGCTGAGAAAGACTTATATGGGCTTTGACATTGAAGCATTCCTCAAAATACATTTCCTTATATCTTAAGTCAAACAGCACCTGTGAGTCTGCACAGTTACCACCTGAAACAAGAGGGACAATCAGCACAGCTTCACCTTTCTTTGGTTGCCCTCACCCCAGACTTGACTTGAGGGGTGGATCTGAGCAGACGAGAACCTGACCTGCCCCAGCAGGTGAGAGGGGAGACCAAAGCAGTGGTCATGACCAAAGCAGAGGCACCGTGGGGACACAGCAAAGTTCAGGGTCCCTGTAGACACAGCATCAAACCAGGGCTCCCTGATGGCTGCACCTTGCACAACTCAGGGTGACTTCACCTGCCTTTTTTTTTTTTTAATAAGAGAAAGAAAAAACAAATCCTTTTGATCTCCCGAGTTCAAAGAAACATCTCTGAATCACTGGGTGAGCTGAACCCATTGTCCCTGGCTGACCCTTGCTACAAGGCACTTGCGATACCAGATGAAACCCATTAAGCAGTTACTGTATGCGTGCTGTGCTAGCTCAGGAAAGGCACTGTGTTTGGAGATTACTTTTGCAACTGAAATAGAACAAAAGATCTCAAAATAAATCTAGCGTGGCAGATTTAACAACAGGGGCTGCCCAGCCCTGCCCCTGGGCAGGGGCTGTAGGACATGGGAAAGCTGCAATAACCCTAAACTTAGAATCA